>CM053026.1:120541516-120618373 GCA_028564925.1 Lithobates sylvaticus
GAGTGGGATCCCTAACCAAAGAAATCAGCATGTATGCAGATGATACACTGTTGTATTTGGCTGATTAGGGCCCGTCTCTCCACACCGCACTTCAAACGATTGAACAATTCAGAATATTCTTTGGGTCGAAAATCAATTGGGACAAGTCCCCAAATTCTACCAATGGATAGCTTCCCACCCCTGGAGTCCCAGGCTAGACTACCACCACAACGGGTCAGCTTCATCCGATATCTTGATATACATATATCAAAATCCCCTGCTGATTACACCTCCCTCAACATTGAGCCTCTTTTCTCTCTTCTTATTAAAACTAAAATAAGGATTTGGACCCGTCTCCCTTTTGGGATATGGGGCCCTACAAATTTGATCAAAATGGTCCAACTTCCCCAAATTCTATATGTTCTGTGGCACACCCCGGTATGCCTCTAAAACATTTTAAATCCCTGGATGCCCTTCTTAAACCTTTTTGTCTAGGGAAATAGCAGATTTAACTGGCATGGCAAACACTCAAAAACCCAACTGACCTTGGAGGCACAGCTATTCCCGATTTCAACCTCTATTATATTGCATCACAGTTGTCACAACTATTCCACTTAGATTCATCACTCTACTTTGTCCAAAGTTGGGCCAGCACACTAAGGACTCGCTATACGTGATAGCAACAGGCTCAGGAGGGGCAGAACCAGGGAGAGATGGACAAACCTTCCTATATCATTATAGGCGCATATGGGACTTGGCCTCCTCCAATCTGGAAATACCACACTATAATGATTATACACCGATATGGCATAACAAGAATCTCCCAGAATTCCTTGAAATACAAGACACGAGTCTGGACCACACAGGGAATATTTTATTTACACCACCTCCTAACAGACGGAAACCTTAAGACCTTCAACACACTTGGAGAAGAATTCACACTCCACAACCACATGTTCTTCAGATTTTTATAACTTTGCCACATGACGCAATCTCAATTTCCAAATTCCCTCCTGCGCCCGACCTCTGTTATGGCAATAATTAAGAACGCAGACCCCCCATAAGCTTATCTTGGCTTTTTATAGTATACTCTCCACCCCTTTTTACTACTAAACTAGCGTATAACCTGAAGTTCTGATGGGAGAGAGGTGGGATCAATGGAGGATGAAGAATGGGGGGGTAGGCACTGGAATCTTGCAAGGCTGTATCCCCTAAACTTTCCGATCGATTATGGCAGAGCTATATTATTCACATGACATACCTCACACCCCTCAGAGTAGCTAGATATAAACACTCGGTCCAGACTGTGCTTGATGTGCGGTCAAGAAGTAGGCACATGTTTCCACTTGATTTGGGCATGCCCCAAGATACAAGGCCTATAGACAAAAATCGTAACCTTCCTGCCTGACGCCATGGGCCCACCCTTAGCACTAGACCAGAAACAATGCCTACTGGGGATATTTCCCGACACTATAGATACATTTACGAAAATATTTCTACATGAGACGCTGTTCTCAGCTAGGAAAATTTATAGCTAAAAAAGGATTGTGGAGTGGAAGATAGAAGTAAATAATGCCTTACCATACAAAAAAGTGTGTGTGTGTGTGTGTGTGTGTATATATATGTGTGTGTGTGTGTGTGTGTGTGTGTGTGTGTATGTATATGTGTATATATATATATATATATATATATATATATATATATATATATATATATATATATATATATATATATATGTATATATATATATATGTATATGTATGTGTGTATATGCCCAGCCAAATACAATAAAGTATGGGACCGCTGGCTGCAAGAATCTGAAGCCTGCATATGAAAACGCACCCGCTTGAAATAAATACCCAGAAGCATGTCTTATTGAATATTCTTTTATTGGAAGGTATATACCATCAGAATGTACCCACATAGCAAAATATGTTGTAATTTCTAATATACCCACGAGAATGTACAACCTTGAATGTAATTGTTACCAAGTACATATGGAATGTGAAAATAACATGTATGTACTATTTTATTATTAAAAACCTTTGTTTAAAAAAAGAAAAAAAAAAAAAAAAAGTGGTTGCATGTTACCTGACGTCAAGCACAGAGTCGCACTCAGTACAGTGTAATTTCCCTACATGTCACATGACAGTTAGTATTTGTTCTACGTTTCCAGGCCCTCATCTAAGAAAACTCAACCTTCCTGTTGTTCAGACAGACCAGTAACTGTCATCAAACTATGTGGGACTTTCCATTGGTCTGTGTGATCAGATGACTGTGCTGTTCTGCTGGTCACAAGTGAAGTGTTAGAACCCACATCCAGTATGAGCTACAGTGCATCCGGGGAGTGTTCACAGCGCTTCAATTTTTCCTCCTTTTTTCTAGTTTTTGTTATGTATTAAATTCATTATTTTCTTCCAAAATTCTACAAACCCCCATAACGTGAAGAAAGTTTCAAATCTTTGCAAATTTATTAAAAATAGAAAAAAATAAAAAAAAGCATTTACAGGTGCATCTCGTACAATTAGAATATCATCAAAGTTCATTTATTTCAGTAAAAAAAGTAAAATGTATATAGATGTGTTCCACACCAAGTGATATTTCAAGCATTTCTTTATTTTTAATTTTTGAGGATTATGGCTTCCAGCTAGTGAAAACTCAAAGTTCAGGATCTCATAAAATTTGATTATTACATAAGACCAATAAATAAAAAGTATTTTTAATACAGAAATGTTGGCCTACTGAAAAGTATGCATGCAATACTTGGTCGGGGCTCCTTTTGCATCAATACGGCATGGCATAAAGGCGATCAGCCTGTGGCACTGCTGAGGTGTTATGGAAGCCCAGGTTGCTTTGATAGCGGCCTTCATCTCTTCTGCATTGTTGGGTCTGGTGTTATCTTTTCTCTTGACAATACCCCACAGATTCTCTATGGGGTTTAGGTCAGACGAGTTTGCTGGCCAATGAAGCACAGTGATACCATGTTCATTAACCGCTTCCCGACTGCCTCACGCAGATATACTGCGGCAGAAGGGCACGTACAGGCAGATTAATGTACCTGTATGTTGCCCTTTTAAAAGGCGGCTTTTTGGGCATGCCCGCTGGGAGCTCCGTGATCGCGGGTCCTGCGGACTCTATGTCCGCAGGGATACCTGCAATCGTTTCACGGTGAGGAAGAACTGGGAGATGCTAATGTAAACAAGCATTTCCCCGTTTTTGCCTAATGACACTGTCGCTTATCACACACAGTCCCCTCCCCCCACCGTTAGAATCACTCCCTAGGACACACTTAACCCCTACAGCGCCACCTAGTGGTTAACCCCTTCACTGCCAGTCACATTTACACACTAATCAATGCATTTTTAATTGCACTGATTGCTGTATAAATGTGCAACGTCCCAAAATTGTCCGCGTCCGCCATAATGTCGCAGTCACAATAAAAATCGCTAATCGCCGCCATTACTAGTAAAAAGATAAAAAAAAATTAAAAAAAAAAAAAAAAAAAAAAAAAAAAAAAAAAAAAGAAAAACTTTTTGTTTATAGCGCAAAAATAAAAAATGCAGAGGTGATCAAATACCAAAAGAGAGCTCTATTTGTGGGGGGGGGGGGGAAGGACGTCAATTTTGTTTGGGAGCCACATCGCATGACCACAAATGTCAGTTAACGCAACGCAGTGCCGAATCGCAAAATACTCTGGTCAGGGAGGGGGGTAAAATCCTCCGGGGCTGAGGTGGTTAAACCGGGTATTGGTACTTTTGGCAGTGTGGGCAGGTGCCAAGTCCTGCTGGAACATGAAATCGGCATCTCCATAAAGCTGGTCAGCAGAGAGGCATGAAGCACTCTAGAATTTCCAGGTAGAGGGCTGCGCTGACTTTGGACTTGATAAAACACAATGGACCAACACCAGCAGATGACATGGCTCCCCAAATCATCACTAACTGTGGAAGGACACTTCACACTGGACCTCATGCAACTTTGTATTCTGTGCCTCTCCTCTCTTCCTCCAGACTCTGGGACCTTGTTTTCCAAATGAAAGGCAACATTTTGCACAGTCCATGATGTTGCTATCCGATCCGATCCTGCCTGCAAAATCCAGATGGCTGGTGGTCCTATTTTCCTTCTGTCTGGCGAATCAGTTCGGATGTAAACAGACTAGCGGTCTGTTTTCACCCGATTTCCCCATAGAGGAGAGCGGGACTGTGTCCGCCCTGCACAGTGAGCGGAGACGGACTTGTCACCCACTTGCTCAGCACGGATCAACAGAGCTGAGCAAGTGTATCCTGTTAGGCAGAGGTGCCCATGGGAAAGGGGCCTAAACATTGTCATTATGGGGTATTGTTTGTAGAATTTTGAGGAAAATACATTTCATCCATTTTGGAATAAGGCTGTAACAACAAAATGTGGAAAGTGGAGCGCTGTGAATACTTTCTGTATGTACTGTACATGGAATGTATACTGAAAAGGTTTCTCTGTTTTGTCACTTGGCTTATTGCTGTACAGCCTCCAGTGAGTTGCGAAATCTCCTCCAGGTGTTTGCAGTAAATATTAAAGTTAACTGGATTTAATTGCTTAACCTGCCACAGAAGTGACACACCTTGGCCAGGGTACAGCGTATAATATGTCAAGTGTTAACTACACTGAATCCCAGCTCGCACTATTGCGGTACTGGAAATCGCATCTCATTCCTATTCAAATCCCATGTGATTCTTTGCAGTGCAATTTGAGCCATTCATTTTTGTATGGCTTAAAATCGCACTGCAAATTACACAACACCTACAGGAGCCCCCCCCCCCCCTTTTTTTTTTTTTTTTTTTTTTTTTTTTGCACTGGAATATTCAAACCCATATACAAAAAGCAGTGCAATTGGCTGAATTGGAAACAGTTTTTGGATGGAAGTTAACATTGACACCCGCTGCGGTTTGCGTGAACATATTGTGATGTGGTGCGGGAAACACACAGGAATAGCTGTAAATCACAACAGTGTGAATGGGGTCTAGAATAAGAAATTGTGAGCGAGCTGGGAGGGTTCTTTATAGTAGAAGAGACATGGGCTAACATTCTGGAGTTATTACCATATAAAACACAACTTAATATTTTTTTAAACCATAATTTATTGTTGGATTTTTCATGGCCCTGGTGTCGGTCAAGGGGTAACCTTTTAAAATAAATATTCATTAGCCAACTCGGCTATAACCATCAAACTTAAATTTATTTTTTGTACACGCTGTCCATCCAGCCAAAGCTGGACAACTAATCCCCCACTAACCAACACCATGACTTAAATAAATTAGTAAAATTAACCACTTCAGCCCCGGACCATTTGGCAGCCAAAGGACCAGAGGTCTTTTTTCAATTTCGCACTGCACTACTTTAACTGGTAATTGCGCGGTCATGCAATTTTGTAACCAAACGAAATTTGCGTCCTTTTCTTCCCACAAATAGAGCTTTCTTTTGATGGTATTTGATTGCCTCTGTGATTTTTATTTTTTGAGATATAAACGGAAAAAGAGCGAAAATTTTGAAAAAAAAAGAGATTTTCTACTTTTTGTTATAAAAAAAATCTAATAAACTCAATTTTAGTCAAACATTTGGGCCAAAATGTATTCAGCCACATGTCTTTAGTAAAAAAAATGCCAATAAGCGTATATTTATTGGTTTGCGCAAAAGTTATAGCGTCTACAAACTAGAGTACATTTTCTGGAATTTACACCGCTTTTAATTTATGACTGCCTATTTCATTTCTTGAGGTGCTAAAATGGCAGAGAAGTACAAAACCCCCCCAAATGACCCCATTTTGGAAAGTAGACACCCCAAGCTATTTGCTGAGAGGCATGTTGAGCCCATTGAATATTTTTTTTTTTTTAGTCCCAAGTGATTGAATAAAGACAAAAATAAAAAAGATTTTTTTTTTTTTTTCAAAAAGTTGTCACTAAATGATATATTGCTCACACATGCCATAGTTATATGTGGAATTGCACCCCAAAATACATTTTGCTGCTTCTCCTGAGTATGGGGATACCACATGTGTGGGACTTTTTGGGAGCCTAGCCGCGTACGGGGCCCCGAAACCCAAGCACCGCCTTCAGGATTTCTAAGGGTGCAAATTTTTGATTTCACTCCTCACTACCTATCACCGTTTCGAAGGCCATAAAATGCCAAAATAGCACAAAACCCCCCCAAATGACCCCATTTTGGAAAGTAGACACCCCAAGCTATTTGTTGAGAGGCATGGTGAGTATTTTACAGCTCTCATTTGTTTTTGAAAATGAAGAAAGTAAAGAAAAAAAAAAATTTTTTTTCAATTTTCAAAACTTTGTGACAAAAAGCGACATCTGCAAAATACTCACAATACCTCTCAGCAAATAGCTTGGGGTGTCTACTTTCCAAAATGGGGTCATTTTGGGGGGTTTTATGCCATCTGGGCATTCCATGGCCTCCGAAACTGTGATTGGCAGTGAGAAGTGAAATAAAAAAATTACACCCTTAGAAAGCCTGAAGGCGGTGATTGGTTTTTGGGGTTCCGTACGCAGCTAGGCTCCCAAAAAGTCCCACACATGTGGTATCCCCGTACTCAGGAGAAGCAACAGAATGTATTTTGGGGTGTATTTCCACATATGCCCATGACATGTTTGAGCAATATATCATTTAGTGACAACTTTTTGTAAAAAAAAATATATATATTTTTTTTTTTTCATTATTCAATCTCTTGGGACAAAAAAAAAAAATATTTAATGGGCTCAACATTGCTCTCATCAAATAGCTTGGGGTGTCTACTTTCCAAAATGGGGTCATTTGGGGGGGGTTTGAACTGTCCTGGCATTTTATGCACAACATTTAGAAGCCTATGTCACACGTCACCCACTCTTCTAACCACTTGTAGACAAAGCCCTTTCTGACACTTTTTGTTTACATGAAAACATATTTTTTTTTTTGCAAGAAAATTACGTTGAACCCCCAAACACTATATATATTGTTAAAGCAAAGGCCCTACAGATTAAAATGGTGGGTGTTGCATTTTTTTTTTCCACACAGTATTTGCGCAGCGATTTTTCAAACGCATTTTTTGTGGAAAAAATACACTTTTTTTTATTTTAATGCACTAAAACACACTATATTGCTCAAATTTTTGATGAAATAAAAAATATGATCTTAGGCCGAGTACATGGATACCAAACACGACATGCTTTAAAATTGCGCACAAACACGCAGTGGCGACAAACTACATACATTTTTAAAAGCCTTTAAAAGCCTTTACATGATACCACATTAGATTCACGGAGGAGGTCTACTGCTAAAATTACTGCCCTCGATCTGACCTTCGCGGTGATACCTCACATGCATGGTGCAATTGCTGTTTACATATGACGCCAGACCAACGCTTGTGTACGCCTTTGCGCAAGAGAAGGGGGGGGCAGGGGTGCTTTTTTTTTTTTTTTTTTGTTTTTTTTTTTATTTATTTAGCTTTTTTATTTTATTTTTAAACTGTTCCTTCCATTTTTTTTCTTTGTTATGATTTTTATTGTTATCTCAGGGAATGTAAATATCCCCTATGATAGCAATAGGCAGTGACAGGTACTCTTTTTTTGAAAAAATTGGGGTCTATTAGACCCTAGATCTTTCCTCTGCCCTCAAAGCATCTGACCACACCAAGATTGGTGTGATAAAATGCTTTCCCAATTTCCCAATGGCGCGGTTTATATCCGGGAGGGGGGACATTCCCTCCCACTGCTTGTAAAAGCAGTCTAGAGGCTAATTACCCGCTAGAATTGCTTTTACATGAAAGCCGATCACTGGCTGAAAAGAATGATACCAAGATGATACCTAAACCTGCAGGCATCATTCTGGTATAACCATTCAAAGTCCAGCAACATACTGGACATATATTGTAATCTTTTTTTTTTCATGCAGCCTCTTGGCTGAACGAAAAAAAGAGATTGATTGGTGGGTATGCCCACCATTAGAATACCTCCCTTCATCCACCCACTTCTAATGATGGGCATACATGCACCATTTATATATGCCGATGCATGGGGGCATCCTCCCGCAAAAGTTATGCCGTGTACACACGGTCGGAATTTCGACCGTATGTACGTGGCATTAGGAGCCAATCGCTCCTCCCCCCCCTGCTGCCCCCATGCTTCGGCATATATGCTCTTTTTTTTAACTGTGGTGGTGAAATCACCTCCTACAGCGTTGGAGTCGCGGCTTTATGTATCGTGGGAGCAAACGCTGTTGCTGTCAAGATAAATAAATCCGCGTTGCAACTGAATGGCGCACCTGAAAACAAAAAAATGCTCAACACTAAAACACAGTAAACAAAATTACATACCTGAAAAGCAAGCGTGATAAAACATGATAAAACATAATAAAACATTGCAGAATAGAATGGAGTAAAAAAAAGAGCAACAATAGAGAGAGAATAGAGTGAGAGAGAGAACAATAAAACGACAACTATTTTATTTTTTTTTATTTTTTTGAGATTCACAGGTAAAAAAGCTCCTGACTGAAGCGACTGAATCAAAACGCTACCACAAAAAAACTGTTAGCGATCGCAGGGATCAGGCCTGACTCTGCGAACGCTGCAGTTATGTGTGCTTAGTGTTTTGTAAGTGACAGTGATCGATCGATACTGCACTTGGGTGGGCTGGGCTGGGCGGAGGGGGAAAACGCAGGTGCTAGCAGGTATCTGGGCTGATCCCGCTAACAATGCGTTTTTTTTTGGAACCCTAAACTGCTGGGACGCTAGTATAGATCTGATCAGATCAGATATCGATCTGTTCAGATACTGTGCCACTAAGGGAGGTGTATGCTTTGCGCGTGGGTGTTTGCGGTACTGGCACTAACCTGGGGCGACGCAGACCTTATTTGACCCTAAAACCTAATTGATATCACCCGCCGGGCGATCAGGGGGTTAAACCGTTATTGGGTAATAAATGGCGGGTGCCCTGACAGTATAAAAAACAAGCTAACTAACCAGCGTCACCCGTAACAGTAATACAAAAAAAAACTGGTTACCTAGCGACACTAATGCAGCGATCAGAAAAACGATCGCTTAGTGACACTGGCAAAAGGGGGTGAAAGGGTTAACTAGGGGCAATCAGGGGGTTAAACCTTTATTAGGTAATATATGGGGGTACCTGACGCTATATAAAAACCTGACGGGGAACCTAAATAACGAAATAACTAACTGGCTAACCAGCGTCACCAGTGACAGTTATACAGTGATCACTGGTGAAAGGGTTAACTCTAGGGGCAATCAGGGGGTTAAAACCTTTATTTAGGTTGTAATATGGGGGTACCTGACCTATAAACCTATTTATGAACCTATATAAACATGGCGGTTACCTAAAAAAAAAAAAATGGTTACCTAGCGACACTAATGCAGCGATCAGAAAAACGATCGCTTAGTGACACTGGCAAAAGGGGGTGAAAGGGTTAACTAGGGGCAATCAGGGGGTTAAAACCTTTATTAGGTAATATATGGGGGTACCTGACGCTATATAAAAACCTGACGGGGAACCTAAATAACGAAATAACTAACTGGCTAACCAGCGTCACCAGTGACAGTTATACAGTGATCACTGGTGAAAGGGTTAACTCTAGGGGCAATCAGGGGTTAAAACCTTTATTTAGGTTGTAATATGGGGGTACCTGACCTATAAACCTATTTATGAACCTATATAAACATGGCGGTTACCTAAAAAAAAAAATGGTTACCTAGCGACAGCAGTGACACTAATACAGCGATCAGAAAAACGATCGCTTAGTGACACTGGCAAAAGGGGGTGAAAGGGTTACCTGGGGGGCAATCAAGGGGTTAAACCTTTATTAGGGGGGGGTAGGGGGCTACCTTGGACCTAAAACTAACTGCCCTGACAGTTATTACAGTCACACTGACACTAAATGCAGTGATCAGTAAATAAATGATCACTGCAATTAGTGACACTGTGACTGGGGGGGGAGGGGGTGATCTGGGGGGTGATCAGGGGGTGACAGGGGGGTGGAATATGTGCCTAACTGTACTGGTGTCAGTGTAGTGTTGTGCACTAACCTGTACATGTTCGCCGCTCGGCGTCTCCGGTCACATAGACCGGCGCACCGAGCGTGACATCACTTCCGCCTTCCTGTCTATACAATAGACAGGAAGGGGAAGTTTCTCATTGGCCAGGAGCGATCGCGAGGGGGTGGCCAGAAACCACTGGCCGTCCCCTCGTCCCGGATCGCTCCTGAAGCGATCCCGACCGTCCCCGCCGGCGGAGGGGGGTCCGATCGGACCCCCCAACCGCCGGAAGAATGTCACGTACAGGTACGTGATTCTGCCTGTACGTGCCATTCTGCCGACGTAAATATACAGGGGGCGGTCGGGAAGTGGTTAAAGAAAAATGGGAGGGGGGGTGGGGGTCCCGGTCTTGCTTCCAAGAGGAGGTAACGGCCGGACTGCTTCCTCCTTAAAAGACCCCGAATTCGCGGGCTTTCAGCGCGCCCGCCGCCGTCCACCAACCAGGTGCTGTTGCTACCCTGCTGCCATATCCAATAGCAACCTGTGGATTACAAAAATCACTCCCCCCTTCATGCTCCCCCATGTTTGCCCTGCATATAGCAGGGCTTGCCATGGGCTAACATTCTGGAGTTATTACCATATAAAACACAAACACAACTTAATATTTTTTTAAACCATAATTTATTGTTGGATTTTTCATGGCCCTGGTGTCGGTCAAGGGGTAACCTTTTAAAATAAATATTCATTAGCCAACTCGGCTACAACCATCAAACTTAAATTTATTTTTTGTACACGCTGTCCATCCAGCCAAAGCTGGACGACTAATCCCCACTGACCGAGAACAGGGGCGACGCTCCTGATTGAGGTCCCCCCACCACCATAGCACTCTCTCAATTAAGGCCTGCAGGCCCATATTAAAAATATCCAGACCTATTGAAGACAAATGGACCTGATCCTGCCTGAAAAGACCTGGGAAAAAACCTTCCAGCTCCAAATGGCAGAATGACACACCTCCTAATGAAATTATTAAATTATTTATGGTCCTATTTAGCCGCCTCCTAATTTTATCCAAGTAGAACAGGTTACCACACGGGGACCATAGGAGCCGGGGAATCATTTCCGAAAATGCCAAGGTAGAACCCGGGAATAGTAACTTAAGGTCGTATAGATCCTTCTTGATCTCGCACAACAGTTCCCAAGTTCTAACCTTGCCAATATCGTTAGCCCCCAAGTGAATAACCAGCACCTTAGGAGGCGGCCATATGGAGGCTAAATAGATCAGATGCCCTCTAAGGTTACGACATCTTAGACCCCGTATGCCTGACCAAAACACTCTAAATGTATTAATGTCCAATCCCAAATTACTGGAGTAAATCCTTGAAGAAGCCTGCTTACCAGCCCAGAAAACGTAGGAGTGGCCTACGACCCAAACTGCCTCAGTAGCTGGATCTGAAACAAAATTACACAATTAGTAGTTCTGGGCGAACATAAATTTTATACTTGTCGCTAGCCCATCTACCCACCCTTTTCTGACTTTCTGGAGGGAAACCCAACAGATTGGCCGCTGTGGCGGCCCCAACCCTAAATGAGTGGGATGAAAATTTAAAGCCTGCAAGATTGAGACGCCTAAGGCAAGAAGCGAGGACAGATGAAAACTGAAATCTGGTTAACGGGGTCATGTCTTGGTGGATAAAAAAGGAACCCTCGCCAGCGGGGCGTACTTCCAAAAATTTAGCTACGAGCATAACTGGGCAAATCCTTTGATCTGGTGAACATCCTAAAGGTATCCATTGGCCCTTACCCAGGCCAAAAGTCTTTGATCTACATATAAATATACAAATGCTATCGGGCCCCATGACTATATGGTTAAACAGTAGAAAAGAAGGTGACCACCTATTACGAGCTGTAATTTCACCGATCCTTAAAGCACCAAAGAAGGTGACAGAGAAGGCTGCCCTGAAAAGTAATACTTCAAAATTGGAAGTACAAACCACCTCTAGCACCGCTAATAGCTTAATCAATAACTCAACTGAAATGGGCCGACGACCATCTTTAGAAGGGGCCGACTTACGGAAACCTTTAAGAATTTGCCTGACCTGAAAAAATGACGTCAGCGCTGGTCTACCTGAAAACTTCAAAAAGAAGGAGACTCCAGCCACTATCTTGCTAACTGACCCAGGACTCATGCCGGCCCCCATCATGGAAGATACGAAAGCTAGTGCGACATAACCATTCACTTCCAGAACCTCGATACCCTGATGGGAGCAGAAAAAACACCATCTGGACCAGGCCAAACCATAATCCTGCCAAGTCTTCGGTGCCAGCGAGTTCCGAAGGTGATCAGTCATCAGTCCCAAATCAAGCCCCAGAGGAAATCTGGGCAGGGGGTGCCCGTTGGATCCGCCGCAGGCGCCAACTCCCGAAAACGCTGGAACTGAGAACGAGAACGCGTCAGCTACACCATTTTCCATACCAGGTAAGTAACTTGCCTTCAGCCAGATATTAAAACGAAAACAATGCAATACCATAAAACGCAGCAGCTTAACCACCATTTCTGATTTAGATGACAACATATTTATAGCAAATAGAACGCGTTTGTTATCAGTATGCACTAGCACCCTCCGGTCCCTGAACAACTCCTTCCATACTACGATGGAAACCACTACTGGAAAAAGCTCCAGGAGGACTATGTTCCGCAGCACTTCCTCCTGTAGCCAGCTGGAGTGCCATTTAGAAGCACACCAATGGCCATTCAAAAAGGCTCCAAATCCTGATGAACCAGCTGCATCCGTAAAGAAATTTAATTGGAAATTGTCCGTAAGAGCTTGCTGCCACACCGTGGCACCATTGAAAATAGACAGGAAAGAATCCCACACTCTTAAGTCCTCCTTTATGTTCGATGATAAGCGAACATGCGAATATGGAGACTTCAAACCACTCGTGGCCAAAGCAAAGCGCCTTGAAAATATCCTGGCCACTGGAATTACCCTTGCAGCGAATGCAAATAGCCCCAACAGGGATTGAGCTTCCTTCAACAATACTTTACGTTTAGCTAGAAATACTGAAATCAGCAATCTCATATGGCTCAACTTCCCTTCCGGTAATCTGAATTCCATTCGCTCAGAGTCAATCGTGATACCCAAAAATTCAATCGTGGAAGACGGGAGCACTGTTTTCTCATGAGCGATAGGAATACCGAAAGAGTCGCATGTCTTAAAAAAGGTATTCAGTGCTTTGGAACATAACTGGGAGTCCACCGGACCCACGAACAAAAAATCATCAAGGTAGTGCAACAGACCCCCTTCTGGTAGAGACTGCGATACTACCCAATGTAAGAAAGTAGAAAAGGCCTCAAAATAAAAACATGACAAAGAAAAGCCCATAGGTAGACACTTATCAAAATAAAACTGGTTCAGAAAATGAAAACCCAGGGAATTAAAACCCTGCGGATGCACGGGAAGCAGCCGGAAGGCAGACTTAATATCTGCCTTTGCCAGCATCGCCCCCTGCCCAAATTTGCGTAACAGCATCAGTGCTTCATCGAATGATGCATAAGACACAGGGGCCAAGACCCCTGCCACCTCATCATTCAGTGAACCGTCCGCTGGGTAAGATAAATGATGGATGAGACGGAAACTCCCCTGCTCCTTCTTGGGAACTATACCCAAGGGGGAGAGGCGAAAATTCTCAAAAGGCGGTAGTTCAAAAGGGCCTGCTACTCTGCCTTCAGCGATTTCTTTAGCAATTTTTTCATGCACAACGTCAGGGTGCAACCTGGCAGATCGCAAATTCTCAACCAGGACGCACCCAGAACCTGTAAAGGAAGGGACCATAAAACCTTCCGCAAAACCCTTAGTTAGCAGCCTGGCCATCATGCGGTCTGGGTATCGCTCTAGCCAAGGGTGCATGCTTGCTAGATCCACTGGCGTCCTGGCCCTTTTCTCCCGTTTCCCTAGCAACTGCTGCAGAGGTAGACGCTGCTGATTTGCGAAAACATCTGTTTGCAGGGTGGGCGCCATTGCAGTAATAGCACTCGTGCCTATACCTGCAATTCGCGAAAAATTTACATTGCCCTTCATTGAAGGCGAAACAGCATCCTTTGCGAAAACTATTCTGTGCGGGCATCGCCCTAGGAGAAAATTGCGGTTTCTGTGGTAGCATTAAGTTAAGCCACAGACCCACATCCTTGCAACCCCACCGCAATGTCGGGTGGACGGCCAATTTCTGCCTAAAATTTTCATCATACGTGAACCATGCTATACCCCCAAAGTGGCGAAAAGCTTCAGCTATTATATCTACATGCTGAAAAAGTCCTGAACATTTTTCAGGGTAACGCTCTCCCAGCACGGCCGCATAAATGCAAAAGGCCTGCAACCAATTTTGAAAAGTTTTTGGAACAATTTTTTTTCGTTCCTCCTCAGACCTTTCCTCTGACCGCTTATCAATTTTCGCCAAAAATTCCTTGGAAGCGGGCAATAACGACATCAGATCAATAAATTCCCCTTTCCAAATCCTCTCTTTGACATTATCTGATAAATGAAAACCCAGCGGGGAAATGTCGCATGGCATAGGCAATCTAAAAGACGACTCTGCTGCCCGCGGAGAAACCACCGTTTGGTGCATGTGCCTGCCTGCATGCGGCAGCACCCCTTCACTACCAGCTGACATTATCGCAGCTTCTGCTTGAGCGTCCGACAATTGTCGCCATACAGGGCTAACCACATCCGTTCGCACGCCATCACGGGCTGACTGTACAGCACCACTGAAGTGTGCCCTCCTTGAAACACCGTTAACCCTTCCGTCCTGAAAAGCACCATGATACTGTGCGTCCTTAAATTCTCTAATACCAAACGCATTGTTCTGCAAACTAGCACCAGACTGCTGTGCCCCTTTAAACTTATTGTCAATTTCAGAGAAAGGAAAAGCACCAGACGTATGTGCACCTGCATTAATATCCATACCAGCACCAATTGTGTGCAAACCCTGGAATTTTCTAGCATATAAATCCTTCAACTCAGTACCACCCGTGTGTACCCCTTTAAGTTCATTCACAAGACTGGACAGAGATGACATTAGCAAATGCAGATTATTAACAGGGATGTTATAGCAAGTCTCACCACTAGGCGAACTCTCCTCCTTCAGGCTGCTGGAAGCTGCTGGCAGACCGCACTTCTCCTGGCTTGAGGCAGCATCACTGGGAAGGACGCTGCTGGCTCTCTCCTTCTTGTGGATGGGGGAAGCTGATGATTTCGCCTTCCTTTTCCCTCTAGTCTGGCGCTGACTCCTCCAGGGCGGCTGCAGGTTCGTCCATCTTCACCTCTGGAGTAACGGTGGCCATTAGGGGGGGCGGATCCAGCTGGGCAGTGCTAGGGACGGCCTCCAGGCATTTCAGTAGCCATTCCTCTCCTCCCAAGCCCTCTGCTCTCTCGATCAGGCGGCGCAGCAGCGATTCGCGTTCCCTGGATGCATCCTGCTCCATCGTGACGGCTCTGCGGGGGTCCCGGTCTTGCTTCCAAGAGGAGGTAACGGCCGGACTGCTTCCTCCTTAAAAGACCCCGAATTCGCGGGCTTTCAGCGCGCCTGCCGCCGTCCACCAACCAGGTGCTGTTGCTACCCTGCTGCCATATCCAATAGCAACCTGTGGATTACAAAAATCACTCCCCCTTCATGCTCCCCCATGTTTGCCCTGCATATAGCAGGGCTTGCCATTCTGTGCTATAAGGCCCCAGTCACACTTGCAAATGGGGCTGTTAGTGATTACATGCAGGAGTTACTAGCAAGTGTTCCCATAGATTCACTGGGACTGCTGCCCACAGCTAAAGTAATGGAAGGCTGAAATCCGTTCACTGATCTCTCTTCCCTTTAAGAACCTAGAAGCAAAGTGTAATACGTCACTTCCAAGTTTGGTTGTCGTGTTCCTTGAAGGGCAGGTTAGCTATCGGGGGTCAAAGTCCCCTGAAGTTTCGTTGGAGACCCCTTATGTGATTAAAAACAAAATATATTAGCACCTATTAGCGCGGTGTTTGCTACACTTTTTTACTGTTCACTTTGATATACCCACACTGCAGCTTTTCTCTTTTTTATGTGACTAATATCACTTCATTTATATTGGTTCTAATATCAAGTTCCTATCTCCCCTTTACCAAAAACTCTTTTTTTGGGTTATTTTGTTTTCAGTATTTTTGAAATCCATCCACCATGGATATCTTCGATTATAGGGCCACGAGAGTGGTCAATGTTGACGGGGTATTTGAATCATATAAGGATGAGGAGGGGGATTTAGGTGGCCTATTTATGAGATTAAAAAACCTCACTGTCTCTGAGATGCATACGCAATGGGATATTGCATACTTGGAGACATACATTAGGAGTAATATGGTACCCAGAAGCCTTAGATGGGAAATCAATCCACAGAAGGGAGATATAGAACTCGAGGATTGGTTTAAATATTTTAATACGGCTGGTGTCAGTTTTTTAAAATTTCTTGTTGAAAGGAAAACGTCCAAACTCACAAGATTGGATGAGGAGATTAAGAGCATAAAGGAAAAACTCAATCCCCTTAAGGATACAAACGAATATAAGGATAGGTCCGCTACATTACTTAAAATCCTGGAAAAGGAGGACAGAGAACAAAAACTCAAAAAGAAAAAGAAATATAATCGAGACCTTAATGACTACCAGGGTGGTGTAGTATTTGAATGGCAAAAGAAGTTGCTAAATGAGCAGGCCAATACGGATAATACCAATATGGAAGTGGGTTCTAGTACCAATAACCCGGTTTCTGCCACTGTCAAACCTGCACAGAATAAATCTATTCGAGGTGGAGGTAGACCCCCAGACTCCTCCCATTCGGGGAGACAGGGTTTCTACCAATCACCTTCTCGATCTGGTGGTCAGTTGAGAAATGATTTCCCACCTAATAATATTCCATCCTTTCCACGACGATCTCGTGGATCTAACATCCAGAATAGGAGTGGAAGAGGTCGTGGTAATATGAATAACACCTATGGGTTTCCCCCACCCTCTAATCGGGGACCTCAGGGTCAGTTTAACCAATATGGAGATTATTCACCCTATTTTGGACCCCCCCAGAATGCTAACCCCATAGGGGGGTATGGCCCCAATCCCAATTATAGGATTGACCATTACAAGCAGCCACCTTTGGCGTATCAACATTTTGACACTACAAGTGCTTACAACACTGGGTTGGATAGTGGCTACAATGTGAGTACACATAATAACTTCTATCCTCTCCAAGATTTAGAAGGGCCCCCCAAAGATTATGAAGACACTTCTAGAGGAGTGGGTAATTCCATGCCATACCCAAGCCCCGGTCCGTCCAATCAGCATTGGGGTTTTTTCAGACCCAATCAAGGGGTAAAAAGGCCCATAGACCGAAAAGAGGAACCAGAGGGGGGAGGAAGTGCAGAACTAAAAAGAAAAAGATCCTAGATGGTAGCGGGATTTTCAATTTAAGTTCTGTTACCTTAAATGATTCTGAAAAAATGGTTTTAAACAAAGGTTTGAAATTCGCGCCTCCCCGGGGGCTTAACAAATTTCAAACATATATGGATGTACATAAGTTTATTCGTAAAGTCAGCATTAAACGACACATGGCTATTAACCCGATCAGTGTTAATGGGACTATGACCACTGGCTTCCAACATTCGGGGCTTTCAAACGCCTCACTTTTTAATCCTCCGGGTGCCATGGCACCAGCCATAAAAGTCTTTAGAGACTTGGTGTTGTCTGATTTAGACCAAATACCGATTAAGAGGGTTAAGACCGATAAGGAGCTTGTTAATGGTATAAATTCTTTATGTCAAAATAAAAATTTAATAATTAGGCCTGCAGACAAGGGTGGTGGAATCATCATCCTCGACAAGAAAGATTATTTAGAGGAAATGCATAGGATACTGGGCGATTCTGAAACATACACACCCCTTCGGTGTGACCCCAAGTCACAATATCTATCAGAATTAAGGTTGCTGGTTCAGAATGGGTTGGAATGCGGGATTTTAAATAAAAAGGAGTCACTGTATTTAGTCCCCAGATCTCCCCGCACACCCACCATATATTATTTGCCCAAGATTCATAAACACCCTATCTGCCCCCCGGGACGCCCTATAGTCAGTGGCATTGACTCTGTCACGTCCCGGGTGGGCAGGTATATTGATTATTTTCTACAGCCCCTTGTTAAAAATATGCCATCCTATATTAAAGATTCTCGCTCTGTTATCAACCTATTGGGTACAATCTCTCCTGTATCCGGTCTATGGTTGGTAACAGCAGACGTCACCTCACTATATACGGTCATACCTCATCATTTGGGTATATTAGCAGTAGAATATTTTCTCAGGCGTGACTCCGGTTTATTTGATGAACAGATATTTTTCATCTTACAATTACTTAAATTTGCTGCGTCCAGCAGCTATTTTTGGTTTGGGGGTACCTTTTATCGACAAGACCGTGGAGTTGCTATGGGGGCAAAATATGCCCCGAGCTTAGCAAATCTCTTCATGGCCCTATGGGAGGAGGATGTCGTCTATGCCCGAGATAGACCACAGGTGGTTCTATGGGCAAGGTATATAGACGACATCCTCCTCCTGTGGGATGGCAGCAAGGTAGATCTAGACATCTTCCTTGCTGAGTTAAATGCTAACCAGAGGGGAATTGCCCTCAACTATGAGGCCAGCCAAAGTTCCATCAACTTTTTGGATCTGGTAATAAGGGTTAACAGTGGTGCAATCACTACTGCAACCCACTTTAAGGATACTGACCGCAACTCATACATTCCCTTAGGAAGTTGCCATCACGAGTCTTGGCTCAAGTCTGTACCCAAGAGTCAATACCTGAGACTAAAAAGGAACTGTTCAGATCCTACTGAATTTTCTTCTCAGGCGGAGATTCTTACCAAGCGGTTCCTAGAGAAGGGCTATAACATCTCCTCCCTTATGGCTGTACTTCATGAGGTGTCTAGCATTGATAGAGCAGACCTACTCAAAGAGAAGCCTACTAAAGATAGGGGTTTGGCTATGGTCCCTTTTATCACTTCCTATTCTATTCAACATAGGAACATAGGTAAAATGATTAAAAAACACTGGCACATCCTTACCAGTGACACTACCCTCAATACAGTTCTTCCACAAACACCTCAGATAATATTTAAGGGAGTCCCTTCTCTGAAAGACAGAATAGCACCTAATGTCTTAGACCCGCCCACTGCTAAAACTTGTTTCTTTGATAACCTCACTGGTTTTTACCAATGTAGGAAATGTAGGATCTGCTCTCTTAGTGGCTGTAGCCATAGGAGGACACATAGGTTTACCTCTACGAGTACGGGCACAGAATTTGAAATTAAACCTTTCATCACCTGTGCCACCGAGAGGGTGGTTTATCTACTCCAGTGCCCATGTGGGCTCCAATATGTCGGTAGGACAAAGCGCCCCCTGAAGGTGAGGTTGAATGAACATGTCACCAATATCCTGGGAGGGTTCCCTAAACATCCAGTTTCCCGACATTATTTGGAGGCCCACATGAAGAACCCCTCTAAGACGATCTTTCTGGGAATCGACAAATATACGGCACCTTGGAGAGGGGGTTCTCTTGTGCGTGGCATCTCCAGATTAGAGATGTCATGGATACACAAGATTAAAAGCTATACCCCTTTTGGGTTAAACGTTGACATTGATGTCAACGCTTTCATCGACAATTCCTGATTCTCCTAATTACTTTTGAATACTTGGATGGCTACCATGGGGGTTTAATTGCTACACTGTCCTTATGATGTAATTCTATGATTAATACATTTGGTTGCACAGCGTACATATTGTGATGTATAATAATGTGAGGTGAGAAACATCAATGGCCATTTTTTGATCTTTTTGACCTCCTATTGATTTTTTGCTTTTGTCACCTAATTATGATGTAAAGAAAGTAAGTTTTTTCTTTGAGGATCTTTTTCTTCTTTCTTTCTGTAATTTGTGCCTCTTATGCCTCTTTTGGTGACAAATATACGCATAACATATTGATTACATTAAATCTCTCAATATGTTTATTAGTTAATCTTTAGCGTATCAGCTGAGATATATACATATTTTTATTGGGCTATTGGTCACCGTCAGAGCTCCATTTCATGGGGTTAGCCGTGGTAATTTCCCACTTGTGGTGTATCACACGGTCAGTTTATCTAGCTGTGATCTGATACTTGTCCTCAAGATGGGGTTAGCCGTGGTAATTTTCCACTTGTGGCATATCACACGGTTTGGTTCATCTAGCTGTGGTTTGATATTTGTCCACAAGATGGGGCCCCTTTTTTTTAGATAATTTTCAGTTTTTCAGTTTTTTAGTTTTTTATATATTTTTTTATATATTTCTCATATACATTGATACAGGCCACTTTTTGCCTTGAGCTTAATTCATAGTTTCCATTTTGACCTGTACAAGTATACATTCAATTTGGCTTTTTCATATGCTGTTCAAGTTGAAAAATACACATGGATAAGGCTATCATTCTCAGTCTTTCCTATGAGAGGGTTAAAATCATGGTCAATTTGGTTTTTCCCGCCATTAATGGTTCTCACCAGGGTGTGTTTACCTGTATCTATAAAGTTGCGATGATTCAGTGCGTCGCCCGTTCCCCAGAAGACGACGATTGGTCGAAACGGACGTAGGGAGGCTGACGCACTGACGTCATCGCGTTCCGCGTTGTGAGCGGGTGTATTGCAAGCCGGCCGGCGATTTTATTTGTCCTGCTTATATACTTCTCTTTTGATGTAAGTAGGATTGCTTTTCTTTTAAATAAACGTAATTTTTGGTATCACACTATGGGAGCATCCCCTTTTCTTCCTATATTCCATATGGGCTGTTGAATGGTTCTGGGATCGATGCTTTTGCTTGGAGAGTGTGTCCATTCCTGATTGATCCAAGTGATAAACAACATTGGAATTTCTACCCCTGGTTTAACCTGTCCGAGGAGATCCAGATTGTTGCTGATGCCTGATGGTCCATTTCTGTCCCGGTGTACTACACACTACAGGCGTGTTTAAAGCTTGCTTCTGGTAAGCGCAACTTTATACTGGTGGTGGATCACGGTGTTTTCGTTTTTACTGCACTAGAAGTTTGAGTTCACAGTGTCACATTTATGAACTATTTTTTCACTCACTATTATACATTTTTTATTTCTACCATTTTTTCACTAATTTTTTATGTTTCTGGACTTTATTGTTTAGATACTATTTTTGTGCGTATTTATTGTTTGATATATAATTTGTCTTTTCTGCCTCTGCATTTATTACATTGTGGTTTGAAGACTTTTTACACTAAGGTATAGGTCACCAATTACCTATTTGTTCAATTAGCGCGGCTTTATTTATTGTTTTATCAAAATATATATATATTTTTTTTTTTTTTTTTTGTGGAAAAAAGCATAATGCGGCGTACACACGGTCGGAATTTCCGATGGAAACAGTCCGATGGGAGCTTTTCATCGGATTTTCCGACCGTGTGTACGCCCGCCCAATGGTCTTTTTCTGTCGAATTTCCGACTGACTTTGAATTGAGAACCTGTTCTCAATTTTTCCGACGGAAAACCTTTTCGATCGGATTTTCCGATCGTGTGTATGCAATTCCGACGCATGCTTGGAAACAATTCGACGCATGCTCGGAAGCATTAAACTTCCCTTTTTTATAGTGCTGTCGAACGTGTTTTATGCCGCTGTGTTATTGACCGTCGGAATTTGGTGTGATCGTGTGTAGGCAACACAGCTTGAGCGGAATTCCGTCGGAAGAAACGTCCGAGTCTTTTCCTACGAGAATTCCGATCGTGTGTACGCGGCATTTGGGCTCTTTCACACGGGCGGTCCGCCCGACGGACTCTTCTTTGCTCAGTGGGGGATCGATCCATTGAGCAGGTGGATTACAGGTCCTTCTCCGCTCACTGTGCAGAGACGGACCTGTCGGTCCTGCTCTTTTCTCTATGGGGAGATCGGATGTAAACGGACCGCCTGTCTGTTTTCATCCGATCCGCCAAACGGATGGAAACTAGGGTCTCAATCTGTCTGGTTTTGGCGGACAGGATCAGATCTGATGGCAGCGGGTGTCGGTGGACATGTCACCGCTAACGTCTGCCGCTGCATCAGGGGGGGAATGGAGTGTCCGATCAGGCCCGCCTGAAAAACTGGTCAGGCGGACCTAACCGGAAAGGCCGTGTGAATGGCGCCTATAAGAAATGGTTACACCCAAGCACTTAAAATCCCCTCAAATATTTTGGGCCCCACTGCCACATACATATTGATGTTAATATTTCCATGAGACACCTTCCTGGATCCGGCTCTAAAGTAGCGTGTGCTGCAGCAACATCCAGCTGGAAATTGGAACAATCACCGATCAACATTTCTTATTTTTTGAGAGCAAGAATTCTTAGGCTAATTTTTTCATGGCTAACGCTAAATTGTTGACCTGTAGGAGCTTTTAAGGGCTCATGTACACAGGGCAGATGGAAACCGACATTGAAAAACGTCCATTTTACATACCGTGTTTATGCGAGTTTAGCAGCGGTTATGAGCATTTTGAGGTTGGAAGCATTTTTTAAAAAGATAACTTCAGGAGACCCTCCCAGATGCCCACAATGCATGAAAAATAAGCAAATTATTAACTATTTCAGCCATTCTGTGTTTCCTTACGCGGGTGTCAGATCCCTGCCCTCCTCGCTAACTGGTGACGAAGGACTGGCCAACCTCACACTGCGCTGTCACTTACATAACAATGCCACTCTCAGCTGCGCCCAGTGCTAAGATTTTCCAGCTTGCGGGACCACAATCTAGGTACAATTAACCCTTTAACTGCCACCACCCCCGTTTTTTTAAAAGACCGAGCTGGGGGAGACTCGTAATTTTAGAATAGGCGTCTGCCACCACAGACAGGTCTGCTCAGAGGTCTTACTCTACAACGGTAGCGCCCTTTAAGAGGCAGGTTTGTTAATAGCTTGCATTAAAAGCTTTAGGCCCCTTTCACACTGGGGCGGTGAGCCGCGGTGACGGTAAAGCAGCGCTATATTTAGCGCTGCTTTACCGTCGTTTTCGGCCGCTCGCGGTGCGGTTTTAACCCCCGCGAGCGGCCGAAAAGGGGTTAAACACCCCCCCCGCAGAGCGCCGCCGTAGCAGCGCTTTGCGGCGGTATTGCTGCGGTTTCACCGCGGTGTCCCATTTCTATTCAATGGGAATGAGCGGTATAGGAGCGGTGAATACACCGCTCCTATCCCGCTCCAAAGATGCTGCTAGCAGGACTTTTTTTGTCATCCTGCTAGCGCACCGCTCCAGTGTGAAAGCCCGCCGGCTTTCACACTGGAGTTAAAGGGGCAGGATTTTTTCATGCGGTGAACAGGCGCTATTTTTAGCGCTGTACCGCCTGAAAAACGCCCCGGTGTGAAAGGGGCCTTAGAGACAAGCTTAACACTTTTTTTTCAACATGAGGGTTTATTATGACAAGGTCAAAGTTGATGCAAATAAAACATTTACAGAAAAAAGATGTTTCAAAAGATGAAGACAATATACAGCCACAAAGAAATGAAAGTAGAATTGAGACGGAAGAATACTTGCAATTAATGTCTGAGGGTTGATCAGCGATCGATGAGCTGAGAAGAGAGGGCAGCAGAGAGCAGCGTGCTTGTACATGGCTGCTTTATTTTTTGTGTCTTCACTATGGATCCCGTCATGAGCATGTGTGAGGAGGATATGCTCCTGATGTTGCTGAGGCTCCAAAGACAAATCGCATGAGAGGACCAGACTTCATCGCTACTGGACACCTCTATTGATGCAGCATGTGGTGAAATGTGTGCTTGTTGAAAAATTATCTGAACTTTTTTTTCCCTGTTTTTAAAAACATTTAAAATAGTTTTTTTTAGGCCAGTACTGTTGCGCAAAAAAAGGGGGGTTGTGCCACATCCAATATTAGAAGAAAGGAGGATCCCCTATGTGGTGGACTTTTAAGGCACGAATTTAGTCAAAAAGGTTTAAATAACGTATGGTAAGTAATTATAAAAGTATTTATTTAGAAAAAAAATATATAAAAATGTATGTGTTGGAACCTCTATTGGAACTAGTACGTTGTTATACATGTACATATACAATGCGATTATTTGGTTTCTCATACCCGACGCGTTTCAGAGTCTATAATTTCCTCCAAGGGTGAAAACGGGGAGAAACCATATTTCTAGAATAATAAATAAAATAAGTATACAGTAATACCATTTATATTTGATAATGTACAATGTTAAACAAAACTTACAGATGTTCAAGGTGTGTGTGTGTGTGTGTGTGTGTGTGTGTGTGTGTGTAACACTTCAAAAGTTAGAACCTCCAAAAACATGTGCAGGGGTACAGGTATCCCTCAAATCTTCACCCCAGGGGTCCCCGGATGGTTTAATGGCTTGCATCTGTCATCAAAATTGAAGGTCTGCGGTAGACCCAAACTCCCCCCCCCCACTCCACCCAGGGGAGGGTTATTAGCAAACTGAAAAAATGGGGAGAACCTTGGGGCACACTGGGGACGGGAAAGAGAAAAGCCCTATAGGGTACAAACAGAGTGTAAAAGATGCATGATTTTAAGTATAGGTGTTTAGTATGGTTTAGAAATGCTTTAATACCTGTTATTATTGAGCTACTACCCGCACCGAAAGGATAGAGCAACGTGGAACCACAACTCTGAAGAGTAATAATAAATGCATAGTATTAATTATGATCAAAGCTACTCTATAGCCTAAAAGATTTTAAATATCGTCAAGTAAATGGCTGATTTAAAGTAACCACAACTTATAGAATATAAAGAAATGTATAATAAATAGATCAACCTAGAGAGGTTATATATGGATCACATATAGAATGGCCATATACTGTATATAAGCCGAGGCGCCCAATTTTACCACAAAAAAATGGGGGGAATTAATTGACTCGAGTATAAGCCTAGGGTGAGAAATGCGCAGCAACTGTAAGTTGAAAGACGGCCAACAATGCCCATTTTGCAGCCATAGGTCCCCCCCAAACTTCAAACTCGGTAGTTAAAGAGGAAGTAAAGCCTCCAAAAAAAAAACTAGCATACTAGCTCATTATGAAGTACTTACCTGAGAACGAAGCGACCCTCGTCCACGACCTCCTCCGCCGCCATCAATCCCGGAGTGACTTCCGGGTCTCGCTGCTCCAGCGCTGTCATTCGATGGAGCGGCGATGACGTCACTCCCGCGTAGACAGCAATGCCTGTTTTTTTTTTTTTTTTTTCCTAAATATCTCCTAAACCATGTAGGTTTAGGAGATCTTTATTTGACCTACAGGTAAGCCTTAATCTAGGCTTACCTGTAGGTCAAAGTGGTTTGTAAGGGTTTACAACCACTTTAACCACTTCAATACAGGGCTTTTAAACACCCTTCCTTACCAGAGCACTTTTTGCGATTCGGCACTGCGTCGCTTTAACTGACAATTGCGCGGTCGTGCGACGTTACACCCAAACAAAATTGACGTCCTTTTTTTCCCACAAATAGAGCTTTCTTTTGGTGGTATTTGATCGCCCCTGCGGTTTTTATTTTTTGCGCTATAAACAAAAGAGCGACAATTTTGAAAAAAAAAACACAATTTTTTTTACTTTTTGCTATAATAAATATCCCATTTTTAAAAAAAAAAAAAAACAATTTTTTTTTCCTCAGTTTAGGCCGATACGTATTCTTCTACATATTTTTGGTAAAAAAAATCGCAATAAGCGTATATTGATCGGTTTGCGCAAAAGTTATAGCGTCTACAAAATAGGGGATAGATTTATTGCATTTTTTTTTTTTTCGTGACTGCGACCTTGCGGCGGACACTTTTGACACATTTTTGGGACCATTCACATTTACACAGCGATCGTTGCTATAAAATTGCATTGATTACTGTGTAAATGTGACTGGCAGGGAAGGGGTTAACACTAGGGGGCGGGGAGGGGTTAATGTTTTCCCTAAATGTGTGATTCTAACTGTGGGGTGAGGGGACTCAAGGGGAGGAGACCGATCATGTGTTCCTCCGTGCTGGGATCACATGATCGGTCTCCTGCTCGCTGACAGGACGTGGAGCTGTGTGTTTACCCGCATGGTCCCGTTGTTGTTTTAACAGGCAATCGCGGGTGCCCGGCAGACATCGAGGCCGCCGGGCACCCGCACCGGGTCCCGAGCGACGCCGCGGGCGCGCCCCCCAGGCGGCCGGGAATGGGAGGACGTCATGACGCCCACCCAGGATGGTAGATCCACCTTGTGGGAGTCATATGACTATGGGCGGGTATTGAAGGGGTTAATCTAGGCTTACCTGTAGGTCAAAGTGGTTTGTAAGGGTTTACAACCACTTTAAGGGTTCCTAGCTGCAGCCAAAATTTGGGGTTTCTGGACCCAAAGGGTCCCAAAATGACATTGCTGGAGATGGACACAGTTGACCGACTTTGGGGCCCTGTATCTCGGGGTCACTTGGTGCTAGGAACCCCAAATTTGGTGTGAAAGCCCAGTGGAACTAGCACTACAACATATCCATGGGGTTTCTAGTACGAAGTGGCCCTGAGATACGGGGCCCCAAAGTCAGTTCGGAGAATGTCATTTTCTGCAGCAGAAAAGTGCTTGACTCGAGTATAAGCCAAGGGGGGCAGTGTGAGGTTGGCCAGTCCTTCGTCACCAGTTAGCGAGGAGGGCAGGGAGCACAAAAAAAATGTGCTGAAAAACTCTGCTTATACTCGAGGTATATACGGTAACATATCATATCATTTTTATTTTAAAGGGTATCTTCATCTCTTTTTTAATAACTTGCGGTTTATGCAATAGATCTTTGTCGTGTGTGTGTAATCAGTTAAGATGCAGGTTAAAGATTAGACCTGCTCTTAACTCAGACACTTGTTTACTTAAGGGCTGGCGTTAAATCATGAGTAAACCTTGCAGGCTTCTCTATTAGAGAACACTTAAACCAATAAAGACGTTGAGGATTAAAAATAAATCTCTGTACCTGAACCAACATTGATCTTATTACGGCCGCTCGTCTCGTGATCCAGCCATAAAATGAAAAGGATGCAGAGACGAGACGCCGTCAGTGTGTGTTTTTTATTGTCCTCCCTCCCCAATCAGCTGATTGTGAGAGGATGGGAGGAAGCGAGGGCTTTGAACCCGGCCCCCTGAGCGGTGCACGCGCAGTCAGGTCCCCGGCGCGCTGACAATCGTGCCGCACGTTGGAGCTCGGCTATGCCCACCAGCACACAGAGCTTCATCTGTGGACAGCACATGTCCACTGGGTGAAGCAAGATGGAGTCTCTGTGCCAAAGGATTGGCGCCGGGTCTCACAGGGTGCCGCCACATACTCAATAGAGGCCGGGCAGCTCTGCGTGTCGGGCGGCCCCCAGGACACGCCCACGCCATCGGCTGATCTTACAAACGCAGGGAAAGAAAGGGGGGGGTAGAGGGCAGGATTCTTCCAGTACGACAGTGTGCAAAAATGCATGTTAATGGTTGCCACAGGGGGCCCCTAAAGGGCAAAGACATATGTAATTCTTGACAAAGAATATGGCATATGCATAGGAAAAAGACAACAAAACAGCAATATCCACATATTTCATACAGAGAATACATTTATATGTGTATAGATGCATATACATTTACACAATGTTGGCCATCATGGGGGTAACAAAGACCAATGTGGACATCCTATATGGAGTACAGATGGATATATACAATTTACACCAATATTGAGAAGTAAGGGAGTTACTTGAGGAATAGCACCACTATCAATGAAAAGTGCATGCAAACCAAACATGCATACAGTTTCCAGTGGCAGTAGGAATTCTGTCATTCAATATTTTATGGAAAAGGGTATAGGTGGTGTTGAATATATCTGGGTACGCCAGTATGTGTGGCGTTGAGGCAATAGAGTATTTACTTTTCCTCCCAGAGGAGAAACTCTCATGAAATGGTTTGAACCAAATGGTTTCATTTAAGCCAGGTGCTTGTGTTGCCTTCAACTTATGGATCCAAATATAAAGGGATTGTGGGTCGTGCCATTATTGTAAGTTCATGCTTACCGAAAAAAATCTGATATTGCCAAATGGTCAGGTCTTTCGACCTAAGCATTTTCTTTTTTTCTTTTTCTTTTTTTCTTCTTTTCTACACTTGCTTTGGCTTCAACACACATTAAAGCGCCTACAGCTTCAACATGCTTTTATGTTTTTGGTGACGCTTCGTGATGCTCTTTTGAAGCTTTGTTAAAGATTTACTTTGTGTGTGTGTGTGTGTGTATGTCTGTGTGTGTCGCACACCTGCAATTTCTCCAAAGCAAAGCTGAAGCTGAATTCAAGCCCCTAAAAAGCCACAGGTGCTTCAAGCGAGATTTGTCAGAGTTCTAGGGAGGCTTTGAAGCACCACTAAAGCAACATGGGTTATAATTTTTGAAGAAAACACAGTGGGAGTTAGTTATTTACTAAAGAAAATCCACTTTGCACTGCAAGTGCACTTGGAAGTAAAGTTGCTGTAAATCCGAGGGGGACATGCAAGAAAAAAAAAGCAGCATTTTAGCTTGTACATGATTATATTATATCATGATTGGATTATAAAATCAGCAGAGCTTCCACTCATTTCAGATCTACCCTTTTAGATTTAAAGCGACTGCACTTGCAGTGCAAAGTGGATTTGCCTTTCGTAAATAACCCCCAATGTGTAAACGGGACTGTAAGCTAACCCTTTTATTTAGTGACGGGAGCTTTGGCATTCGGAGAGCTTTAATAAAGCTTGTGCAAAGCCTTGTTTTGAAGCAAGTGTAAACTAGCCCTTCTAAACGTGGTTTACTGTGGCTACAAGCATTTGCTCTTTAAAATGCCAGTAAACTACAGTCCTTAAAGGATAGGTCACCTTTACAAAAAACCTACCTATGCATGTAAGGGATGTTTATCGATTAACACAAACTGTGCAGCTCTGACTAAAGATGAATAATACCCTTGCTATAGGTGTAGGCCATTTACATACCTCCCAAAGCCTGACTGGAATACTCCCAGGATGTTGCCAAGTGAAGCCTAGTTGTCACCTTTCAGGGGGGATGGGAACGGGGGACCTGTCACTCCCCCACTTTTCGAGACAGAAGTGGGGTGCAGGCAATTTTAAGACTTGACATGTTTGGTTTCTATTTATGTGGTGCAAACCGATTTTCTATATTTTTATGCTAATATTGTGTGACATAAAGGGCAGTGGTCTCCAAAATGCGGCCTGAAAGCCAGAAGCAGTTGTTTGCTTTTATCCAGCCCTGGAGGCACTATTACTACCATAGGTATGAGGAACTAATCCTCCCACTGATACTAAAGATGGGGCATTATTCCTCCTCCTACTGACCCACATGTTTTATGTAATATTTTTACTCCTACTGATGCCAGGATATTTTTCTACTTCCACTGACCATGACCCCCCCCTGAAGTCAGAAGGATAGTAAACTGACCATTTGCTGACAAAGCTTAGAGACCCCCTGCTCTAGAGTCTCTGCTTTCAGAAAATGTTTTTAAGTAATTTTCAGGCCTAAAATGTTGTGTTGTGTTTTTGTGAAAGTTACCATATATACTCGAGTATAAGCCGACCCGAATATAAGCCGACGCACCTAATTTTACCACAAAAAACTGGGAAAACGTATTGACTTTGAGTATAAGCATAGGGTGAGAAATGCGCAGCTACTGTAAGTGGCAAAGAGGGTCAACAATGCCCATTTGCAGCCTCACTGTGCCCATTTGCAGCCATAGGTCCCCTGAACTTCAAACTTGGTAGTTAAGGGTTCCTAGATGCCCCCTATCTGCAGCCAAAGGGTCCTGAAATGACATTGCTGCAGCTGGACACAGTTGACCAACTTTGGTGCCCTGTATCTTGCGGCCACTTGGTGCTAGGAACCCCGAATTTGGTGCGCAAACCCAGTGGAACTAGCACTACAACATACCCAAGCACTTTTCTGCAGCAGAAAATGAAATTTTCCATCCCGACTTTGGGGCCCCGTATCTCGGGGCCACTTGGAGCTAGGAACACCAAATTTGGTGTCCAAACCCAGTGAAACCAGCACTTTATCCAAAGATGGGTTTCCTAGCACCAAGTGGTCCCGAGATACGGGGCCCTAAAATCGGTTTAGAAAATGTCAAGCACTTTTCTACAGCAGAGAATGACATTTTCCGAACCGACTTTGGGGCACCGTATCTCGGGGCCACCTGGTGATAGGAACCCCATCTTTGGATATAGTGCTGGTTTCACTGGGTTTGGACACCAAATTTGGTGTTCCTAGCTCCAAGCGGCCCCGAGATACGGGGCCCCAAAGTCGGGTCGGAAAATGTCATTTTCTGCTGCAGAAAAGTGCTTGTCTCGAGTATAAGCCAAGGGGGCACTTTCGGCACAAAAAAATGTGCTGAAAAACTTGGCTTATACTTGAGTATATATGGTAATGGTTTTTGTAAAATCTCAACTTCCAAATGATTTAAAAAAAAAAAATAAAAAGTGATTTTTCAAATACCTTTTTTTTATTTTTTTTTAAGTTTATGTATCCCGGTCACGTGACCACAATTACCCGGCAGACCATTTTATTTTGGGTGGCTGGTGGGTTAAACCGTAGCTTTTGGGTCGCTGCTGGAAGTGATGTAGGACCTCCTAGGATGTGAGCTTTCAAGGCAAAAGATTGTCAGCTTTCATCCTGATAGGAGCTGTTTACAGACGCACTGTCAGAGCTTCATCATAAATGAGGATGTTGTTCCAGGCGTACATGTGTCACCAGGACAGGAAAAGAGATGCAGGGGCCGACAACACTGGCAGGAAGTAACATTTAGCAGCAAGAATTTAGCATTGTCTGCCCGAGAGCAACATACACCAGGGCTATGCAGAATTCCAGGATAACGAGAGGTTTGAAATATACAGTAAGGCCCCTTTCACACTGGGGCGGGAGCCGCGGTGACGGTAAAGCAGCGCTATATTTAGCGCTGCTTTACCGTTTTGCCCGCGGGTTTCGGCCGCTCGCGGTGCGGTTTTACCCCCCGCGAGCAGCCGAAAGAGGGTTAATATCCCCCGCAGAGCGCCGCCGTAGCGGCGCTTTGCGGCGGTATTGCCGCAGTTTTACCGCGGGGTCCCATTCAAATCAATGGGAAGGAGCGGTGAACACACCGCTTCTATACCGCTCCAAAGATGCTGCTAGCAGGACTTTTTTTGCCGTCCTGCTAGCGCACCGCTCCAGTGTGAAAGCCCGCCGGCTTTCACACTGGAGTAAATGGGGCCGGTTTTTTCAGGCGGTATACAGGTGCTATTTTTAGCGCTGTACCACCTGAAAACCGCCCCAGTGTGAAAGGGGCCTAATAAATGCATGTTAAAATCTAAAAATGCAATCTTTGTATGCTCCATTTTAGATTTACCAAAATGTATTATGAAGGTCTAGCCAATCAGACGGACCCTTGCACTACAGAGTTGGTAGATCTAAAGGCGGTTGTATAATCGTACTATGTGTGTGGTGAGCTTAAGAATGGCACATAAGGCCCCTTTCACACTGATCTGGTGTGCTTATCTCATAGCACGGGTGTGCCTTGCCATAGACTTCTATTATGTCCTGTGATTTTGGTGCGCTTTCAGAAAGTATATCTAAACCGTGGGACATATTAGTCTATGGCGAACAGCTAACCTGTATTAAAACCAGGGATACACTGCGCAGCACCTGCACTGGGTGAGAAGCGCACCAGATCAGTGTGTGAGGGCCTAATATCAAAGGTGATTACTTGTACGAATAAAGCAATGGTAGATTTTATATTTTCCCTGAAATTTCACGGTGTGGGTGGATTTCTGTCAGTCACAGGCTGTGTCACGCCCCTCTAGCCTGTGACTTAGAATAAGAGGGAGGCGAAGCCTCCATTAATTTACGCGTACTATTCCGCCCGCCTTTGTGTTTAGCTTGTTAGTGGACATGGAAGGTGGAGGGGGTTGGCTGTCAGTTACCACTGTGTATACACCCACATGCGACTCTGTAGTCGCATGGTCTGATCAGATGTGATGGGGAGGAAATGCTCAACATGGAAACTCACTGAAATCTGAGCATGTGCAGAGTTGCCACCGCAGCTGCAAAATCCTTAGCTGAATTGGGGACATGAACAGCAGGATCAACCAGGTTTTTGCAGAAGCCCCGTACACACGGGCAGAATGTCTAGACATTTGCCAGTTCAAAAAAAATGCCTGACATTCTGCCCGTATGTTTGTTGGTCTGTCTAATAGAAGCCAGCAGTGCATGCTGGAAAACTGACCGACTCACGATTTAGCACGCTCAGCCTGTGGCAGAGAGCGCTGATCAGAGTGTTCCGCCTGTCAGAACACAACAGCTCAGCGGGGGAGATCGCTGCACAATCCTCGTATGGTTGGTACAGCGGCTCCGACCAGAGCTGACAATATTGTGAACCTGGCTATATATATATATATATATATATATTTACGGATTTGGCAGCCCTGGCTAGACCACTTCTCGCCTTCTCAAATGACCTTCCGATATTTAGATCTGTAAAGGTTCCATGTCATACAGCTTAACCACTTATTGCAAACTGCCGTCATACATCAATCATTTGTAGAATACCAGGGTTATAGCTGCCATAGCCCCGTTTTTTTTTTTTTTTTTTTTTTCCTGAAACGGCGGGCAGTCCTCCTTTTAGGATAAAAATGGTCTCTGCAGCAGATTCACAGTGAGATCACTTTTATTGGCGACGGGAGAGGTATTGCAATGACTGCCATTTTAGAAGGGACATCAGCATTAGTGTTTCACAATGAGTTGTTCGGGTGGATGGGGGCTATCCATATTTCCTGAGAAAGGAGCGCGACTTGAGATACCAACCAAGTGTGCATGCTCACAAAACGCATTACCAATGACGACATCCCCCTGAGCCAGCCACTTCCTGCGATCCAAGCCTCGTTTTGAGGCTGCCTTCCGGAGCTGGCCCTCACCATCACACGGAAGTATTTCTTTTGATCTGCCTGGATAGATGGAACAAACGCCATGCTGGGGATTCGTTACATCTTAGTGACACGTATACCATGCCTGCTCATTTCTTCACAAATGTGAGTGCATTACTGTTGCTGAGTAATAAAATTTCCTATGCTTTACTGCGCCCAGAGGCGCCTTTTCTATTTGTTTTTGCTTTACAGTTCCTGAACATGGTTTGTTCTACCCTGAAGGCAGTCCTGTGTGCTTATTTTTGGATAAAGTTCTCATATATATATCTGGACTGACTCTTATATAGACTAAATTTGATCTATATCGGTTGTTTATGGACTTTATCATTACCACTGTTATTATCTCCTGAACATTATTCTTTTAATTATTTACATTGCATTGTGAGACACCTATTGACACTTCTCTGAATTGTGCGCCTATAGTTGTCATTTCATAAAGCAATACAGTATTTTAGGCAGTATGGTCATTTTGATCGAGGCAATGCATAAAAAAAAAACAAGATATTGGATAGTGTCTCCATTTAGACAGGAGAGACCGAATTTGCGCAAATGGGGGGGGTCTAAAGTTTGCATCCTAAAGATTCGTATCGGAGTGAGGTATACTCCCAGATACTTAATGGCGTGTGTTTTCCATGCATAGGGAACATTTTTAGAGGTCATGGACTTCCAGTGGAGGGATATTGATTGTCAGGGCTTCCGATTTGGCGGAGTTTACTTGGTATTCTGACAGGGACCCAAATTCCTCCAGGAGCCTATGAAGGTTAGGAAGGGTCGTACGTGGTCGCGTCATGAATATGTCCTCTTCAAATAATGAAACTTTAAACTCTCGTCCCCTAACCATAATTCCACTCATGTTTTGGGTCCTGTCTGATCTGGACTGCTAGGGGTTTGATGCAAAAAGCAATGGAGGGAGGGGGCATCCCTGTCTAGTGCCATTCAAAGTAGAAGCGGGAGGAGATGCCGCAAAAGGCATTTTTGATAGAGGCGGATGGGGTTGAATAGAGTTGTCTAATCGCCCGGAGGAACGCCCCCCCCCCCCCCCCCCCCCCCTGGAGCCAAGATATTCAAGGGTTTCAAGAATGGCCAGCTGAGCCTATCAAAGGCTTTCTCAGGATCTAAACTTAGCAGGAGCGCTCAATATTTTGCAGATCAGATCCGCTTAAATTCTGCCCTAGCAAATAGATATCAAAGATCTTTGGCTGAAAACTTCAATAAGGCTCATAGGTTCACACCTAACAACATCTTCTGAACACCTATTTAAGTTGATGACTCTCCTAGTGTTGTCTCCTGCCTGACGTCCTGGGACAAAGCCCACCTTATCTTTGTAGATCAAGGAGGGAAGGACTAAGTTTAAACGAAGGTAGAGCAACTTTGTGAAAAATTTTAAGTTTGAATTCAACAGAGCTATGGGTCTATAGTTCCCACACAGTGTGTGGTCTTTATCAGGTTTGGATATTAACGTCAAGTGGTAGGCCTGCATGTCCCTCGGAATGTCGTCTCTGCACAGAAATCCTTTAAACAAGCGGGTCAAATGTGGGAGTAGGCTAGGTAGGAAGGTCTTGTAAGGAAGGCCATTAGGGCCTGGGGCCTTACTGTTTGGCAGGAGTTTCAAAGTCTCAGAAATCTCCTCTTCCGTTATCGGTGAGTTGAGAGACTGTAAAGCTTCCGCAGGGAGGATGGTCACTCCACTTTTCGCCAGGTAGGCTCGAAGACGGTCTGTGAAGCTGCCTGGGGTTGGGATGTGCGGTATGGAGGGGGTTATTGTAAAGGTCCGATGACCCTTATGTCTTAATGCTTAACCTATTCTTCCAAATTGATGTTCTGTAAGTTTTACCCATATTATGTTACAGTATTAGACTTTTGCTATTGGGAAGTAATATTTGTACAATATAAGTTGTGTGGTTTTTTTTTTTTCTCTTATATTGGAAAAATTTTCTTTTTAATCTCCAGTAAAAGAAAAAAATCACAAGTTCAGCTTTTAAAAGTTTTATATTTAAACCTTCCAATGTTTGTTACCAGATACTTCAATTACATATTTGGTTTCCTCCGACTGGAAGATGTACCTGCAGGAAAACCAAGGGCAGGACAATTGGTACAACTTCAGGTCATCCTCACCTCTAAGGACAACGAATGTCACAAGTATCCCAACGTCCTTTCAGATGAGTCATGTGAGTATTTAGAACTTTAGTACTAAGCAAACCATGTGACTTGTTTTTGTGTGGTGGTTTTTTATTTTTTTATCTTTTTGTTTTATCGAGATTCTAATTTTAAAGCTAATCATACACAGGTTTTATTTTAATTTTTTTTTTTTTTGATGAGGGCACCCCAAGCTGATCCGTCCATCAGCATTGGGCGCAGGCATTGCTAGTAAGGGAGTGGGGGAGAAAGGCCCAATGCAAACACAGAACTGACGTACCTTACCGTGATGAGGTAGGACGTAAGTCCAGCTGAAAATTAACACAAAAGGTACCACAGTATTCAAAAACAAGGGTGTGGGGTGCTATCTATTGTTTAAGGCCTTGTTGCATTTTAGACTGGAACTTGACTTTAAAAACAAGTTGCTGTCTTATGTTGGCTAGCTGTTGCTAGCAACATGCCAACCTTATCCCGATCCATTCAAAAACGTTAAAAAGGGGTCCTGTTTTCATTCATTTGATTATTTTTTTTCCATTGTAGATAAGCTGTCAGTTAATGAAGATGGGGCTGTTCTTCAAGCAAGTCAAGTCTGGGGTGCTGTGAGGGGTAAGCACTTTTCCATATTAATCTGGAATCTTCAGTTGAAATACAAGCTACCTTTTGTGGGATCTGTGATTTTAGTAACCTGGATCAGTCCAGTTTCCTGCATCTTCCAGTGTTGTAACTACAGATTCCACGGTTCCAAGGTTATGTACTACTAAAAAGCGTTGTAATACTACTAGGTATTGCGCTGCGGCTGAATGTATACAGCAGTAAGTAATTGAAGGTGAAAGTTGGGGTTCCCCTTGACCATGTGCTTTTGTTTATATAAGTGGAGCACAGTTTTTGGACACTTGTTAATCCACTTAAAGGAGAAGTACAGCCAAACCTCATTTAGCTGTACCTCTCCTGTGGATCACAGGAGTGCAGTTCATTCTGCAATCCTGTTACCTATTTTCAGCAGAGAGTGGACTGAAGCCCGCTGCTGGCTGACATCGCAGAGCCTGTCCAGGCTCAGAAAGGTCACGGGTCGAGATCTGCCCACATGCCTGTACCGGCACATGGCTCAGACTCTCATCGATCCACTGAGCCGGCTGCACCCGCCTCTCCACAGACCAGTGAGCACTGGAGGGGCAGAGCAGAGAGCAGTGACTGACAGTTGCCATCTCTCTGCTTAAGGATCTCTGAGAACCGAGCGATGGGTGGTGTTTGATCGCTCTCTTTTCAGTTTTGGAGCCGGCAGGGACAGATGCAGCATCCACCTAGGTAAGTATAATTTTAAAATTTAAAAAAAATTCCCATACTCCCTCTCCTAATGCAGTCTTGAGCAGACGAGAATCTTCATTTCAGCCCCAAGTCCCTTTTTTAAATGGCTCACAAACTAAAGCTCTAGTGCACCTATAATTGATATTTAATTTATTGATGAACTAAATCAGGGGTGTCCAACCTTTTGACCTTTTTGGGCCACTTTGGAAGAAGAGAAATTTTGTCTTCGGTCACACAAAATCCACTTACAATAAGTATCGCTGATGAGCAGAAAAAGTCGGGCAGATCACAAGTTTAACAATCACTGATGTGCCTGTCTGAGTTTTTTTAAAACTTAATTTTTTTTTTATTATATAATTAAAAGCGGGCAACCTAAAACTAGTGCAATATTTGACACCTGTTTTTGATAAACTATAACACATCCAATATCTGGTTCAATGGATGTATAACTTTTCCAGGGAAAACCCAAAATTTGGGCTTTTCTTTTACTTTCACTTTCGGTGATAACCGTAAACAGGACTAATATCTAGAGGGCGAACAGACACATAAAAAGCTAATGGGTGTTCTAATACCTCTCCACTCTTTCCAAAACAATAATTTTTAGCCTTTTAGTTATACTTTAGTATGGCAGATCAGGCCGAGTTTTTCCTTAGACTTTGTATTATCTGCCCACATCTTGCTAGGTAAGCAGTCAGCCGATAACATATTACTTCATTAACCATTAACATTTTTTCATTGCTCATCAGTTCCATCAAACCTGACATTTGTTTTAGGTGGGTGCCCATAGGTTGGATCACCTGCCAGCTTCTACCATCTCTGTGTATATAGTCCATGGCAAGATTTCTTTGCAGATGTTTGTCACTAACCCCTACCAGAAAGACATAAGGGATTTACTCTTTCTACAGCTTATTTGTTCACTCTGCATTATGAAGGAATTCTGAAAGGAGTGAGACATCATATTTCGGCAGGCTGGGCTGTCCTTATCAGTTAAGAGGCAGCAGGTAGTCGTATTAATTTCTGCCTTTTCTTTTTTTTCAATGTGTTTTCTGGCATTGACATACAAGAAAACGCCTGACTTTTGCGCTTTTTCTGGATCTCTGAAGCTAAATTATTATTTTTCTTTTAAGGTCTTGAGACGTTCAGCCAGTTAGTTTATAAAGACCACACTGGAGCAGTAAGTATTTATTGATTAAGTTGCTGTCATATACGTTCCTCTATAGTTTTCAGAACTACAGGGGTGAAGTAATGATGCTACCAGTACAACTAGTGTGGAAGTTCAGTACCTGCTGAGATGTGTAGTCCCTAAGCAGTGTGCACTAGTATCGCCTAAAGTGGTGCCGCTTTCATTTCCTACAATGCCCTGTGTTATGTTCCCCAGTGTATGTTCTATATAAAAATTATGTAGCTTTATACCTTATTTCATAGTGCCGATCGGCGCTCACATTACTGCTCGCCACGCTTTTCTCCTGATCTGACAACTACAACGGGAGGGGCTGAGAATCCGCCACTGACGTCAGCCAGGAGTAGAGAGGTGGGCGGTCACAAGAGCGGCACGCTAAAGTAAGGGAAAAAGTAGATGTAGATAGCTAAAAAATTTAATATACCGTATATACTCGAGTATAAGCTGAGCTTTTCCGCTATTTTTTTTTTTGTGCTGAAAGTGCCCCTCTCGGCTTATACTCGAGTCAAGCACTTTTCTGCAGCAAAAAAATTCCGACCCGACTTTGGAGCCCCATATTTCCAGGCCACTTGGTGCTAGGAACCCCAAATTTGGTATGCCAACCCAGTGGACCTAGCACTACAACATATCCAATGGGGTTCCTAGCTCTAAGTGGCCCTGAGATGCAGGGCCCCAAAGTCGGTCAACTGTGTCCATCTGCAGCAATGTCATTTCAGGACCCTTTGGGTCCAGAGACCCCAAATTTGGCTGCAGCTAGGGGGCATTTAGGAACCCTTAACTACCAAGTTTGAAGTTTGGGGGACCTATGGCATGCAAATGGGCACAGTGAGGCTGCAAATGGGCATTGTTGACCCTCTTTTCCACTTATACTAGCTGTGCATTCCTCACCCTAGGCTTTTACTCGAGTCAATAAGCTTTCCCAGTTGTTTGTGGTAAAATTAGGTGCCTCGGCTTATATTTGGGTTGGCTTATACTCGAGTATATACGGTATTACTTTTTTATTTTTTTTATTTATCTGGGGATTGTAGGAAAATAACTTTATTAAAGCAGCCGAAGGGGAGAGGCAGGCACTGACACTAGCTGACAGGCAGAGGGGGAGAGGATACACAGCGGGCTGATAGAGGCAGGTAACCTGATGACAGTATTGATCAGCAGCAGTGATAAACATGGCCAGTTTACAGAGGGGAGGGCAGCACCAGGCAGGATTAGCCAGGTATTTTAGATGATAGAAAGGGACTGTGCTGTTAATGCTTTAAAGGAACAGGATCCATTTTTTTTTGGGGGGGGGGGTGTATTAAATGCTTTAGGTGCCCAGAATCTAGATGTCTCACCAGGCATTGGGTTCCAATGTCAGTTGTGTTGGTAGTGGCATTATCCACAGCCAAAATGCTCTGAAATTTTATAGTGCAGATGGCAAAGGGCACTAAAAGGAAAAACAGATTGGTGTACCTTGAACTGAGGGATGCAACCGCAGATACTACCACGCACCAGTTTTCCTTTGGATCAGTAATATGTGGTGCTGGTCTTCCCCCTATCAGATTGGCAGTGGTCTGCAGATGGTCAGTCATGGGGATCTGTGGCCATTGTTCTATGCTACTCTTATCTCATGACTGTGGTGTATATTAAATAAGGGTATTAACAGAAAAGTACAAGGGTTGGACAAAATTATGGAAACGCCAGGTAAAAAGAATTGTTGCCTAATATGGTGTTGGACCGCCTTTTGGCATCCAAGAGGGAAATGTATTCTGGGTCACTATCGCAATGTCCTTCTTCTTTTTTTTTTTTTGGTCAGTTGACCATGCAACGGCGCTTATGCCTATCAGATGACGTTTTCCCAGAAACTGTATATGCCATCATAACCTTTTTGATACTGTACCTTGCGAAACGGAAAATTATCAGTTTTTTCAGTCGCAGAGTCAAGCAGGCACCAACAATTTTCCCCTTTTTTTTTTTTTTTTTTTTTTTGAAGCTCTGACATGACTCTGTATTACTAGCAGCGCATGCAGTAAATGATGACAGTGAGGCTCCTCATCTGTCAACTAGGTGTTTCCCCACACAGCTGAAGCAAAAGAATGTGAGTAAAAGGGGGGGAATAGCCTGTTTTAAGGTCCCCCTTTCCCTCGTGGGATGATGGCAGTAGGATTTTCAAGCTTCCCATTGATTGCAATGGGGGGTTTTGTGATATGTCACTGTGCTGAGACGAACCTGTCAGAGCCTCTCTGTCCCCTATATGGAAGGTTTGGATGAAAACAGACTGCATGTCTATTTTTATCCAATCCGATCCGCTGGACGGATGGCAAACTTATCGCCATCTGTCTGTTTTCAGTGGATCTTGACGGATCGACTGGCAGGCGGCACCTGCCCATAGAAGTCAAGGGGTGTCCTGATCAGATCCGCCTGAAAAAACAGACAGGCGAACCGATCGTGTGAAATGGGCCTTTATGGTGAATAGTTAGTTTGTGAAAAACAGTAAGGTTGCAGCCATTAATGATCCAGTTTGGTGTGTCTAGTGTTCCTTGTATGTTTTGGAGTTGATGCCGTCTATCACCCCATGAGGCATCACTTCCGCTTTTAACGCAAAAAATGTCATCGCTTTCACACCTTAAAATCATGTAGTGTTTCCATATTTTTGTCCAACCTCTGTATGGCTAAAGCTTTTTTATTTTTTATTTTTATTTTCTTTTGATCTCATGCGACCCACCTGGCTGCCTCCTGATTGGCAGCTGGCTCAGCCTCTCAATGTGCAGATGAGAGCCAGAGTCCGCTGTTTGCTTCTCCCTTCCCTCTCCAGTGTTGACAGTCACTACTCTCCACTCTAAACAGACCAGAACTGAGCAATCAATGGTCATGTGATCAGTCAGTTCTTGGTCTTGGAGCTGACATTGGACAGCTGTAGCGTCACACCGCTGCTGCAGCAAGGAGGCGAGTATGTATGTTTGCGTTTTTAAAAGTCCACACTCCTTTTTATTGTTTACAGCATAGACCTGTTAGAATTAGAAAAATATAAACTGCACATATCTTTTTCACTGAAACAGTAATGCAGATCTAAAAATTATTTATAAAATGTTTCACTGTCTTCTTTCTTTCTTTCTTGACTTTTTCTTTCTTGACTTTTTCTTTCTTTCTTGACTCTTTTTTTTTTTCTTTCTTTCTTTCTTTCCTGACTTCCTTCCTGACTTCCTGACTTCCTTCCTGACTTCCTTCCTGACTTCCTGACTTCCTTCCTGACTTCCTGACTTCCTTCCTGACTTACTTCCTGACTTCCTTCCTGACTTCCTGACTTCCTTCCTGACTTCCTGACTTCCTTCCTGACTTCCTGACTTCCTTCCTGACTTCCTTCCTTCTTTTCTGACTTCCTTCCTTCTTTCCTGACTTCCTTCCTTCTTTCCTGACTTCCTTCCTTCTTTCCTGACTTCCTTCCTTCTTTTCTGACTTCCTTCCTTCTTTTCTGACTTCCTTCCTTCTTTTCTGACTTCCTTCCTTCTTTTCTGACTTCCTTCCTCCTTTTCTGACTTCCTTCCTCCTTTTCTGACTTCCTTCCTCCTTTTCTGACTTCCTTCCTCCTTTTCTGACTTCCTTCCTCCTTTTCTGACTTCCTTTCTTTCTTTCTTTCTTTCTTTCTTTCTTTTCCCTACTAATGTATTTAAAGCATATTTTTCTTGTTCTTCCTCTAGTTCGTAATAAACAAAACTCAGATTACGGACTTTCCAAGGTTTGCCCACAGAGGAATACTACTGGACACATCCAGACATTATCTGCCTCTAAAGGTTATCCTTAAAACTTTGGTGAGGGACACTGGAACTTGCTGTTAAAGAAATCATAGAACAGTCTACATAATGTGGGCTGCCATTGCCGAACTCCTGAAAATGACGATCCTCTGGCTTCAGTGCTTTCTAAGTTACTGACTAAAACATAGCAGCATTCTCTGCAGGAGTTTAGCAATGGCAGCCTCTGAATTTCTTCTTTAAAGAATGTGAATACGTGTGTGTGTTTTTTTTTTTTTTTTTTTTTTTTTTTTTTTTTTTTTTTCACATTTATATAGCAAAAAAGTGATAATCAAATCCGACCAAGGGAAAGCTTTTATTTGTGTGAAAAAATTATATAAATTTAATTTGGGTAGAGCGTTGCATGACTGCAATCACTAGTTAAAATAGCGCAGTGCCGAATAGCGAAAAATGGCCTGATCATGAAAGGGGTAAAAATCTTCTTTAGCTGAAGTGGTTATAGAGACTTTTGGGTTAATCTAATAAAGTTGGAGAGTGCACAAAATCCAGGCTTATTTCTGCATAGACACCAATCGGCTTCTAAGCTCACCTTGTTCAATTAAGCTTTGGCAATAAAACCTGGAAGCTGATTGGTTTCTTTGCAGAAGTGAGCCTGATTTTGCACACTCCAGCTTTAATAAATAAACCACTTTTTGTCTGCACAACCTACAACAACCTGTTTTTCTTTCTTGTCGATTTGAGCACCGAGTCTTTTTAACTTCTGGGTTACACTGCCACCTACAAGGGAATGGGATGCTAACAAAACTGTAGGCCACGCCAAGAGAACTCCTCTCACTACCTACGTGTCTAACGTGTCTGCTAACATGCTGGAAGAATGTTGTATCTGCAGCTCTGCTGTGTAAAAGACTAACTTTTTTTGGCTTAGCATCTCTTTTTTTCCGCTTCGATTTTTATTTTTTCAAGACTTTCTACAACGCGGATGGAGCTTTTGTCTTTAAATGCATCCCTTTGACATGGTCACCCTCAGCCTAGCTTTTGGAGTACTGCATCTGTACCCAACTGTGGGGATAGCCTTGAAGTGACCCTCTGGCTCAAGTTCTGCTTAGTAGCCTTGTATCAATTTGGGGAGGAGTTATGCAAAAGTGCTCCATCACTGTGGAGTCAGCACTACCTTGCTTTAAGAGGTACGGCCAAAGCTTTTTTGGTCCCTCTCCTTTGACTCAGAATCGGCCTACAGTGGGCTGAAGCCCACTATCAGCTGACATCACATAGCCGTTTTCAGGCTCTGTAGGGTTCCTGACTCTAATTTTTGGATCCACCCAGATGCCAGATCAGCAGGTGTCTGGGCCTCTCAGTTTGTGGCTGACGGCTCAAGCCTGCCACTCTAGTGAGTGCTGGAGGGGCAGAGCAGTGAGCCAGTGACTGACAGTAACTGCTCTCTGCTCAGAAAAGACAGAGAACTAAGCGATCAGCGGTCATGGATTTGCACTGTTGTGTTTGGAGCTACCGGGGGACAGCTGTGGCATCAGACCAATGCTGGAGAATGGTGGTAGTGGAGTATAGATTTTTATTTTTATTTTTTCCTTCCGACATGTCTGTCTCTCTTAATTCTGGTGGAGGATGTCTGTCTTTTAGGACCCTACCGGTGTAGTTGGAAGGCCTTTCTGGAGCTCTTCACTCAATTCTGGCCTAACATTACTTTGTCAAACCATGTCTGACTGGTCAGAATCCCTTAAGAGATCTAACAATTGCTGGGGTTGATCCCTTGCTTAAGGAACACATGGAGCAAATGGCTGTAGCATTACATTTTGTGTAGCTGTGATGGTTTGCTGCAAGCCGGTCATCTTCCCCCCAATTTGTCTCGTATCCGCATATATAACTTTCTGGTCTGGATTCTGCCAGACAATGCAACAACGGTGGTGTACATCAATCATCAGGGAGAAAACGGATGTATCACTATGGAAAGAGAGGTAGATCCTGTCCTGGGAAGAACATTCTGATTCAGCCTTATCAGGCATGTACATGGCGATTGACTTTCTTAGCTAGACCTGGAGCAGTTCTCCTCTGGAATTGTTCCAGGACCTGTGTTGCGGGGAGGGGGCGATGGATATTGCCTTCCTTGCCTCTGAGCTGGTTCAAGAAATAACCAGTTGGGTTTGTCTCCAGGTACAAGGATAGGTGAAGCAATGGCTACTCTGGTGACTCCATGGGATCAGATGGTAAGATTTTTGACGGACACCTCGTTTAGTCAGGGATGCTCTTCACACATTTACTTGCCAGGAGTAGTTACCATGGTCAATTGTTGGGGATCCATTGATTTCTCCCTACGTTTGGCCTTGTTATACTTTTAGCTTCTACCACTAGGTGGCTGGGCACTTGGTGGTACTAGATATGAGAAGGACAACTCAGTCAGGTTATGGGTATATGGGGTATCTCAGCCAATGGGCAGGGGTTTTATTAAATCCCTTGGCCTGCTGGGAGAGCCTATATATTCGGGTGGAGTCAGGTGATCTATCTTCTGTGTCACCTGAACGGCTGTCTGGGTGGATGTTTGTTGTACGCTCTGGGCTGCTAGGCCAGAGATTGGGCCTATCCCGGGGGCATCTGGCTGCCAGGCTGTGTGAGGGCCTATCCAGAAGTAAGAGGGTAGCTTGCAGTCCAACCAGAAGTGACTGTTCTGCCGGCCAGAGAACCTGTCGTGGTCGGAGGTAGAAGGAAAGCTCTCACCATTAAGGGACCAACCATCTTTACCAGGGACCACAGTGAGTAACTGAAGCAAGTACTGGAGCAACATTCTCACTGTAACGGGCACGTGGGGAATTGGGAAACGTCAGGCTGTGATCAAGTCAGGAACCCAACCAGCAGAGGTGACGCTTGCACCCCTTTCACACTGGGGCGGTGCGGGGCAGCGACGGTAAAGCAGCGCTATATTTAGCGCTGCTTTACCTTCGTTTTACCCGCGGTATGCGGCCGCTAGCGGGGTGGTTTTAACCCCCGCTAGCGGCCGCAAAAGGGTTAAAAACCTCCGCAAACCGCCGCTGCAGCGGCGGTTTGCGGACGGTATCCCCGCGGTTTCCCATTGATTTCAATGGGAACGAGCAGTATAGGAGCGGTAAATACACCGCTCCTACACCGCTCCAAAGATGCAGCTAGCAGGACTTTTTTTACCGTCCTGCTAGCGCACCGCTCCAGTGTGAAAGCCCGCCGGCTTTCACACTGGAGTGAATGGGGCCGGTTTTTTCAGGCGGTGTACAGGCGCTATTTTTAGCGATGTACCGCCTGAAAACCGCCCCAGTGTGAAAGGGGCCTTACAGAGCAGCCTTGCGAGTCAAGCCAGGGGCCGAGCTGGTTAGCAGGGGTGAAGCTTGAGAAGTATCTGGAGTGCCAAGCTAGGCACCCAGTAGGGAAGTGTGGGAGACGCTTGAGAGAGATACTGCCGCAAAGCTTTGAGGAGCTCCAGGGATTCAGTCAGTGAATCGGAGGGTCCAGTGAGACCAGGTGCTCAAGGGGCTGAAGAACTACAAGTAGAAGTTGTAGTGAATGTGAGAGGATTGTTAAGACTTGTGTTAGGAACTGTTAGCCTATTGCCATAGGAGATGACAATCCTGCATGTACAAATGCGGCGTCTTGCTAGGGGCCTTTCCCTGTACGGCTGTCGTCATATTAAAGTCTCGAGTCTGCCTATTGAAATTGCAACTGCTTAAGGGTGTCCTGGCCCTAACCCTCTTTCCCCTCCAATATATAAAAAAGGACTGTTAAGAGAAATAAAGTCTTTTACATCCAAGGAGTGTCTGGCGCCCAATAATTTTATCCACCTTCAACCCACTATGCCTCACAACCCACCACATACAGAAGGATGTCGGCTATCTTTGGCCCTTAAGGTTCTCATTAGACTGGAGGAGGCTAGAGTCTTGGCTACATAAACACCAGATGTATTTACCCCCTTCATGCAGAATCATATTTCATTTTTCTCTGCTGTTTTTTATTTTTTATTCATTTATCAAAAAAAAGACTGAAGTGTTTGGAGAAAACCTTTTTATACAGTAACATTTTGCAAATCTTTCTTCATAAATGTAAGCCAAAATGTATGCTGTTGCATTTCTTCGAGAATAACCCAAAGCAGTATATAGTCTGTAGTTACAAATACCCCCCCCCCCCCCCCCCCCCCCCCCCCCCCCCCCATGACCCCTTTTTTTGTAGTATGCAGTCCAAGGTACTTAGTAAGAGGCATGGGGAATTTTTTTTTTTTTTGCCAATTTTAAAGTTTCACCATTTTTTATTAAAAAAAAAACTGAATTTTACAGTTTTAAGCAACCTTCTTTAAATTTTCATTCAGTGTTTGCTAATGTAAAAAAAATGTGATTTTGCCCTGTGTGTACCATGTGTAAATTGGAGGTGCGTGTGACTGTACCTTCTTCTCAGCATTTTAATTGCTGTGTAAGCCCCCCAAAAAAAACAAAAAAAATTAAATCTATTCCCATAATGCAGTCGAGTTTTCTGTGTCCTGTGTTTTTTGTTTTTTGTCTAACATTTAATGTCCCTTCACAGGCTAGAAACTATTTTTCTCTAAACCACCCCCCCCCCCTTTTTTTTTTTTTTTTGTTTAACATGAATCCTATTTTTTGTTTTCAGGAAGCTATGGCATTTAACAAAATGAATGTCTTTCACTGGCATATAGTTGATGATCCATCCTTCCCTTACCAAAGCGAAGCATTCCCTGAACTGAGTAACAAGGTAAGTGATTTATACTGGGTTTCTGGTAGAGTAGTGCTAATTCTCCAGTTATGTAATTACACACACACACACACACACACACACACACACCACGCCAATAAATGGAGAGAGGCAGCAAAAGAAGTAATAAAATCGCTTCCTGTTGGTGGTACTTTTTTGGCTTTTTATAGGGAGTTATTGTTGATGGGGACAGTGGCGGAACTACCGCCATAGCGACACACGCGGCCTCTTCCTCTCCTCACTTCCCCTGGCTGGGGGACCGTGCGGCCGGTGCTCGCCCCCCCCCCCCCCAATCTGAGAGAGCCCCACGCTCGCCAATAAGGGCTGCTGCAGTCTGGCTCACCTCTAACACTGCACAGGTGAGGCTGCATTGGGCACGGGGAGGCTGCATTGGGCACGGGGGAGGCTGCATTGGGCACGAGAGAGGCTGCATTGGGCACGAGAGAGGCTGCATTGGGCACGAGAGAGGCTGCATTGGGCACGAGAGAGGCTGCATTGGGCACGAGAGAGGCTGCATTGGGCACGGGGAGGCTGCATTGGGCACGGGGAGGCTGCATTGGGCACGGGGGAGGCTGCATTGGGCACGAGAGAGGCTGCATTGGGCACGGGGGAGGCTGCATTGGGCACGGGGGGCTGCATTGGGCACGGGGGAGGCTGCATTGGGCACGGGGGAGGCTGCATTGGGCACGAGGGAGGCTGCATTGGGCACGAGAGAGGCTGCATTGGGCACGAGAGAGGCTGCATTGGGCACGAGAGAGGCTGCATTGGGCACGGGGAGGCTGCATTGGGCACGGGGGAGGCTGCATTGGGCACGGGGAGGCTGCATTGGGCACGAGGGAGGCTGCATTGGGCACGAGAGAGGCTGCATTGGGCACGAGAGAGGCTGCATTGGGCACGGGAGAGGCTGCATTGGGCACGGGAGAGGCTGCATTGGGCACGGGAGAGGCTGCATTGGGCACGGGGGAGGCTGCATTGGGCACGGGAGAGGCTGCATTGGGCATGGGTGGGGTCAGGCTGCATTGGGCACGGGTCAGGCTGCATTGGGCATGGGCAGGCCACGCTGCATTGGGCACGGGTCATGCTGAATTGGGCTTGGGTGAGGCTGCATTGGGCACGGGTGAGGCTGCATTGGGCACGGGTGAGGCTGCATTGGGCACGGGTGAGGCTGCATTGGGCACGGGTGAGGCTGCATTGGGCACGGGTGAGGCTGCATTGGGCACAGGTGAGGCTGCATTGGGCACAGGTGAGGCTGCATTGGGCACTGGACACGTTGCATTGGGCACAAGTGGGCACAGGTGAGGCAGTATTGGGCACAGGTGAGGCAGTATTGGGCACTGGCCATGCTGCTTTGGGCACAGGTGAGGCTGCATTGGACACTGGACATGCTGTATTGGGCACAGACCACGCTGCATTGGGCACAGGTGAGGCAGTATTGGGCATGGGCAGACCACGCTGCATTGGGCACAGGTGAGGATTATTGAAGCGCTAACACCGGGTGTTTGGAGTATCTTTATCTGTTGATTAAACTTTCTGGAATACATATATTGCTATTGTGGTGTAGGATCTGGGCTCTTTCTTTCTTCTCAGACTCGAACCACACACCCTTTGAGCCCCGCCCTTTAAACCACGCCCACTATTTAATTTAAGCCCCGCCATTTTTTTGTGGGGGGGGGGGGGGGGCCCATACAACATTTTGCTATGGGGCCCTGTGATTTCTAGTTACGCCCCTGGATGGGGACAAGGGCCTCTTCCCGACAACCCTAGCTATTGGTTGTCGGTATGCAAGCAGGGGGCTTATCAGACTTTGGAAGCCCCCTTTAATAAGGGGGGGCAGATCCCAGCCCCCCCCCCATGTGAATGAGTATGGGGGTACCCATTCACCTAAATTTGTCTCTTCCGATTTTTCTTCTCCCTCTTCCGCTGATGTATTCTGCCTCTACTGGTTTTTCTCCGCTCTCGGTTCTCACTCCGCTGATGTCTTCTGGCCCTCCGGTTCTGCCTCTGCCGGGTCTCTTGCACTTATAAAGTCATGGGGCTGGGCCATCTGGCGACGACATATGGAGACCACGCCCCCTTATGACATCACTGCCTGGGGGCCTCCATATGACATCACCAGATGGCCCCGCCCCATGTCTTTAGAAGTCATAGCACACGGGGAAAGGGAGAAAAACCGGCATGGGCAAAAGACATCAGTGGAGGAGGGAGAAGAGCTCGGAAGATGCCGGAGCTGCCTTAATAAATTACTTTAAAAACCTGTGTACTGCATTTTATTTTTGACACCTTCTTTTTTAGGTGAATGGGTAGGGATACAATACCCCATACACTTTCACCATAGGGTGGGGGGCCAGGATATGGGGGCTTCCAGATTTCGGTAACCCCCCCCCCCCCCGCAGACCCTGACAACCAATGGCCAGGGTTGTTGGGAAGAGGCCCTTGTCCCCATCATGGGGACAATGTGCTTTGGAGTGGGGGGCGCAGAGCCCCTCCTGCCCCAAAGCACCCACCACCCTATGTTGAGGGCATTTGGCCTGGTGTGGTCCAGGAAGGGGGGGGGTGTACTCGATCATCCCCCCCCCCTCCCTTTTCCTGAGCTGCATGCTCTGATAAGGGTCTGGTATGGTTTGTGAGGGACCCCATGCTGCTTTTTCAGCAGGGGGGGGTTCCCCTTAAAATCCATGTCAGATCGAAGGTTCTGGTATGGTCTTGGAGGAGAAACCTGTGTGTTTGTTTTTTTTTGTTTTTTTGTTTTTTATATTTGGCGTAGATTTTTTCCCTAAAAAAAAATAAAAAAAAAAAATAAATTCATACCAGTCACAGTGCCAAGCATTGTTGGGGTTGAAGTCGGACTTCAAGTCGCAGGGCAAAGTCAGATCCACAGTTGTACAACTGTCGTGTTGTACCAGTGTGAAACTGGCCTTAATCTCAGCTTGTTGCCTGTATAAAAGACACCTGTCCACAGAAGCAATCAATCAGATTCCAATCTCTCCACCATGGCCAAGACCAAAGAGCTGTCCAAGGATGTCAGGGATAAGATTGTAGACCACATCAAGAAAGCACATGTACAGGCCTGTCTGAAGTTTGCTAATGAACATCTGATTCAGAGGAGAACTGGGTGGCAGTGTTGTGGTCAGATGAGACCAAAATCAAGCTCTTTGGTATCAACTCAACTAGTTGAGGAATGCTGCCTATGACCCCAAGAACACCAAACATGGATGGTGAAACCTTATGCTTTTGGGGGTGTTTTTCTGCTAAGGTGACAGGACAACTCAACTCATCAAAGGGACGATCGACGGAGCCATGTACTGTCAAATCTTGGGTGCGCACCTCCTTCCCTCAGCCAGGACATTGAAAATGGGCTGTGGATGAGTATTCCAACATGACGAAGGAGTGGCTCAAGAAGAAGCACATTAAGGTCCTGGAGTGGCCACTATCGGCCATTCGCTTCCCAAACCTGAGGCAAAGCAAATACACAAAATTATTTTGGTGGCTGTCATTTTATTGGAGTCCCCAATCTAGAATATATAGATGGCCATAAACTGCCCTATTACCAAAGATATGGAAAGTATGGTAACACAATATAATTGAGTTCCCTAAATCTTGAATAAATAGAAAAGGGGAATTCTATAATATGAACACCTTACTATGAACCCACTACTTCATCTTGTGGCAAAAAAATATTTGGATTAGTGCCGAACCCTGATTTTTGTTTATATGATTTATGAGAGATCACTAGGTATATTTCCAATAGTAACCATTAGCACCGTTCCATTTTTTTTTTTTTTTTTGAAAAAGGAATTAGTCCGATCTATGAACTTTAGACTTCTGAATCACAAAGGCTAGGTTATAATTGGAAGAGCATACATTTATTTTTTCTGATCTAATACCTTCTGTTTTGAGTCTCTAGTAGGATTTTTAAACAGAACCAAACCTCACTGTATTTAAAATTTGGCAGTACAGTGGCTGAATTGGCTGTTTTATTTATTTTTTTTTTTTTTTTGTGGTAGAAATGGGTATAGATTTTGCTATAAAAAGTACCCATAGACCTAATATGCTTGTCACCCTATCAGGATCAAAATGGTTGCATTGTGCAGACGTCATTTGTCTGTAGGTCAGCCCTAAAATGTGATGACTAAACCAGGTGATCATAGGGAAGCAATAGATTGTCTGTCTATCGTAAACTCTTGATTATGATTTGGTTATTGTAATCTTGCATGTTTTCTGACATTGTTCTACAGAATAATTGAGCCGCAGTAATACGTCTGTTGTACATGTTTGAAAATGGAACAATACAGTCTATAAACTGTTTTCTATAGAATAATCAAATTGTATCAGGGAACCACAGTCCCAGATTGGAATATGTGTTCAGGCAAACTTCCAGCATATGGACCTGAGCTTGTGACAAAAATATACATACCGTATATACTCGAGTATAAGCCGAGATTTTCAGCCCTTTTTTTTAGGGCTGAAAGTCCCCCCCCCCTCGGCTTATACTCGAGTCAGCACCATCTGTCTGCATGAACAGCGTGTCATGCAGACAGACGGCAGTGTTCAAAAGCCGCGCCTCCTCCTCCTCCCCGTCCGTGATAGGCGGACACTAATTTTCCCAGCAGTAAGTCAGTGTGCAGTGTTCCGCCTATCACGGATGTCCTGTCATTCTCATCTCATGGACGAGGATGAGAGGATGTCCGTGATAGGCGGAACACTGCACACTGACTGCTGGGAAAACCAAGAATTCCTCCTATCACGGACGAGGAGGAGGAGGAGGCGCGGCTTTTAAATGTGTAGTGGCGCTTTACACGCTGATCGCCAGGATCAGCAATGGGGGGACACAGGACATCCAGCGATCGGCACAGGAGGCATTAACGATCGCTTCTAAGACTGGTGGACACAGGTGGCAGATTGGAGGGTGGCAGATCGGCACAGGTAGGCTGCAATGGGGACACGGGGGAGTTTGTACAGGACACAGGGGACATGCAGCTGCAGATGGGAATTTGCTGACCCTCTTTTCCACTTACAGTAGCTGCTCCATTTCTCACCCTCGGCTTATACACGGGTCAATAAGTTTTCCCAGTTTTTTTTGTGGTAAATTAGGGGCCTCGGCTTATATTCGGGACGGCCTATACTCGAGTATATACGGTAAGTATAGGTGAATTTAGGTTTAAACTACATGTCAATATTACTATAGGATCTGGAGGTTGCAGGCAGTGGAAACTATAGGCGGATGTTGAGGACCTTTGACCTGCTGCCTCCTAAGGTGCCCTCCCGATTGGCCAGAGGTGCCCCCATCCCATACTTGGCCTATAGGAAGGCTTGAGAGGGGCAAACCAAAGTGGTCTTTTACGTCTAATATAGAGCCTTTCTTCCGCTGCATATATCTCTGAAACCAATTGCCTTGTTTTGATATGCATAGGGTTTTTTTTTGTTTTTTAGGTAAGTTCTGTGCATGTATTGAAGAAAATTGCATTACTTGTTATATGAAGTGGACTTTTTGCTAATGCACACATTCTGATTTCAGGGAGCTTATCAGGCATCAACACACATTTATAATTTCATTGATATACGCATAGTGATCGAGTTTGCTAGACTAAGAGGAATTCGGGTTATACCAGAGTTTGATACTCCAGGACACACTTACTCATGGGGTAATGGTGAGTATGGTTTGTGTAAACTAAAGCGAGCTTATACATACTATTACTTTATACTTTTAAATATGATGTGCATTTTATTAGATGAATACTTTCTTCAACATTATTTCCCTGTCTACATTACAGTTCTGATAGATGGCTATAGAGACATAGTCGCCTAAATGCTGATTACAAACAGTCTAAACATTTGCGAAATGCATTAAAGTGGTTGTAGCCCTCATGGTTTTTCACCTTCATGCATTCTATACTCCTGTAGTGCAGCAGCCTCCCAGAGCCCCCCTTTCACTTAACTGAACCCAATCGTTTCAGCGACAGGGACAAGCAGAGAAGCTTCAGCCGCTGTCTCGGGTCCGCATTGGCTAGACTGATAGCAGGAGCATTGACTGCAGCGGGAGCCAATCAAAGCCAGTGACGCAGGAGCCCAGGGGATGGGGCCGAGTCCTGCTGTCTGTGTCCATGGAGGCAGCAGCAGGACTCGGGAGCGTGCCCCCAGAGAATGCGGGTCTCTGTGGGGAAACTCGAAGAGGAGGAGCCAGGAGCGCTGCTGGGGGGACCCTAAAAGAGGAGGATTGGGGCCCCTCAGAGCAGGTATGTATGACATATTTGTTATTTTTTTTTAAAAAAACGAACCTTTACAACCCCTTTAAATTTCAATCATTATAGTTTTGTTATTTTTGAATAAAGGCCAATTTCACCTTTTTAGTAACACGTTACTAAAGCAGCAACCCTGCACCCCTCCACCCCACACAGCTTTTTGTGAATGAACTACAGTGAAATGCAAGACCAATCTTCCACCATGGCAGAAGGCTTGTAGTTCTCATTAAACTGTGAGGATGCTGGTGACCGCCCTCCTAGTTCATTGACTTTTCTTGTTCTTCAGTAACCCTCTTTCCATAAGAGTTACAGGCAGACAGCCTAACCGTACATGGTGATCTGCTGATCACTGGTACAATGCACTGCTGATCGCGGGTACAATGCTGTGGAGGCTCCTAAGAAAGGAAAAAAAAAATAAAAAAAAATTATTGTATGTATATATCTATATCTATCATCTCCTCCTAAATGTATTCTTTAACCACTAACTGACGACGAAAGGCAGTCATATAACATCCTGGACTTGCAGTGGTGATATCTGGATGATGCCTGCAGCTACTGGCATCATCCACATATCTATCTTTTCAGCCAGTGATTCCCTATCTTGAAAAAGCCATCCTATCGGCTCAGGAGCCGCTCGATTTGCTTTTAGGCCCCTTTTACACTGGGGTGTTTTTCAGGCGGTACATCGCTAAAAATAGCGCCTGTACACCGCTTGAAAAAATCCGGCCCCATTCACTCCAGTGTGAAAGCCAGAGGGCTTTCACACTGGAGCGGTGCGCTAGCAGGACGGTCAAAAAAGTCCTGCTAGCAGCATCTTTGGAGCGGTATAGAAGCGGTGTATTCACCGCTCCTACCCATTGATTTCAATGGGACACCGCGGCTACGGCGGCGCTTTGCGGGGGATTTTAACCCTTTTTCGGCCGCTAGCGGGGGTTAAACCCGCACCGCTAGCGGCCGAATACTGCGGCTAAAACGACGGTAAAGCAGCGCTAAATGTAGCGCTGCTTTATCGTCGCCACGGCTCCCGCCCCAGTGTGAAAGGGGCCTTACAGGCAGTAGGAGGGGATGTCCCTCCCGCCACCCTCCAGTGCCTCTCCGGGCTCTCCCGTGCAATCAGTGACTCAGGGAACAGATCAAGTGAAATGAACAGGGGCACTTGGAATTTTTTATTTTATTTTTTCGTGTTGGCACAGAATCAAATGCATATGTATGTCGTGCACGCCTATGAAAACGACGTTCAGACCACATATGTGAATGTATCGCCACGAACGTTGGAGGGAGAGCAATAATTTTATCACTAGACCTCCTCTGTAACTCTAAACTGGTAACCTGTAAAAAAAATTTAGCGCGTTGCCTATGGAGAATTTTCAATTCCACGAATGTGTGCGCAATTCTAAACCGTGACATGTTTTCTATCTATTTACTCGGCGTTGCATATTTTATATTTTTCCCTAAAAATCGGGCTGTATCACTTTGACGTAAATTATCCTCCAACCTTGTATGCTGTGTCCATACACTCTAAAAGGGACACTATGGAAAAACGCCAAGATGTTTAACAAGTACGTTTTGTATGTCTGTTTAGTCATTTCCATCCTTTGTAAAGTAAATATTTTTTTTGTACTTTTTCTGTACCTTAGGCCAAAAAGATCTTTTGACTCCCTGTTATAAAGATGGAGAGCCAAGTGGAAGTTTTGGACCCGTGAACCCAATTGTTAATGGCACTTATGCGTTTATGTATAAATTATTTGAAGAAATTGGCAGATTGTTTCCTGACAAATATATTCATTTAGGAGGGGATGAGGTAGATTTCTCTTGCTGGTGAGTTAACGATGTGTGATGTATTTCGTGCCAGATAAAGAAAAAAAAAAAAAAAATCTATTCAATCCACTAAACTGTTTTGTAGACGATGAAAGCTGTGCACACACTACAATGTACACAGCGGTCTGCATAAGCCGTAGGGATGCCTGCACCTCTTTTCCCAAAAATAACTGCATCACCACTGCCTGGGGGACTTGGACTACCATGGGGATTTCTAAGGCCCCTTTCACACTGGGGCGGTTTTCAAGTGGTACACCGCCTGAAAAAAACCGGCCCCATTCACTCCAGTGTGAAAGCCGGCGGGCTTTCACACTGGAGCGGTGCGCTAGCAGGATGGTAAAAAATGTCCTGCTAGCAGCATCTTTGGAGCGGTATAGGAGCGGTGTATTCACTGCTCCTATACCGCTCCTACCTATTGAAATCAATGGGACACCGCGGTAATACCGCCGCTACGACGGCGCTTTGCGGGGGATGTTAACCCTTTTTCGGCCGCTCGCGGGGGGTAAAACCGCACCGCGAGCGGCCGAATCCCGCGGCTAAAACGACGGTAAAGCAGCGCTAAATATAGCACTGCTTTACCGTCACCGCTCCCGCCCCAGTGTGAAAGGGGCCTCAGTGGGGGATGTTTTGATATTTAAGGGAGGGTTGTTTTGTTTGAGAGAAGAAAAAAAACGGTTGTACGTCCCTGTTCTGTGCAACAATATTGCACGGAGCGTTCGCTTACCACTTCTTTGGTGGTCCTCTGCTGGCACTTTTGGCTTCTTCTCCTGGATGCCTCCTCAGCAAGCCATGTGCTTGAGGGGACACCTGTGTGGGCATGATGCAGTGTGCATCACCTTATTTTCCAATATCTTCCTTAGGCCCCTTTCACACTGGGGCGGTTTTCAGGCGGTACAGCGCTAAAAATAGCGCCTGTACACCGCCTGAAAAAAACCGGCCCCATTCACTCCAGTGTGAAAGCCGGCGGGCTTTCACACTGGAGCGGTGCGCTTGCAGGATGGTAAAAAAAAGTCCTGCTAGCAGCATCTTTGGAGCGGTATAGGAGCGGTGTATTCACCGCTACTATACCACTCCTACCCATTGATTTCAATGGGACACCGCAGTAATACCTTTTTCGGCCGCTCGCGGGGGGTAAAAGCCCCGCGATCGGCCGAATACCGCAGCTAAAACGACGGTAAAGCAGCGCTAAATATAGCGCTGCTTTACCGTCGCCGCGGCTCCCGCCCCCAGTGTGAAAGGGGCCTTAGAGTGAGGTACTATAGCTAGCAAGGTAGCGTGTGTGTGTGTGTGTGTATGGTAGGCCGTGTCATCTGCTTTAGATTGAATGGCATTTTTGCATCAAATCTGTACACTGCTCGATGTGAAGTAATCAGCATTTTGCTTGAAGCTGAACTTTTAAGCCAAGTGATTACACACACACACACACACACACACACACACACACACACACACACACTGTTTTTTTGTTCTTGCCAAAAATGTGTTCTGAGGCTGGTGGACCTTGACGAGTACAACCAAACCCTGCTCCCCTCGATACTTCTCTGCAGTCTGTACTGAAATTGAATAGTACCGGAAACAAGCACTCTGTGCTTCCCGCCTCTTTGGTAGCTCTCTGTCAGGACAGCACTGTACAATGCATTAGATTAGAACCCAAAGCTGCATGTAAAAATGTTATGGATTCATTACAAACCAATAACTGTGTCTGCTTAATCCTTTAGGAAATCCAATCCTGATATTACAAAGTTTATGGCCGAGCATGGCTTTGGTACAGACTACTGCAAACTCGAATCGTACTATGTTCAACAGTAAGTGTTGTCCCAGCTAGCTTTGCTAACATAGCATGATGCTATCTTTTTTATTGTGGTGCACTTGGTGCAGAATGCCATTCCAAAAGCTCTCCTAACTTTAAATTTGAACTCAACCACTTCTTCTTTTTTTTTTTTTTTTTTTTTTTTTATCAAGTAATTTTTTGTTAAACACATTACAAAGCTTTCAAAAGACAAAGTTGTGATATAGCACATTCTTGTTCTATATACAAATCTAAAATGGATACGAAAACCACTTCCCACACAGGGCATAAAGACCCACCTATGTGGAATGTAGCAAGGAAGAACTGATGTATTAAAGTTGTTTTTAAACCCTTACCTATAACTAGTGAAGTGACTGGCCTCAGGTGATACAAATCCCCCTACATAAGCTGTACTTGTTTCATTGCAGTCACAATTTTCCCATACATCCTTATAATAGTCAAATATGAAAGATGTTTTACAGACTCATAAAGTACGGTACATTGCACGCAAGTTAGTGGCTAGATTTCTGGCTCTCCCCACGTGTTCCCACTAGGAAACAATGGGTAGGACAGGTCAATAATCTTCTAGTTAGGGAGCAATTAACATATCGGCATAGAAATGCAAATCGTAAATTCCATTCTATTTGGCAGGCCTGGTTGAAAACTCTGGGGTTATCGCCTTCACGGCTGGTTTTGCACCGGCTGTTAGAAGTGTAACGGGTGTACACGCTTATATAAAAGGGTAACACCGATTTTCTTGGGGTTGGAAATAGGGCAGGTCCTAAAGTTGTTGATACTTTATTATCTAAATCCAATCCCCACCCGCAGGGCCATCTTAATAACATCATGGGCCCCGACCAGGGAGATGGTAACCTGTGGCACGCTATGTGTGTGGTTGCAAGGAGAGGGTGTGGCTAAATAATGCTGCATATTGAGTGTGGTATTTGAGTCCGATTTAGAAACAAAAAATACACACAGCCAGGGAATTATCTCAAATTAAATTCACCCCCTATACACACTGTCCTGCCTTCTCTACACCCTGCCCACCCCATATACACTGACTATTTTTCCCTGTACACACTGCTCCCATTCCTTTTTGAAACTGTCCCTCTCTCATAAATGCCTCTCCCAGCCTATCAGCGGCCTGTATTTATCTATGACCCTACACGGTGGGGGGGGGGGGGCAGGAGGGCACAGTACAGAGGGGTTGGGGGACACAGTAAAGGGAAGGTCGGGGGGGGTACAGTATAGGATGTAGTAATGTATAGTGGCAGGTTAGGGTGGTATAGTGGTAGGTTTGGGTAGTATAGGGTGGTATAGTGGCTGCAGCTCAGTTTTTAGTGCCACACCCCACATTCACAGCAAAGTCAGCAACAGCCATGTGACACACTTTGACAGAGTCATTGCGCACCTTTAATTTGGTGTCTGTAGTTGCATATCTGGGGGGAGAAACCCATAGCAATCCCTGGGGCTGAGAGTCCGCTCTATTGTATGAATTAGACTGGCTTACAGGTATGAACAAGAGACTTCTGGTTCTGTAAGACCTCCCATATGTCCTGTCCTGACCCCAGACTACAGGAAGTACATAAACGGAGTTGGAATCTCCCTTTTTATAATAAAAAAAATTATAATTTTGGTGTAGAAAACTTTGTGTGGAACACCTTCAACAGGTTATGTTCTAGTGTCCTCCATTTTTACTTCTTCTCCCTGTCTTTCTTTTCCAGAATTCTTGGTATAATGTCCAAATTGGGGAAGGGTTACATGGTTTGGCAGGAAGTATTTGATAACCATAACCAGGTACGTTCTTTTAATTAGAATTATACAAAACTGGACTGTCTTTTGGCCTCTGTATTTTCCCTCAAGATGCTTATTTTGCTCTTTATGCCTCGCAGAAGACCTTTCCTAGTCTATTCAGTGCACTGTATTTTTAAAAAAAAAATTTCATGTTAAACTGTTTGGCAACATACTATTTGTGTTGTGTTTTTTTTTTTTTTTTTTTTTTTTTTATTTTAATTTTCCCTTTTTTATATTACTGGTTTTCCTGAAGCAGAACACAGCCAATTTAGACTTGGTTGCTTTCCCTGATGTACCACTATCCCATGGGACACGTTAGTGACCTGTAAGGCCACCTCATTGGTTAGTGGGATGATGGGGTGAGGTTACTAAAACTCTGAGGTTGTGAAATGTTGAGATCTTGTTGAGGCCTGGTTTTAAAACGAAAATGCATCTTTCTGTCACTTTAAATCCACTACCTACAGTATACAGCACTGTTTTCCATCCTGCTCCCACTCCTGAAAAAAAATCAAGTTGGGATGAGCACTGATCAGCCATTCGCATTTGTGCCAGCTGTGCTGTGATTAGTCACAGTACAAGCCAATCAGTGGGTGCCGGCCAATGATTGACCCCCGGCTCCTGCTGATTGGCAAAAGAGGCGGACAGGACAGAGCTCTGTCTTGTCAGCGGGGATATGCCGTTTTTTGTTTCCCTGCAAAGCAGGGAATAAAATCCGGCACCTCCCTTAGTAAAAACAACACTATGCACAAAGCACTGTTGGGCACAGATTTAACCCCTTGATATCCCTATGTTAACCCCTTACCAGCCAGTGTCATTAGTAAAAGGGCCGTGTATATTTTTAGCACTGATCAGTGTATTGGTGTATTTAGGGTTCCCACAAAATGTCAGTGTCAGATTGCCCATCATACTATCACAGTCCCACTATAAGTCACTGCCATTACCAGTATAAAAAAAAAAAATTCTTGTGTATGTGTGTGTATGTGTATGTATGTGTGTGTGTGTATATATATATATATGTGTGTGTGTGTGTGTGTGTGTGTGTGTATATATATATATATATATATATATATATATATATATATATATATATATATATATATATCTATATATATATATATATATATATATCTCTATCTATCTCTCTCATAGTTTGTAGACACTATAACTTTCACGCAAGCCAATCAATATACGCTTATTGTGATTTTTTTTTTTTTTTTTTTTTACAAAAAAATAAATGTAGCAGAATACATATTGGCCTAACTTTATGAAAAAATGTGCTTAATTTTTTTTATTGGATATGTTTTTCATACCAGAAAGTAAAAAAAAAAAAAATTTTTTTCTTTTTTTTTTGATAGCGCAAAAAAAAATAAAAATCTAGTGGTGATCAAATACCACCAAGAGAGCTCTTTGTGAAATTGACAGTTAAAGTAATGCAGTGCCAAAAAGCAAAGAATTGCCTGGTCATGAAGGGGTGTAACTCTTCTGGCGATCAAGTGGTTAACTAGCAATTGTGCGGTCATGCAACACTGTACACAAATTACATTTTTATAATTCTTTTCCACACAAATTGCGCTTTCTGTTAGTGGTATTTGATCACCCCTGGTTTTTTTTATTTTTTTTTATTGTATAGATGAAAAAAGACCGAAATATTTTGAAAAAAAATTCTGTTATAAAACCTATCCAATAAAAAATCAAAATGTATTCTGCTACATATCTTCTGGTTTAATAAGAAATAAAAATAAAATTCCAATAAGTGTATTTTTGGTTTGCTTAAGTTATAGCATTTGGAATAGATACTGGAATTTTTTTTACTATTAATGGCTGTGATCAGCAACTCGACGATAGTGGGACTGTCAAGTTTTTGGACCTCTGTCTTTACACGCACATGACCCTTTTAATGGCATCCCAGACAATCTGACGCTGGCTGGGGGGGGGGGGGGGGATCACTAACTCAGTACTAATACTATACACTGTCACTGTACTAATAGCACTGGCTAGGAAGGGTTTAACATCTAGTGGTGAGCAAAGGGTTAAATGCGTGCCTAACAATCAGTGTGTGGCGCGTTTATTAAGCGATCGCTTATTTTTTTTTTTTTTTCCTGTTTTGCAAGGAATAAAAATAAGATCGCCTGTTGGTGTCTGTTTGCAACACAGAGCTCCCTACTGTGAATGACGGATCCGTTCAGTCACTGGCGGGGACCCTCTGATCAACTTGTGCTTTAACAAATCCCAGCAAAACCGGGACAGCGGCACGTGCCCCCCTACCTGATTACGTACCAGATATGTGATCCAGTGCAGAGTGCAGTAGTTTATCTGCGGGCGATGGGCTCTGATGGACACCAGCAGTGGGGCCCAATGTCTCTGATGGACACCAGCAGTGGGGCCCAATGTCTCTGATGGACACCAGCAGTGGGGCCCAATGTCTCACTGGGGCACTCTTCCTCCCAATGCTGGGGCACTGATCCCCCCCCTCTAATACCAAATGTGGCAATGTTTACTCCCCCCTGATGCCAGAAAAATGTTTACTCCTGCTGGCCAAAGTCTGCCCCCCCCCCCGAAAGTCTGAAGGACAATAAACTGGCTCTTTGTTTAGAAAGTTTGGAGACCCTTGCTCTAGACTATATAGACTATAAATGCTAATGGACCTTCAGGTTTTCTTTTGCTAGTATTCTGCACATCTATACATATGGATGTGACATCTGTAATACCTTGGTCTCTTCTCTTTGTCGGTGAAACCATCCAGTTCTTTTCTATTTTAGGCTTTTGTTTCAAGTTATCATGCAATCAATCATAAACCTTTTATTATGACATGTAAGGTACCCATAGCCAGTTTATTATTTTGTGGTTTGTGATGTTTGAACACAATGTTAAATACCAGGACAGTGGCAGACAGATTGCAGAGGACCACTGAACGGCAGAGATTTTAAGACCTTTAAATGATAGAATATCAACCATAAATCAAGAAAAACACATGATACAAATGTTCTATATTGAGTTGCAGTTCAGTGAGTAAAATAAGTATTTGATCCATTACCAACCAACAATAATTCTGGCTCCCACAGACTGGCTACAGTATGTGGTACGCAGATTAGTCCTGTCAATTTAAGAAGGTGCGCCTAATGACAACTCGTTATCTGTTTAAAAGACACTTGTCCACAGAATCTTTCTTCCATTCAAACATAACCATCATGGGCAAGGCCAAAGAGCTGTCAAAGGACCTCAAGAACAAGATTGTAGACCTGCTCAATGCTGGAATGGGCTACAAGACCATCAGCAAGAAGCTTGGTAAGAAGGAAACAATTGTTGGAGCGATTATTCACACATAGAAGAAATGCAAAATAACCATCAATCGCCCTTGGTCTGGAGCTCCATGCAAGATTTCGCCTCATGGGGTAAAGATGATCATAAGCAAAGTAAGGGGTCAGCCCAGAACTACATGGAAGGAGCGTGTGAATGATCTCAAGGCAGTTGGGACCACAGTCACCAAACAAACTATTGGCAACACAATATGCTGCTATGAATTGAAATCCTGCAGTGCCCGCAAGGTTCCCCCTCAAGAGGGAACATGTACAGGCCCATCTGAAGTCTGACAATTAACAGCTAAATGGTTCAGAGAAGGATTGGGAGAAAGTGCTCTAGTCAGATGAGACCAAAATTGAGCTATTTAGCTTTAACTCGACTTGCCAGGTTTGGAGGAAAAACAATGCTGACTTACCCTAAGAACACCATCCCTACAGTCAAGCATGGAGGGGGAAACTTTATGCTTTGGGGCTGTTTCTCCTAAAGGTACAGGCCGACTTTGTGGCATTGAGAAGCCACTGGATGGGGCCATGTATTGTAAAATCTTGGATGAGCACCTTCTTCCCTCAACCAGAACACTGAAGATGGGTCCTCCAGCATGACAATGACCCAAACATGCAGCAAAGGAGTGGCTCAAGAGATGCATTAAGGTCATGGAGTGGCCTAGCCAGTCTCCAGACCTTAATCCTATAGAAAATGGAGGGAGCTGAAACTTCGAGTTGCCAAGTGACAGCCAAGAAACCTTAAGGATTTAAAGAAGATCTGTAAAGAGTGGACCAAAATCCCTCCTGAGATGTGTGAAAACCTGGTAACCAACTACCCAACAAGGGTTTCTCTACCAAGTACTGTAATGTTTTTTTTGTCTTGTCTTGGTAATCAAATACTTATTTTATTCACTGAACTGCAACTCAATTTATAACATTTGTATCTGTTTTTTTTTTTTTGTTTTTTTTTCTGGATTTTTGGTTGCTTTTCTCTCTTTATCATTTAAAATACACCTATGACCCTTCATTTAAGTGGACAAATGTACAAAATCTGCAGGGGGATCAAATAATTTTCCCACTGTAAATGACATCCAAACTTCTCAAAGGGTCACATCCATCAGATTCTTGTAAGAACATTTACTGATGCCTGGTATCAAACAAATGTGGTGCAAAAAGGAATACTGGATGCTGTGGGTTGTTTATTTTTATTTTATTTTTTCTCTTGTTGGATTGGTTTTAATAAAGGACCCATTTGCCCATGGGGCCCTGAGGAAGCTGCGCATAATGCACAATCAATATGTCTGCCACTGTCCCGGGAGCTGTGTAGGCAGTATGCCAACTGATAAAATATTTGCTGTTTTCTATTGTCTGTGAAAGCTCATAATCGCTGGTTCTTCGAAAGAATGCCTCATAATTGGTTTGCATATAATCTAATGTCTATGGGTATCTTAAGTTTGTTTTTAAGAAAAACAGACCCTTTACATTTCTGCTGACAAATCATCATGTCCTTAGTGGTTGCTGACAGGCCAATTTCTCTTAAGCCCCATACACACAGTCGGACAATCCGCGGACCAGGTCGGTCGGATCCTGTCCGTCATACTTTGTCTGATGTTGGTTTTGCGTACACACAGTCGGACAAAGTTGTCGGAAAATCCGATCATTCTGAACGTGGTGACGTTTGTTGCCTACGACGGGGCTACGTAGAGGCTAGTAGCCAATAGCTTTGGTCTTGTAATGTGATCTGAGCATGCGTAGCACTTTGCCCGGTCGGACAACTGTACACACGATCGGATTTGGTGTGATCGGACCGGGTTGTCGGCAAATCTTTCCAGCAGGAGATAAGACTTTGTCCGTCGGACAATCCGACGTACACTGTCCGATGGTGCATACACACGGTCTGATTTTTCAACAACATTGTCCGATCGGACAGAATCCATGAAAAAGTCCGACCGTGTGTATGGGGCTTTAGTCTTAAGCCTCATACACACGATCGGACTTTGTACAAACTTTCCCGTGGATTTTTGTACAAAGGGCGTTGGCCCCAAGTTTGTATTGCATACACACGATCGGACCTTTTTAGGCAACAAACACGAACGTAGTGACGTTTCAACGTACTGACGACACTTCAAAAGAGGACGTTCAATTACTCCAGAGCCACCTTTGGTCAACTTCTGTATTGTTGTCTGATCTTTTTGCATTGGTTCTGAGCATGCGTGTTTGTACTTTTGTACAAAAGTCTGATGGTTTTGTGTACACACGATCGGACTTTGCGCCTTCGGACTTTTGTTGGCAGAAAGTTTGTCCGTTCGCACAGCTAACAAAAGTCCGATGAAAACCGAAAAAGTTTCTCCGATGGAGCGTACACACGGTCAGATGTTGCCACAAAACAGCTAATTTGCATGTTTGTTGTCAAAAAGTCAGATCGTGTGTACGGGCCTTAAGGGAGACCCCAATTACACAAGCCATTGTGTGAAGAATTGTGATTAAAATGTCCATTTCACTTTCATTCTGCAGCCAGCTATGTTTTTCTAACACTGCCAGATTGCTTCTTGCAGTATTGCAAATTGAAGGAGTTCTGTACACTGTATACAGAACGACTTTATAAGCATAATTCAGCTTTATTGGAAGTAATCTGCACAGATCTCAAAGCCAAGTTGCATGCCTTTTCTATGTGTGTAGTGTGTGGTTTTTATTTTTATTTTTTTGGGGGGGGGGGGGGGGGTGCTGTCAGGGTTTGTAAAAAAAAATTGCAAGGCAATCGTGCATTTCTTCAGAAGGTAAGATCCATGCAGTGTATATGTCAGTTGAAGAGGGATTGCTTTATATTGCACTTTAATGTGTATTTTATTAAAATTGTGACCATGTAAAACATTTGTTACTACCACTCTTGCCTTATTAATAAAAGTAGTAAACCTTATTCTAACACTAAACTCCTGTACATTCGACCTGTATGACGGTAGCGATCTTTTCACTGGCGGCAACCCATCAGAGACGCAATCCCATAGATTGGGCCAAGGAACCGCATAACTGTTTCTCTGGTGTCACTTCCTCCTTGGCTGGACCAGCAAGGTGTCACCTCCTCAATGGCGGAGGGGAATTCTAATGCTGCATACACACGGTCAAATTGGGAAAAATACTGCGCTGTCCAAATTTACAAAAAGAAAAATTAATAAAAATTAGGTAGTGCTGCTGCAAATCATATTGTGAGATACCCACACTTAAACAAATTAAAAACCAAATGACTGCGCTGCTAATAATGACAGATTATATCTATTATATCCGCCTAAGAAAATAATACTTATGAAAAGCGTGACCATATGTGTAAATACCCAAAAGATATAATAATAATGAAATTAGAATATAATACAGGTGTGCAAGTACACACGGTCGGAATTTCCGATGGAAACAGTCCGATGGGAGCTTTTCATCGGATTTTCCGACCGTGTGTGTGCCCATCAGTCTTTGACTGTCGGAATTTCCGACGGACTTTGGACTGAGAACCTGTTCTCAATTTTTCTGACGGAAAACTTTTCTATCGGATTTTCCCATCGTGTGTATGCAATTCCGACACGCAAAATTCCGACGCATGCTCAGAAGCATTAAACTTCCCTTTTTTTATAGTGCAGTAGAACGTTTTTTTAAGGCGTGGTGTTATTGACCGTCGGAATTTGGTGTGACCGTGTGTAGGCAAGACAGTTTGAGTGAAATTCCGTCGAATTCCGATGGGAAAACCATCAGAGCTTTTTCCGACGAGAATTCTGACCGTGTGTACACGGCCTAAGACATTTTTTGGGCAGTGAGGAAGAGCGATCATGGAAACAGTTGAGTGGCTCCTTTGTGTTCTCTTGCAATACTGTTGCTGCCAGTGTGATATTGGCCTTTAGTGAAGATTAACTGGCATACTAATGAAGCCTTCTACTTATTTCTTAACAACACTCATCTATTGCAATCTTTGCAGATTAATCCAGACACGATAGTCGAAGTGTGGAAGGGGGAAAACTGTTTCGAAGAATTGCACAATGTGACAGCTGCAGGGTTTTCTGCCATCCTCTCAGCTCCCTGGTACCTAGATTACATTAGTTATGGCCAGGACTGGCAGAGATACTACCGAGTTGAGCCACTAAACTTTAATGGTTAGTTGTGTGTTGTTGTTTTTTTTTTTTTTTTTTTAATATTCATCTGTGAGAATAGCTGTGTGCTGGCTTTTACCAGTTTGTTGCTTTACTTTAACGCCCAATCGAATCTTCAGTTTTAAATTGGCTAAATTAGTGTCAGGTGTAACAAAACAAAAGGTGTAGGTATAAATTTAAAGACTATACTACCACTTTAAACTCGGGCTGTGGATGGGGTTTCTTTGTTTTTTTATTTTTTTATTTTTAGATAACTAAGACTTTCAAAACCTTTTTGTTTTGACGTACCTGGAATGTGTTTGGATAAAAAAAACGGAATCTTCAATCTGGCTTTAAGCCCCTGTTCCCACCGGTGTGACTTATGTGACGACCTGTCCCAACCTATTGCCAGCAATGGAACTGTTCATATTGCTGTGACTCATGTCGCAACGATTATGGAAAAGGTTCCTGCACTATTTTTTTATTTTTTTTTACCAATTTTTCATTGCGACTTGCATAGACTTCTGTCGCAATCAATTCAGCAGTGCAAATCGCACCGATATGCGGCTTTGAAGTGGCGTGATCTCAAAGCTGCACTGATGTGACTGGGGGGGCTAAATCCAACTCCGATATTTGAGTTTTGTGTGATTGCTAGCAAGTTGAGTCACAGGCTGCGCTCAGACTCCAGAGAGACATTTTACATTTCTGCCCAAATAAACAGCTATTGTGGTGCAAAATGATGGCATCACATCCCCAGTGGATTGCCAGGATGCAGATTAAAAACAAGGGACCTGGTATGAGAATGACAGGTTATATTCTTATGGAATGGGGATAAATCCAGATACTATTGACAGGTGATCTCGCCACTGGAGTCTCGACAATAGAGAAGGTTTGCAAGTGACTCAGCCTGTTGATGTGAAATCAGTTTTTGGGGTCTTTACTAACTAATACATTCTAACCTGTGTCTTGTGATAACTAAAATTTGCTTGGGCTGTGGAACACCGTGATTTACAAATTATCTGATGTAAATTAACAATGACTTCCACAACACTGTTAACAAAGAATAGTATTTAAATGCTACAGCCAACCACCTTATTAATCAGTTGGTTGTATGCCCTAAAAAAAATTTAAAAAAAAACTCCCGACAAAGTACACAGGCATGTCCCTTGACCCTCTGCTTCTCCTCTGCCCTCCGCTTTTGCTAGCAGTTCCCTATTGTCAAAATGACAGTTGGGAGTGGCGCTGTTTTACTTCAGACATTCTTGTGTAACTCTGAGCAATGTTTAGAAGCTTAAAGTGATACTAAACACAACCTGTTTTATTTACATTGTCCCTTCTATGTCTGTATATGGACGATGTCACTAATTATTACAAAAATCTTCTGATTTGGCAATAACGTGGTGTGGGTGAATTTCTACCAGTCACAAGCTGCGTCGCGCCCCTTCAGCCTGTGTCTTAGAATAATAGGGAGAGGAAGCCTCCATCAATCAAGTTTTAATATCCCACTCCCAGCTGGTTAGTGGACATGGAGAAGGAGTGGCCTGTCATTTTACCACTGTTTACACCCACACCCTCTATAGTCACATGGGCTGCTCAGATGTGATGGGGAGGAAATGCTCGGCATCGAAGCATGTGCAGAGCTGCCAACACTGCTCTGCAAAATCCCCAATGCATTGGGGACATGAACAGAAGGTGGAGATGGAACAGCAGGATCAACCAGGTTTTTTTTGCAGAAAACCAAATCCCACAGTGACTGAGTATGAACAGCATGTAATACAGCATTTATTGATGGGGTTTTTTTTTTTTTTTTTGTGTGGGTTTAGTGACCATTCAGAAATACAATGTAACAACAATTTTTACTTTGTATTCCGCTTCATCTACAGATCAAAAGGGTGAACCTATTCCTCTGTATATGATAACGTATCCCTACCGGTAAAGTAAACCACAAGGAAAGTGTCCTTTTGTAGGCTCAGAGTCATAAATTGGAGTCCACACAGGGCTTTCTCCCTTTGCTCCCAGCAGCCTTAAAGTAGCAGTAATGTTTTCCAGGTTCTGGTATAAGGGTTAGAGTTGAATGGCAGGGTTGGGTGGTGGGAAGTGTATTGGAAGTGATATCAATTGTATGCTCCACTTTGGTCACATTCCAACTGCGTGTCTTAGTAAAGCCTTCAGGTCATCCAATGCTTCTCCAACTCATCATGTAACAATACTTTTTGCTTGAAAATGACTGAGTCTCACCTTCCTTACATGCTGAGCTTCTCATAACTGGCTTTGTCTTCCTTCCTGCGTTCTATCATACCTTCTGGTCCTCAGCAACCACAAGTGGGACAAAAACCAAAGCAGACTTCAATTTAACAATAATGATCAGATTTATAAGGGTCATTAGAGGCTATCGGTGTCGTCCTGTTAAACTTTTTTTTTTTTTTTTTTTTTTCAGGTAATATAATGTACTGTAACATGGCATGCTTTATTAAACCTTCTATTTAAATTTCTCAGTTGAAGTCAGATACAGTTGTTGAAGTCTGGAAGGAAAAGAATTACCAAGAGGAGATGGCAGCAGTTACGGCTGCTGGCTTTCAGGCCCTGCTTTCTGCTCCCTGGTACTTAAACCGCATTGCCTATGGGCAGGACTGGATCCAGATCTACCGTGTGGAGCCTACAGATTTCAAGGGTGTGTTCTGGTGCCTGCGCCTTACTGCACAGCTGCTTCTCATGTCGGCTGATCTGCATGTGGCTTTCCCTATAGTACCCATTACTGCACCTTTTTTTAGTTTTAAAGCGGCACTGTCAGGATAAAAGGAAAAACCTAAAGGTAGTTGCCTTGCAATAGAAGAGCTATTATGGACCAAGGTTTTTATCTTTTTCTGTTCCAGTGCTTCTATCAGTCTCCTCCGCATGCAACACTCCTGGGAGTGAAGGATTCTGGTGTCCCAGTGAATCCTAGGGGGTTCCATCCTCCTAACCTAGAGGTCACTGTTAAGTCCTGTAGTAACTTAGGGGTTAGAGGATAAAACCATGGTATGCAGAGGGTTGAGCATCCTACACTCCCCATCGTGTTCAGTGCTAAAAGACTGACAGGCTGTAGTTCTGCAATTAACCAAAAGTTTGAGAAAACAAAGTTTCCAGTGCACTGGAGAGGCAAGTATAAGATACCCTCACCCGATTACTTTAATTATGAGCATTGCCAGCAGCACAGGATCTCTGTGTGGCAGTATACTTCATTTTTTTCAATAGATGATATTGATGCATGATATTTTGATACGACAAGTATTTCCTGCAAAAAAAAAAACACATATTCTGTCTTTGTTCAGTGCTAGAATTGCCTACCTTGAGGAGTAGTTTTACCCTTCCTCCTGTAGTGGTCGCTGTTGCACTGCAGATGTATTGCAACTTCTAGTATTTGTGCACTTCAGCAGTGCATTCACCATATGGCTAGTGCCAGGAGTATGAAGGTCTCCATAGATCCTTCCACACAAACTTTTTCTTTTTAAAGGTTTCAGTGTTCCTGATAGCAATGTGTATGTCAAAACCAGGTACCCCCCCCCCCCCCCCCCCCCCCCCCCCCCCCCCCCCCCCGAAAAGGTGCCAAATGTGGGAATGGAGGGGAGGGGGCAGAAGAGCTAAACTCCCCCCTTTGGGTGGCGTTCCACTTTACAATTGCATTTGAGTGCTCTTACTTTAGTTTGTAGTAGAGACTGTGGAAATAAGATAAGCTGGCCATACATTTTAATATTTTTTTTTGTTCAGCATGAAAGCTGCATATAAAGAAAACAACCTCTCCTTCTGTGCCTACTTTTCCACCCACTACCTTCAGTTTTTCAATCAAGAAATGTCAGGCAGGAGAGGTAGCTGACTGGCCATCCCTGAGTGAATATCAGCTGACTCTGAAGAATTCATGATTTTTATTTTTTTGGGGCTTTTTACTATTTGTTACCTGGTGACATGGCCTATAATACACTTTCTGCTAATAGGGTTACTATACTCGCACTATTTTCCTGCGTTATAAAAAAAAAAAAAACTGTTGCCGTAAACTGTCTGGACTGGTGTGTGCCACATTAACTGTGCAGATTGACCTGTTTTTCTTAAGGTCTATATGTGTCAACTGCACCAGTTTCTATTTCGGAGTGAAATAGAAACTGGTGCAGTTTTTGTGACTAATAAGTAGAGATTGTGTCAGTTTTCCAGTGCAGATCCCTAGCAGGCCCGACCTCGCGTACAGAATTTGAGTCACTAGAACAGGGCCTGCACAGCTCTCCTCCTCCCTCCTGCACTCAGCTGAGCTGGTAAGGGGGGGACCAGGAATGGAAAAAAATCCAAAGCATGCAACTCCCAGCTGTACTGTGCTGTATCTAACATGGCACAGGACAGGGAGCAGATCGGTCCTAATAAACCAGAGCTTGTGTCCCCTTTTTAGAAGTTGCATCTGCTCCAATTTTTAAGCTTGGAAGAGTGGTGCGTGATTATGCTTGCACCACTTTGTTCTATCAATTGTATCTATGGAGGAGCAACATGGACAGCAGCATTGTCAACCTAGGGAGAGGGTAGCGTTAGATGGACTTTACATAAGTGACTAACAAATTTCAGCCAAACTCCAGATAACCGTTTGTAAGCAGTTACTGCAGCAGCTTATTTTTTTTTTCATTTTGGAATTAAGTTATTTATGTAAATAATAAAAGCTGAGCTGTGTAAGCACCCGTTCGTGGTAAATGGGTACTCTCAACCCTCTAACTTCTGCTATTGCTGGACAGCTTCGCCTGTTAAGGAAGCTGAAAAAATGTGACTGGCCGGATCACAAGGAAATAATAAAAACTGTTACTGGGGGAACATTGAACAACAAAGACTGCTGTGTTGATGCTATTGACAGACTGCATCATTTTTTTTATCTTGCACTTGGTTCCACTTACATTTTTTTTTTTTTTTTTTTAACTTCCCATGGTAAAACTGTCTATTTTAGCATTCAACCTGGTGTCTTGCATTTTAAAAAAAAGGTGCTGTTCACTTTTATTATTATTATTATTATTATTATTATTATTATCATTATTATTATTTACTTTTATTGAAATTTCTATGCACCATCCCATCAGATTGTCCATAGATGGAAATAGATGGACACATACTAACTTCAGGTGAGCAGATGCACATTTCTGCACCTCACTGCTCTGTTGTAATGTGAACGGGGCACATCAAAATGCTTTGTTCTTTTGTGGCATACTGTGTGAACAGGCCATTTTTTAAGGTACCATTTTTAACCAGTCTGCATCTAAAAAAAAGGATTTGCCAGTTAGGTTAGGAAGGGCTGCTTTTCAGTATAAATTCTAATACAAAGAGTAATACATTTTTGTTGTGTTTCGGCCTGTTACCCACTCCCGACCAGCTGTCAAATTTTGACATGCACTAAGGGTGCCAGCGGTAAAATGCTGTTCTATTGCAGTTGACATTAGACATACTTGTGCTTTATTCTTGCAGGGACCGAACAGCAGAAGCAGCTTGTGATTGGTGGTGAAGCTTGTTTATGGGGTGAATTTGTGGACGCTACAAACCTCACACCACGACTGTGGTATGTTTGCTGGTTACATTGTTTATAATTCATGCATCTACAGATATATTGCAACGTTTAAAGGGTTGGTTCACCTTTTTCACATAAAATCGAAAAGTGAATGGACTTACAACACCCTCCCCACTCCTGAAATCCCCACTACATGTACCTTATGTGATCCCCCATCTTCTGCCACCCTTTCCAGCAGCTATAATGTTCCAGCACTTTTTGACTGTGCTGAGCAAATCTGCTTTGGTGACAAATTTATTTTTATTTTTTATCTAAGGCCTTGTTCACACTTGACTAAATTTCAAACTTTTAACAAATGCTCCGATAGCTAGCATTCATGCGCTTTAGTATAGGCATTAGACTGCCATTTTATAGGAGTTAATGAGGCATTAAAAATGCTCCCCAAATTCTTTATGTACGGTTTTGATGCATGTTAAAACCACTCCACAAATTTTATTTTTCTAAAGGGAAGTGACATTATAGGAAATAAACAATTTGAGGTGTGGCTTGTCATGGTGAATGTTTCCTGTGCATACTCCATCAGCAGGGAGGGCAACAGCATGGATTCCTTTACTATGCATGTTTGACCTCCCTGTAGATGATGCTAATCTATGAGTAACTGACTGAGCAGAGGAAGAGAAGGGCATCCGGGAGCTATTGGTTACATCCAATTATCTCTCAGATATTCTAAAGGGCACTTTCATGCTCTGTATCATGATTTACGCACCTACAAGAAGTTGAGGTCAGCCATCTTCAAGCAGCTCAAACAGGAAGTGTGTAGAAGGAAGTGACAGCGGGACACTCTATGCTCTCCTCTATCATTGCAGGGTTGTGGCAAATTATATTCCTCTGGCGTGATTTTTATTTTATTTTTTAAATGTTTTAATGCACAGCAAACTCCTGCCAGTGTGTTTGCGGAGCATTACCACAGACTTTGAAATTCTTCAAACACCTCCAGACTTGACATGAGGCTTCAACTATAAAGCAATGTGGCGCTAACGCTTCATGTTTTGATAGCACTATGCACTGTCCATATATCGTTTGCTTAGGCGTTTTAAGGAGCGTCAAAAATGCCCCTCAAATGCCTGCTTTCGATGTCAGTGTGAAATTGTCCGAAAGCTAAATTAATGAAGCTGAAATGTATGCACTCCACTAAAACTTTTAGAAACCTAAATCCTCCACACTCTGCTTGCTGTGATCAGACAAGAAGTACAAACTTTCAGTTAGAGTCTGAAAGAAAGCCGCTTCTGGTGTGCTCACCAAAGCCGATTGTGCTCTGATACTCCATTGTTGTTGGTGCACTCTGTATTAAATGACTGCAGTATCCTAAGGAGGTAATTTGTGGTGTTAGGTTAACATAGCAGAATGATACATTCCTGTTTTGTCATGCTATAGAAATGGAATCAAATCTCCTCTCCTCTCCCACAGGCCTAGAGCAAGTGCGGTTGCAGAAAGACTTTGGAGCAGTGCAAAAGTGACCTCCACGCAGGATGCTTATAACAGGCTGGTTGTACACCGGTGTCGTATGGTCGGGTAAGTCCTCCAAGAAAATGCGTCAAAGGAAATTGTGCTTTCCTGATTGTATTGCTCTAAATTTGTTAAACCATTTATGTTGTGATTTCACACTATAGAATAAGGCTGACTATTGCATTGCCTGATCAATTTTTTTTTTTTAAAGACCTCTAGAGGCATTGCACAAGTCAGACACCTCTAATGATATTTAAGGGATATAATTATGCCCTGACTTACACACGGTTTGTTTCATTTCTCCCAGATTCCTCTTTACTTTGATCTGATTTATCCACATACCGTATAAGCTGAGTTTTTCAGCACTTTTTATTTTTTTTGTGCTAAAAGTGCCCCCCACGGCTTATACTGAAGTCGAGCACTTTTCTTCAGCAGAGAATTAAATTTTCCGACCCGACTTTGGGGCCCCGTATCTTGGGGCCACTTTGGGGTTCCTAGTACCAAGTGGCCCCAAGATACAGGGCCCCAAAGTCGGTCAACTGTGTCCATCTGCAGCAATGTCATTTCAGGATCCTTTGGGTCCAGAGACCCATTTTAGCTGCAGCTAGGGGGCATCTAGGAACCCTTAACTACCAAGTTTGAAGTTCAGGGGACCTCTGGCTGCAAATGGGCACAGTGAGGCTGTGACCCTCTTTTTCCACTTACAGTAGCTGCGCATTTCTCACCCTAGGCTTATACTCGAGTCAATAAGTTTTCCCAGTTTTTTGTGGTAAAATTAGGTGCCTCGGCTTATATTCGTGTCGGCTTATACTCGAGTATATACGGTAATTGATCTATGGTTTGAACACTTTTATGCTTAAGTACTTGGAAAAGGATAGTACCATATTTAAAATAGGGCTGACCAGGAAGCTCTGTTTCTTTTGAGCACCAGAGCTGCTGCTACATGTACTATGCAAGAACGGAAATTTTGAAGGCCCATTCACACTAAAGTGCTCTGCTGCAGTGCATTAACCACTTGCCTACAGGGCACTTTCACTCCCTTCCTGCCCAGACCAATTTTCAGCTTTCAGTGCTCTGACACTTTGAATGACAAAAGTCATGCAACACTGTACCCAAATTAAATTTATGTCCCCTTTTTCACACAAATTGAGCTTTCTTTTGGTGATATTTAATCACTAGTGGGTTTTTTATTTTTTTGTACTATAAATACATTTTGGCCAAAATCTTTGGTAAAAATAGTGTATATTTGGTCTTTGCGAAAGTTAGTCTACAAGCTATGGTGCCCATGATTAAAAATTGATCACACCTGATGTACTGAAGACCTATCAATTCTTGAGACGCTAACCAGTCAGGAAAGTACAAATACCCACAAAATGACCCCATTTTGGAAAGCAGACACCCAAAGGTATAATCTATGAGGCATAGTGAGTCTTTTTTTGAACGGTTCCATTTTTAAAACATTTTTATCCCAGAAGCTTTTGGAAAATGTAGAAAAAAAATTTACTTTTTTATTTATCCCCACAAAGTTGTACATTTTTAAGATATTTCCAAAACATGGTATGTACGTAGCAAAAATGACACCCCAAAATACATTTTGCTACTCCTCCTCACGATACCACATGTGTGAGACTTTTTTGCACAGCCTGACCACATACAGAGGCCCACTATTGAAGTAGCACCTTCAGGCGTTCTACAAGCATAAATTACACATCTAATTTCCAGACAACATATTTTTGAAGGCCCTTATATTTCTAACACATAGCATTTGCATACCAAAAATTACACTCCAAAATCAGTTCTATTGAGTAAGGGTTAAAAAAAAAATACCTGTGGTTTTAGCAGTGTCCCCAGAGGAGAGAATTGGTCCAGGCAGCAGGCAGGAATATTGTCTATAGTCAGCACAAGGATATCGTCAGCACAGCCAAAGCATTTGTCCATAGAAATTGTCCAGGCAGAGAAGGCCAGCACAGCCACAATATTTGTCCTGGTACACCATTACCTGCCTGCACTCATTATTGTACCGCTGCCCAGCCTGTCATAAACAATACTGCCTCTTGCTACAGCTAATTTATTTCCATAGTGCAGGCAGAGGTGTGGTCAGTTTATTCTGCAGGCAGGGGGATGGCGGCAGTAAGTCGGCAGCAGGCTGAGGGCCGCAATCAGGTAAGAGGCTTCGACCCACCCAAATCTCTATGAAGCCTCCGGACTCCAGACCCTAATGAGGAAATTACGAAACCCGGAGACAACAAAAATATTTTTCTCCATCCGGAAAAACATTTCTGGAGCCCCTCACATGTGAGACCCCTGTGTACTACAGTAGCAGGGCAACAGATTGGTCTGAGTGGTAGGCAAAAGCATAGTCCATAAAACAGGCCAGGGTCAGTTCACGTGCAAGAAGTCCAAGCGGTAGGCAGAAGCGTAGTTGATAGAACAGGCCAGGGTCAGTTTACATGGAAGCAGTCCAAACTGTTGGTAGAGGCATAGTCAAAAAATAGGCCAGGGTCAGTTCACGTGGAAGGCAGTGGCATGCTTATTTGAGGAAGCATGGGAAGTGGTAAGCACAGATGAATGGGAATGGGGAAATGGTTAAGAATATGGGCTCATATTTTAGGGATGTGTGATATATTCACCAATGCAAAGGCCGGGTTTGAAGGGACACTGGGGACAATGGTAGCTGGTATCTCTTCAAAATCCTTTTTTGCTGCATACTCAACATCTTTTTTTGGCGTCTTCGGCCTGCTTCAGATGGTGGAATGTGGTCTGGGAAGCGGCGTTCATGAAGTCGAATAACGGCATCAGAGCGAAGGCTTTCTGGAGGGGGTGGTCTTTGATGGTAGATGAGGGACATGACAACTTCTATGAATTTTAGGAAGTGGGCAGGGCTTTTTGTGGATTTGGTGTGAATTATGTAGGCATTATAAATGGCCAAATGAATTAGAGTGCTACTTTCATGTACCAGAAACGGGACCTCCGATCATGTGGTAAACAGCCGCCAGCCATTGGCTGTTTACCCTTGTCGGTGACTAGCTGTGTTCCTGGGAACACGCCGCCACCGACATGACCACGCTGCGCTCTCCCGATCGCGTAGCCTAAACCTGGGAATAGCCATTTGTCATCGGCCATGATGTAATCGCAGCCGATCACATGGTGAACATCCATGCCCAATGGCTGTTAACCCCTGTGGGTGATGCACTGTGTCTCAGGGACACGCCGCCACTGACTGTGCAGGACTGCGTGCCCGCGATCACGCGCATGCCCTGTGTGAATGGGCCGTTGTCATACGATTATGGCTGCTGAGCCCTAAGTTACCGTGGTGAGTTTGTGCCTCCATCATCCGCAGCGCTCATCTCTCTTCTGACAGTCTCTCCCCTCTTGCTCCCTGTCATGAGAGCGCTTTCCTCCCAGCCCCTCCCGCCTCTGTTTAGCGGCATAATACAGCACATATCAATGTATCCCATGCAGATATGCTGCCGTGTTTGTTTAAAATGAAAAGGCAAAATACCTTTTCTGACACTGCAGCCATGCGGTCACGTTTTCCTTGCATGTCCCCCTCGGATCTACAGCGACTTTACTTTCAGTGCAAAGTGGATTTTCCTTTTAGTAAATAACCCCCAGTGTGTTAAAGCTGATAAAGTGCAAACCATTCTAATTTCTTGTCTCTTAATTGAACACATCCATTAAACATTCAGAGTGATGGAGGAAAAAGTACTGCGGTTTAAAACTGCTCAACCCTCTTTTGGCAGCAGTGACTTCAGGCAAGCACTTTTGGTTGCTCTGGATCAGACCTGCACAACGTTCAGGGGGAATTTTTTAACCATTCCTCTGCTTTAGCTCGGACATATTTTGTAGGATGCTTGCTTGAGGTCATTCCACATCATCTCTATGGGGTTTAGGTCTGGGCTCTGACTGGGCCACTCCAAAAGGCCCTGTCGGGAACCAGTGTGACCAGAAATATGTGGACTGTCACAGAAATGCCAAGCACAGGTTCAGTACAAGTAATATAATTTATTAAAAGATAAGTGAGTACACAAAGTAAACGAACCACAAATATAGAAAACGGTATAGCAACCAACCAGTGACACACAATAGACTACCTAAACCAAATGTATATACAGGGGTGGGATTAATTTAGTAATCGTAGCAAGCCAGGGTCATTCATGGGAGATCAAGCAGATAGAGCTGCGAACAGGACGGGACAAGGAGAGGACAACAGGAGACAGAGCAGGCGGAAGGTCAGGGGTCCAGGAATGGATACAGGGCTCAAGAAAATAGGATTTAGGGTTCAGGATACAGGAACATAGGTCAGGGCACAGAGATTAAAATACAAAGGCAAGGTGTGTTGGCATTTACCAGGTTTAAATACACTTCCTGCAATCGGGTCTCAGGTGATGCCTGATTGCAGGGGATGTCAGCTCCTGACTGCTGAGACTCCCGCTGGTGGACACTGGAACTGCAGCTCAGATCTGGGAGCACAGCGCCACCAGCAGGTGAACCCTCTCCTGACCGCCGGTCTCCGACTGTTGAGACACCTGCTGATGGACACCAGAACTGCAACCCATAGATCTGGGAGCCTCAGCGCCACCAGCAGGTGAAACCTTTCCTGACAGGCACATTTTCTTTTTCTGAAGTCTGTGGTAGATTTACTTTGATACTTGGGGTTATTGTCTTGCTGCTTTCTCCCAAATTCTACTAAGCTTAAAGTGTTACTAAACCCAGGACTCTGCATTCCCTAGATCTGGTCTCCCATAGTACACAGATCGTGGAAATGCAAATCT
>CM053026.1:120618836-120919280 GCA_028564925.1 Lithobates sylvaticus
AGACTAATCAAGATACTCTGTGTTCCATGATTGGTGAGCAGAACAACCGTGCTTAAACCTTCACTGCCCACAGTTAATGCCAGTATAGAATGCACCTTACTTAGCAGCCCATCAGCCATCCACTATGTACATTCTTAAATGGACAGCTTCACGTGCACCACCCTACAGATGTGCCCCAACAGTAGTACTGACAATTAGGCACAAGGTACTTTTAGCCAATTCCAAAGGTACCCCTTGTCAGGAACACTTACGCCCACCCACTAAAGTGCTGTATGTGCAGAGGGCACTTGAGGGGTTTGTTAATCCCATTATATTTTCCACCATTTAAACCAGTTAAAATTGGGTTAGCCTTGTCGCAATATAGCTAATTACAAGCTAGCGTTGACCCTAACCAGTACAGTATTTTTAAATGTGGTCAATTGCCTATTTACTGATTCATGTTTTGTCTAACTTGCCTTAATACATCTAATTAATCTAGTACAGTACCAAGTTGCTTGTGGCCTATTTTCTGTGAATTTTTATAGAATGGTAACATACTAATGTTTAAGTTGCACAGTTGTGTCAGTGGGGTCCAAGCACAGTTGTGGCAAAACAGAGAGCCTATCATCTCAAGTTGTTGCTGCAGGGGTAAGTGATACATATAATAACAAATCTTGTGCTAATTATATTTGCTGCAAATATACACCACCAACAGATTCACTGAATAATTATAGAGCTGCCTTCAATACCATATTTTGCAATGTATTTTGCAAAAATTGTGATAAAAGTGTGCCTTGCCAAAGGGTTCACAAGACAGGACTTTTGTTAGGTAAGCAAGTTCCGTTGCTCTGAAACTGTGCACACTTGCCAAACATAATCCTAACATGAAACTATGTCTATCTCTTAACCCTTAAACCTGTATGCTTACAAGAAGAAAACAGTGTATTCAAGTAATTTAAGGTACCCTCTTACCCCTGGAACCATGTTGGAAGGATAGTTTTACATATTATTCAGTGACAATGCTAAAATTGAAAGCAAGGTTTTGCGGATCTTGTAGAGTTGATCTTCAGGGATATAGTAAAGGATTGTGAAAATACAGCACATACTGACTTTTGTAAAAAAAAAAAAAAAAAAATGTTTACCCACTATTTTCCCCTTTTTACATGAAATTCTTATGGAAATCTTGCATACACAGTGTCCCTGTCCCCCAACTAAGAAGTTAAGGAGACACCCCAGTTAGCGTGCTGTGCACTGAGTGACTGGTAACCTCAATGCCCTTTAGCAGTACAGATCCGTAATACTGACATAATTATATCAGCACTGTCTGAATAGGTGTAGCACTGCATGCAATTACCACGCTGCCATGCTGCCTTTACTCACAAGATGATGGAGGGCTCTTTGAAGATGCAGTTATGTCAGTACCAAGTGGCCCTGTGGGTCCCTTCCCCTGGGTCCCTTCCCCTGCAAGACCGACCAGACTTTTATGAGCCCTATGATGACATTACAGAGGATAAGAAGATGATTTTCTCACCACAGGAGCAAGGGGCACATTCTGAAGGGGGAGAGGGACTTTTTGTAGTAGAATATGCTTAAAGTATAACTAAAAGCAAAGATCTTTTTTTTTTTTTTTTCAGTTTTGGATAGAATGGCGAGGAACTAGAACCACTAACAGAAAGGGTTTTAAAGTGAACATATAGGGGATGTGATCCAGCATAACACCATTCCTTTAATATATTCACAACATATTAAAATGTTCTCATAAATAATTATATAAAACAGGAAGTCAGATGAACAAACATTAAATAAGAAGTGCAATAAAAACAGCTTACAAACTTAATATATGCTTAATGTGGACCTCTAGTATGGCATCAATAGAAATTAAGAATGCATTCAAAATGACATATCGATATACAGAAAGCCCTATGTATAAATGATGATGTCTTGAATTGCCAAATTGTAGTAGGAATTTATATAACACGGTACTTGTTGCTTTATGCAAGCTGATATTAGATGCACCAGCTGTGCATATGCAAAGACATTGATTTGTAATCCACAACGTGCTGGCACTGATCTGTGATTCACAAGGTGCTGAACTGCACAATAATATCAAACAGCTTTATACACTGCTAGCATCCAATGAGCCAGCTGTGTACATGTTTAGGTATTTAATGAAACTTAACCAAAAATAGAATGTTTTCAAAAAAACTTTGTAATCCACAAGATATTCACATGCACAAAGTAATATGAAATATGTTCCACACACTACTGAGATGGAAGTGGATGTATTGGTACAAAAAAAATGTTTCTGCGACGTTGCAAATGGAAACTCAGCTCAATATACTAAGTGCATTCCACTACTGATATAGTCACAGGGATATGTGTCAGATTGTATAAAGCTCTAACGTAGACTGACACATTCACTCCATGCAGCCTCCTTTCATTCTTGCCCCCTCGCCCCATCTGTTTTTTTTCTTTTGAGTTTCCTCATGATATTCTAGTTTTTAATCTGTTTTAACCCTAAAACCATGTAGAGGGTTCTTTACTGTAAGAGCGGCAAGGATGTGGAATTCCCTTCCACAGGCGGTGGTATCAGCGGGGAGCATCGATAGTTTCAGAAAAAAAACTATTAAATAAGCACCTGAACGACCACAACATACAGGGATATACAATGTAATGCTGACATATAATCACACACATAGGTGGGACTTGATGGAATTGTGTCTTTTTTTAACCTCACCTATTATGTAACTATGTAACCCATTTTCAACTGTTGGGACTTCCTTTTGGTTTGTTATCTTGATAAAAAAAAAAAGATAATAAGAAAATATTGAATATATTGAGTGGAGCGCCACCCGTTTTTAAACCCTATAAAAAAAAAAAGTACTCACATTCCTCGATCCGAAACGGCAGGTTATTTTTTTTTTTAACTTACCTTTAGCTGTTCTTCTTCTTGGCATCCATCGCTTCCTGGTTCTTGGTCCCTCGGATATGGGCGGGGATATTACGGCTATTACGTAATATCCCCTAGCCCGCACTGTCTCCTGGGAGCTTGTGTCATAGCTCCCAGGAGTCAGTGCGGCTGCCTGGGCCGAGATCGCGCGAGACTTGCGGGACTTTTGACGCTGCCGCTGTGAGCTGCTGACGGCGCATGCGCGAGATTAGAATGAATGGGCATCAGTGAAATCCAGGAAGAGAACGCCTGGAGATTTCACTCGCCCACAGCCAAGATGGAGAACCGCAACAGGTTCTTTCTAATGTCATATTTTAATAGAAAAAACGAAAGGCACTACTCCTGTAACCCGGACTGGTGAGTAATTAAATGCCAAAATATACTGTTTATTAAGGGCTTTTAAAAAAAAAAACGTTAGGGGCAGTGGAGCTTTAAGTAAATGTTGAATACGGTAATCAGCAACTCCAATTTTCTTAGCCCCTAGGTATCCCCCTAGAGCAGTGATGGTGAACCTTGGCACCCCAGATGTTTTGGAATGACATTTCCCATGATGCTCAATTACACTGAAGAGTACATGAACATCATGAATGAATGAATGACTTGTATAGTGCTACCTATGTGAACTGAATTGCCTCAGGGTGCTTTTGCCACTGGTGTCCATCTGTGGTATAGCGCGGTCCTTACCCTGTGGGGTCCTGACACGCTTACAAACACATACACATACAACATACACATATTTGGCCAATTTTATCGACAGGATCTAATTAACCTACCAGCATGTCTTTGGAGTGTGGGAGGAAACCGGAGTACCCGGAGGAAACCCACGCAGGCACAGGGACAACATGCAAACTCCAGGCAGAAGGTGTCGTGGTTGGGATTTGAACCAGTGACCCTATTGCTGCTAGGTGAAAGTGCTAACCACTACACCACTGTGCTGCCCCATGGGAGAGGTAGTTCCAAAACATCTGGGGTGTCAAGGTTCGCCCTTACTGCCCTAGAGCATCGTTATATGTTAAGTTAAGCACCATCCTTCTGTATAAAAGGGGTACCAGTAATTGTTCAACAATCTCCTCCCAAACCTTTGGGACCCAATACAGTAGATTCTTGTTGAGAACTAAGTGGGGCCACAATTTATCTGCCCCCAAATCCTGGGGCACCCCATTGATCATAACCGCTTACATTTAGGCAGCACTGAATAGGCCCCAGGGCACATTTAGGCCAGCATAGACAGCCCTACAAGGGACCTCCGCCCCCCCCCCCCCACTCCATTTCCATCTCAGGGGCTAGTTGAGCTTAAGTAAGGAAATCTACATTACATGTTTCAGTAGGCGTTTCAATAACAACTGCTCTTTGGGGAGCCAGTTTGTCCTCCTTATTAGGTCCCCTTAGGTCCCCTTTTCAAACCACTTTTTCATAGATCCCAGAAAACAGGATGGACTTGTTTCACAATGACGGGGTGCACCAGGGCTTTTACTAGACCAACCCCATGTTTCACATTTCCACATGGAATAGTAATCCGAACCAGTGGGTAAGACTTTGTCTGACTGTGAAGGCATATGACTCAGAGAGTCTTGGTCGCAGAGCAGACCTCCCCAACTATATTGTCCTGTACTAGTGTCACCATGCTCCCCAAGTCCATGACAGCCTTGGTTGGGAACTGATTTATGTTCATCACACGCTCAAAAGTATTCTTTGATGGTATGGCTCCATGGTTTACTTTTTTCTAAGGAAATTAGTGTTTCCTTGGCATATGACAGAGGACTCTCTGGACTTGGGAGTGAGTAGCTCCTTACTTACCATGTACCTCTCAACCAACTGATCTGCATTTTTAGGTCCTCATGGCAAACACATCATTGTATGTTAACTAGCAGGGAACAAAGGTACAACTTTCTCCAGCATCTGCAGGCTCGATAAAGATTCTTTTTGCAACCGTTTATTCACCAGCTGTATTAAAGCCTAAGTTCACCTTTTCCACCCTTTTTAGAGTATAATGCAAAACCCGATAAAACTGCCTCCCTTCCCAACCTCAAAAGGCCTTCCCAATTACACCGGGTGGGGTTTCCTCTTTCCCATAGTTCCACGCTGTCACATTTAAAATCAGCGTGGCTGTGCAGGGCACCACCTGGACAGCTGCATTATTCATTCACAGGTACACTATATTGTCTAAAGTATTGGGACACATGCCTTTACACGCACATCAACTTTAATAGCATCCCAGTCTTAGTCCGTAGGGTATAATATTGAGTTAGCCCACCCTATAACAGTTTAAACTCTTCTGGGAAGGCTGTCCACAAGGTTTAAGAGTGTGTTTATGGGAATATTTGACCATTGAATGTTTGACCATTCTTCCAGAAGCGTATTTGTGAGGCCAGGCACTGATGTTGGATGAGAGACCTGGCTCGCAGTCTCCACTTATTCAGCCCAAAAGGTGTTCTATCAGCTTGAAGTCAGGACTCTGTGCAGGCCAGTCAAGCTCCTCCAACCCAAACTCGCTGATCCATGTCTTTATGAACCTTGCTTTGTACACTGGTCCAAATCATTTGGTAGAGGGAGGATTATGGTGTGGGGTTGTTTTTCAGGGGTTGGCCTTGGCCCCTTAGTTCCAGTGAAGGGAACTCTTAAGGCGTCAGACATTTTGGACAATTTCATGATCCCAACTTAGTGGGAACAGCTTGGGGATGGCCCCTTCCTGTTTCAACATGACTGTGCACCAGTGCACAAAGCAATTTTGTAAAAAAAAAAAATAATTTTTTAACTTTTTTCTTTTTTTACAATTTTTTGGTGTCATCACAGTAGTTCAATGTCACCATAGTGACAGTAAACAGTAAAAAGTACTGTGGGGGGTGATCATAGATTTATTTTTACACTGTTATTGCTTATAACAGTGATGATCAGTGTTATAATCAATAGTTTTAGCTGTCAAGAAGGTCGGTATTATATCTAGCAGAACTAGCAAGCAAACACAACTTGTTGATATCAGAGTTTTAGATTTTCTGATGAACATGATATTTCAAGCCAATGAAATAATCCATTATGTAAATAGTATTTACTACCTAATGTGCCTCCTATGCTTGTACATACTCCAGTGTGCCTCGTAGAAAATGTTCAGCTTGTGGATTTTCCCACAAGAAGAAACAATTAAATCTTCTTAAAAAATAGTTGTTTGCTTTATTTTGAAAGAAAAACCCAGTTAATAAAGCCATTCCATTTTCAGAAGCAAGTTACGATTTTCATTTTATTTGGACCATGTGTATTACAATCTCAGTTTTAATTTGATAATTGCCTGTTCACTGTATGCTTGATCCTGTAAATTCTATTTATATATATATATAAGGGTCATCTAGCTTCAAATCTTATGCTTGCTAAATTTCATTTTTTTCCACAGATTAGCTTGTTTGGGGGGGGGGGGGGGGTGTATCATTTGAAAATTGTGGATTTGGTTAGTTAGGAACAACCACTTCAAATCTACATTTGTGGCAAACGGTGAAAAAAAAAGCGTTGCCTCTCAGTCAGTGACATCTCATGTGTAGGATACACATCTGTGCCCGTCACATATGCCTCTTCTACCTAGACCAGATCCTCATCTGCTGCTATTTTCCCTTTATTCTTCAAGAGTAAAATAATTATTCCCATTCTTAACATAATCCTCCCTTGACACAGCCTCCCCTCTAGATGTCAACCAATTTGTTTGCTTTCAAAATCCTCCAAAGCACTTCAGTGTATTGGATACAATATACTGTTGACCCTTTGGCAGCATCTAATTATATTCTAAATCATTTTTAATTTGACCCTTTTACACATCAAAGAAGAATTCTACAGCCCTTTCAAAGCCAAGGTTTAAGATACATTTTCGCTCCTCTTTCCTGTCTATATTACATCAGTAAATTGTTGTACATCTTCTGACATCCTTAACCAGTCTTGGCTCTTTATAGACTTATGTAAAGGTCATTTGGAACAACATGCATATATCTGCCTCGCTCTAAAGAATTTTAGCAATTCTTGGCCTGACCTGCACCAAGCTGTGTTGTAAAGGGAGCCCAATATAATCAAATTATATTTTTTATTGCAGCAAATGCAATCCTTAATTAATGAGTTTGATATTAAAATTACTTTACAATTAAATTATACGCCTTAGTCTAAGGTGGGATTAACACTTAGCATAGGAATCATCACTTATGATATAATATAATATATAATATAATTTCTGCTCCACTATTAACACTGCTTAACTCATTTAATAGAATAGATCATCGGCTGAATGATCAGACAGAGAGTAGCTGTAACTTGTAGTTTACTAAACAGGTACAAAGTTAAAAGTAATAATGCAAACCAGGTTCCGGCGGCACAGTTGTGTAGTGGTTAGCACTCTCACCTAGCAGTAAGAAACTTTAAAATTTGCTCTCTTCTATTATCGGTACAATATCTCCAAGAACATCACTGTGCCTTGTGTGCATGCATCGCTCCCTGGATCCTCTCATCCCACTGGCTTGTTTATTCAGCTCTGCTTTTGTGCCTACTTGCCGAACCACAGTTTGTCTGCATATCTGCCCTCTGCTTTGCTGCTCTGTCTGTCTGCTAGCCCGGTGAGTCTATTCCAAGAAGGAGCTCATATGTACATTTATTTTGGTTCTTGGTTTTTTGGGACAATAACTGGACTTACTCACATTCATTTTTATTTATATATTTTCTTACCACATTTAGGTTGTGGTTTATCACTTATCACTTTTGGTATCTATGAAATAATTTTATGGTTATTATTCAATCATGTCACTTATGTAATAATTTATCACACATATTATTTGATGCTAGTTTATTATTTTTTATGGGATTGGTTTGTGTCAGACATGTAACCACTTCACACACATTATTGATGTTTGTCAATTTTGTGGGATCATTTATTATTTTGTCACAATTTTTGTTTGCCAGCGCTGTTTTATTGGTTTGAGCATTTTTTGAAGGTTATAGCACTTTCTTATCAGCAGCTGCACATTTTTTGTGTTTTCTTTCTCTCGTTCAATATTGCACACGTCTATTCCAGCGCCGTTTCTTTGTTTATAGATTTTTCAATTGGCTATTGGGTGCCGGTGCCACCATCTTGACTAAGGGAAACTGGCAGTGAAGACTTGCAGCTTCACAGACAGTTTTGTACTGCGCATGCATGAAGTACGCTACGCTTTGTGAATGGGCCAGCTGCGGGGGAAGGAGGGGGGCCACAGTGAACTGAGCTGGAAGTAGGAGCGGGTACCCTTTCAAAACCAGGTGCCGTTCCCCCCTCCCCCATAAGGTGCCAATTGTGACAGTAAAGGGGGGGTGTCAGACAAGCAGAGTTTCTCCTTTTGGGTGGAGCTTCGGTTTAATTCTTGTGCTTCAGGATCCCTTGTCCTAATGGAGATTCTCTATTTTAATGACAGATTTCAGGATTTTCTGCACCTACCATTTATCGTTAATCAATTTACCCAATATCCAAATACAACACTATTTCCTTTTTGGATTAGTAATGTTGTAAGCATTTGCAGATTTCTTCTGTGATGCTCTCAACAACAAAGAAAGAAAATAGAGCATCTTTAATCACTTTAACCCCGGAAGATTTTCCCCCTTTATGACCAGGCCACTGCAACGATTTAACTGACAATTACGCGGTCGTGCGACAATGTACCCAAACAAAAGTCCTTTTTATCCCACAAATACAGCTTGGTGGTATTTGATCACCTCTGTGGTTTATATTTTTTGCGCTGTAAACAAAAAAAAAAAGCGGCAATTTTGAAAAAAAATATATATATTTTTTTACTTTTTGCTGTAATAAATATCCCCCAAAAAATGTAAAAATAAAAACTTCTTCATCAGTTTAGGCCCATGTATATTCTTTTACATATTTTTGGTTAAAAAAATCGCAATAAGCATATATTGATTGGTTTGCGCGAAAGTTATACCATCTACAAAATAGAAGATAGATTTATACGATTTTTAGCGGGACTGCAATATTGCGGTGGACAGATCAGACACTTTTTTGGGACCATTGACATTTATACAGCAATCAGTGCTATAAAAATGCACTGACTGGAGGAGGAGACTGATCGCTGTTCCTAATAACTAGGAACAGCAGATTTGTCTCTCCTCCCCTGTCAGAACTGGGATTTGTGTGTTCACACACTCAAATCCCCATTCTGGCTCTCGCGCCCGCGCCCGCGATCCTTTAAGAGCCATAGTGCACGGCGGGGGACCCGATGCGATCACGGGTGGCCGCGATGTCTGCTGGCCACCCCTGATCGCATCGGGTCCCCCGCCGTACACTATGGCTCTTAAAGGATTCGATGCACCAGTACGGCCATTTGCGGAAACAAGCCGACCTGGCGCCGTATAATGACGGTGGCTGGTCAGCAAGTGGTTAACACCCTTAATACCAGAATGTTACAGTCCCTTCTTTTCAATTTCAGTGCTGTGATAGTTTGACTGACAATTGCACAGTCATGCAATGGGGTATGTGATCTGGGGGATCATTAGCTTGTGTGGTAGATGTGTTTTTAGTGAGATATGTCAGTCTAAACTTCAGTTAGAGGACATGGCAGACCACTTTTTGTAAGCAAAAGCCAAGAAAACATTCCAACAAAGATTTACAACTTCAGCAAAAACACAATCACTGAAACTACCAAGCCACATGGCTCACTTGCCAGCAGCAAAGCTGCTATTAGTACTGGTCCCTCAGACCACCGACTCTTCAGGTCGACCATAGACAGTTTAACAATTCTGCAGGGGTCGGCCAAGGTTTCAAACCATGAATGGGCATGCTGATTGTACTCAAGTTGATTGATTGACCAGCATGTCAGATTTTACATGCGATTATTGCTAGCGGCTATTATAGCCCACAATGGGGAAACACAATGGGAATTGAGCAAATTTGTTTACTTGAACGGGTGGTCCATTTACAACTGACCGCCCATAGAGGAAATCTGTGACAATCTGTGACGAAATGCACGTAGGGAGGTGGACGTGATGACGTCATTGCGCTTCTCGGTGGATGGGTGTTCGCTTGCTGGCCGGCTGTTTTGATATGACTGTTTTTATCTTCCTAATTGTAAGTGCAATACTTTTACTATATTAAATCCTTTATGGTACAATACACACTATGGAGTCTCTCTTTCTATTTTCTGGGCAATATCTCAATTGATTCCTGGTGGTTGATGCTCGAGTACCTTTGGCTAAATTGAGGTTTTATACAAGCTCCTTCCCTAACTAGTGGTGGAATATCATCTTCCGTTTGGATAAAGGCCCTAGCTGGGTATTTAGCCGCAGGCTCTCTAAAGCTTGCCTTCTGGTAAGCGCATAATCTATGTGGTGGCGGTGCACTGTCGGCAAGAGGTGTCATCTTTTAGCACTCCCTCATGTGCTATTTTTGGACGGTTAACCTCACTATTTTATGTTATTTATACCGAAATATTGATTTGGACATATTCATTTTTATTTTAGCAATCATTTTGGTCACGTTTGTTCTAGCGCTGCTACTTTATATTATTTTATCTGTTCCTATGTGTATCTCATGGTTTTAGCAGCTGCTTTTCTATACATTATTCATATATGATCTTTAGCGCGGTATTTTTCTTTTTTTTCACTGGATTTGAACAGGGGCAGGGGCAATTTCTAAGACAGTCAGTGCGGAAAACAAAAATTTTGAATAACACCCTCCCGCTCCGCCGCTCATACTAGCTTAGGGGGTGTATTTATTCCATTATCTGTGCCCCTTTCTGATGATCGTGTGCTGGTCGGAGCAGAGGGAATATTTCTTCAGTTTCGGGTGCATGCCCATTCAGCTCCGCTCACATGTTCTTCTGCCTTGACTCAAGTCCCGGCCAGCCACCTGCCTGTTTATCTCCTTGCCTTCCCTGGCGAAATGATCTTCCTCCACTCTCTAACCAGTAGTAGCTGGGGCCCGGAGAGTAAAGCCCCATACACACGGTCGGACAATCCGCGGACCAGGTCCGTCGGATCATGTCCGTCGTACTTTGTCCGATGTTGGTTTTGCGTACACACGGTCGGACAAAGTTGTCGGAAAATCCGATCATTCTGAACGTGGTGACGTTTGTTGCCTACGACGGGACAACGTAGAGGCTAGTAGCCAATAGCTTTGGTCTTGTAATGTGATCTGAGCATGCGTAGCACTTTGTCCGGTCGGACAACCGTACACACGATCGGGTTTGGTGTGATCGGACCGGGTTGACGGCAAATCTTTCCAGCAGGAGATAAGACTTTGTCCGTCGGACAAACCGACGAACACTGTCCGATGGTGCATACACACGGTCTGATTTTTCAACAACATTGTCCGATCGGACAGAATCCATGAAAAAGTCCGACCGTGTGTATGGGGCTTCAGACTTGAGAGGTGGGCGGCGACGGGCAGAGAGAGGCAGCTGAGCTCAGCTGACGATGTCCAGCAGCAGGAACAGAGGGGAAGCGGATTCGATCGTGGGGTTGCCAGTGCCTTCAAGGCTTCAACACAGGTGTGCTTTGGGGATGTCTGTGAATAGACTACATTGCACTTTGTCCATGATAGAGTGCCTGCTGCCTGTGAGTTATTATAATGCTGATGATCTTAGCCAGTTGCCGATCACCCGATAGCAGATTTATGTGATTTACGTATATATGTGATCCTGCATTTCTGGGTCCATCGGTACCCGCTGATCTTTATGTACACAGGCAGAATGGTGGTCTGTAAACAAGGCAAATAGACATTCTGTCAGTATGAAAGACATTGATCCTGATCCCCACAGTGATAAAACACTTGTTAGGCAACATTTAGCCCTTTGATGGCCCCCAGATGTTATCCCCTTCCCAGCGAGTGTCATTAGCACAGTGACAGTGCATATTTTTAGCACTAATCACTGTATTAGTGTCACTGGTTCCCACAAAGAGTCAAAAATGTCACTTAGTGTCCAATTTGTCTGCCGCAATATCGCAGTCCCACTATTATTCGCTGATTGCCGCCATTACTAGTAAAAAAAAAATGTCCCCGGATTTAATTTTAAAAATCTGGTCTTACCTTACTCTGGAGGGTTCTGATAATTGTATTATTTTACATATACTATAGACTTGCTATATATTGTCATTTCCAATAAATACTAAATCTCTGGGAAAGAACCAAGTTGCTGTGCAAATTCATTTGACTTGAAGGAGTTTGCGTTCTACACCTGTCTGTGCATTCCTGTTTCCACAACAAAACTAACAATTACATTAAAGTGGAACTTTACCCATAACAACTTGATAAAAATGAATGAAAATACATTCCACATTAATAATTATGCTAAGTGTGTGCTGTAAATTGCCTCCAGCATTGCTCCAGTTTCTTCTTGCTGGAGGCTGCCATGTTGCTGAAGCCCAAAGCCCCAGCAGTAAATCTTAAAGCTAAACTGATCGATTTACCAGTTTCAAAAAACAGTTACATTCCTGGAATGCTGGAAATGCAAATTGTCACATTTGATTGTGTCGTTTCTTAAAGTAGAACTTTAGTCAAATAATTAATTCCTGCTAGATCACTTCAGGCTGACCCCTTTTGCAGGTATAGCTATGTAAAACATTGAAAATAAGTGTCTATACTGTTTAAATCAAGTAATATGCTGCAAAGAAACCCACAAGGGGGTATGGGAGGGAATTGGGACTGTATGATACCCAGGAGATAATGAAAATGAATGAAAATGATGTAGAGATAAAAAAATGACAAAATGTATTTTAACAATATATAAAATAATATATAAAAAAAACTCAAAAGAGGAAAGACGTTTTGACAACACTAATAATATCGAAAGTCACATAGTAATTTTAGTATAGTGAGTACAAACAGGGTGAACCCCATGCATGTGAAGTACAGTTGAACTGAGCGGACATAAAGACTCCAACTTGTTTCAACAAATTGACTTCTTCAGGGATGGAAGATGTCCACTTGAAAAGTACATCTAAAAAGAAATACATGTAGTATAATATCCCAAACTGCAAAAAATGTACAGACATACACATACTCAAAATATATCAGCTACAATAGCAGTTATATTTATGGAGGGAGAAAACTGTGTGTCTGTGGCTTACAGCTGTGCCGTGCAAGGTCCCATGGATCAAAGAGGCCAGCACAAGGGATAAAAGGGCAGAAGGAAGAAACAAAGACTCCTAAAAATAGATACACAATTACATGTTCCAAAAGATAAAAAAGTGGGAAGATACCAAAAAAAAATAAAAATCTAAAACGTGTAAATACCTCCAAGTAATGGGAGGAATCCCAGCTTCTATTCTGAGGTTTACCCAGTTGGGGCCAAAATATTTCTGAAGGTGCTAGACAGTGGCCAAGGCCTGTGTAAAAAAGTATATAAAGATTGCAAAAGAAACATTTTTTTTTTTACAAGTAATACACTGTCTCATCCTGCTCTGCACATGCTCAGTTGCTCTCCATTTTTATGCACTTTTAGGCACCGATGAATTTGTCGGCTCTTGGATCGAGTAACCAGGAAGCGATGTCATGACATCACGTCCGGTTTACTGAAAACCTAAAAGTGCCTAATTTTTTAAAATGACAGTATTCAAAACTGCCAAACTTGGCGTTTTGACTGTGTTTAAGTGCAAAGGAGGGATTTGGGATCTTAGAGACCCCAGATCTCTCCATAAAGAGTATCTGTCACTGCCTATGTGACAGCAATAAAAGTGATCAGGATTTTTTTTTTTTTTTAAGGGACAGGGTAAAAATAAGAAAATAAAATAAAAAAAATTATAATAAAAAAATAAATGTAAACCACCCCATCCATCTGTGCTCGCGCACAGAAGCGAACGCATACATAAGTCGCACCTGAAAACAGTGTTCAAACCACACATGTGAGTTATTGCCACGATCGTTAGAGCGAGAGCAAAACTTCTAGCAAAAGACCTCCTCTATAACTCTAAACTGGTAACCTGTAGAAATTTTTAAAGCGTCGCCTACGAATATATTTTTAAGTACCGTAAATTGTCCCCATTCCACACAGTTTTAAAGCATGACATGTTAGGTATCTATTTACTTGGCGTAACATCATCTTTCACATTATACAAAAAAAAATTGGGCTAACTACTGTTTTTTTTTTTTAATTCATGAAAATGTATTTCTTAAAAAAAAAATTACATTTGAAAGACCGCTGCACAAATACAATAGGACATCAAATATTGCAATGATCGCCATTTTATTCTCTAGGGTCTCTGCCAACAAAAATATTTATAATGTTTGGGGGTTCTAAGTAATTTTCTAGCAATAAATAGGATTTTAACTTGTAAGCAACAAGTGTCAGAAAAAAGCTTAGGAATGAAGGGGTTAAGCTAGTTAAACATATAACACTATGAAATATGTTAGTTCTGAACCATTGCAAGAGAAGATTAGTTCAATATATTTGTGGGAAAAAAATAATGCTGCATTTCATCATATGAAAAAAATACTTTTTGTGGTCACTGATGTTTGATACTGATTGCAAGGCATTCTTGATTGTAGTACAAAATGTATCCAGCTCTTGGCTCTTACCGTATGCATTGTAATATAAATGCCTGTCTAATTTGTTTGTGTAACAGTTTTCGGTGCTCTACAGGAAAAAGAAATGCCCAGCTGCTCTTTTATATAATAAATGGGCCAGTACCTTGCCAAGGACACACCAGGCATTTAATCTCTCTATAATGGGACAACATTAAAACGCTGCTTCCCAAAACACCTAATCCAGGAGCTGAGATAACCAACCAGGGATATGACTCTTATATGATATCTGCACACTTAGCAGCTGTATACCTCTCTTCTCATGGTATGATGATGAAGCATTCACAAAATCTCATAGGAGAATATTAATGTAGCCTTGACCAGTGTTGGTCATCTTACTTTAAAAAAGTAATTAGTTACATTACAAATTACTTCTCCCAAAAAAGTAATTGAGTTAGTAACTCAGTTACTACATTGGAAAAGTAATTAGTTACTCAGCAAAGTAACTGACTTTTTTTTTTAATATTCTTAGGGGCGGGTCTAGTATTACTGTAAGCAAGGGGCGCGTTCCCCCCTGCACGTCTATTTCCCCCCCAACACATATATCTGTTCCCCCTCTGTACCCCACTACACGTCTGCCCCCCCCCCACACACATATATCTGTTCCCCCTCTGTACCCCACTACACGTCTGTCCCCCCCCCACACATATATCTGTTCCCCCTCTGTACCCCACTACACGTCTGTCCCCCCCCCCCACACATATATCTGTTCCCCCCCTGTACATCTGTCCCCCCAAACTCACGGATCGGATCGTTGCAGAGTCACGGATCGGATCATTTTTCGGATCAGCAAATAATAATTGAATTTGCAAAAACCTTTGAAAATTCCACCACCATAAAGCCCCCACTGTAATATCCACAATCTCCCCAACTGTAATATTGTCTGGGTATAGCTGGGTACGGCTGGGTATCGCCGAGTATGGCTGGGTATCGCCGAGTATGGCTGGGTATCGCAGAGTATGGCTGAGTATCGCCGCGTATTGCAGAGTGTGGCGGGGTATGGCCAGGTGTTGCGGGGTATGGCGGGGTGTTGCAGGGTATATCAGGGTGTTGCAGAGTATTGCGCAGTATTGGCAGGGTGTTGCAGAGTATTGCACAGTATTGGCAGGGTGTTGCAGAGTATTGCACAGTATTGGCAGGGTGTTGCAGAGTATTGCGCAGTATTGGCAGGGTGTTGCAGACTATTGCGCAGTATTGGCAGGGTGTTGCAGAGTATTGCGCAGTATTGGCAGTGGCAGGGTGTTGCAGAGTATTGCGCAGTATTGGCAGGGTGTTGCAGAGTATTGCGCAGTATTGGCAGGGTGTTGCAGAGTATTGCGCAGTATTGGCAGGGTGTTGCAGAGTATTGCGCAGTATTGGCAGGGTGTTGCAGAGTATTGCGCAGTATTGGCAGGGTGTTGCAGAGTATTGCGCAGTATTGGCACTGGCAGGGTGTTGCAAAGTATTGCGCAGTATTGGCAGGGTGTTGCAGAGTATTGCGCAGTATTGGCAGGGTGTTGCAGAGTATTGCACAGTATTGGCAGGGTGTTGCAGAGTATTGCGCAGTATTGGCAGGGTGTTGCAGAGTATTGCGCAGTAGTGGCACTGGCAGGGTGTTGCAGAGTATTGCGCAGTATTGGCAGGGTGTTGCAGAGTATTGCGCAGTATTGGCACTGGCAGGGAGTTGCAGAGTATTGCGCAGTATTGGCAGGGTGTTGCAGAGTATTGCGCAGTATTGGCAGGGTGTTGCAGAGTATTGCGCAGTATTGGCAGGGTGTTGCAGAGTATTGCGCAGTATTGGCAGGGTGTTGCAGAGTATTGCGCAGTATTGGCAGGGTGTTGCAGAGTATTGCGCTGTATTGGCAGGGTGTTGCAGAGTATTGCGCTGTATTGGCAGGGTGTTGCAGAGTATTGCGCAGTATTGGCAGGGTGTTGCAGAGTATTGCGCAGTATTGGCAGGGTGTTGCAGAGTATTGCGCAGTATTAGCAGGGTGTTGCAGAGTATTGCGCAGTATTAGCAGGGTGTTGCAGAGTAGTGGCAGGGTATGGAGGGATGGCTGCTGCCATCCGATCTCTCCCCTCCACTGTACAGATCTGTACACAGAGGGGAGACCAGCGTCATCTTGACGCCGGTTTGTTTACAAAGTGATCGCTCCGTCATTTGACGGAGCAATCACATTGTAAACGGCCGACGGGTGCACCAAGATGGCCGCCGCTCTGGAGCTAGGCCGAAGCCGCGGCCTTTCCTAAGGCCGAGGCCGCGGACGGCTCCGCGATCGCGGCGGGTAATTGCGGTAACGCCGCCCCAGTAATGGGAACGGCGTTACCGCGAGGGGAAGAGTAATCAGTTAGATTACTCGTTACCCTCTAAAGTAACGGCGTTACGTAACGCCGTTTACTTTAACGGCGTTAGTGCCATCACTGGCCTTGACTGACGTGACTCCACAGCATATGCTCATAATGAATTAGCAACCTATATCTTTGTGATATTAAATGCATTTTATCATGCTAAGATTTTACTAAAGTTTAAAGATGCTTACAACACTCTTAATAATAAATACTGAGCTAAGGATATCCGATAACAAGATTAAAAGATAAAGCAAAGAGAAAAGTAAAAAATGGCAAATTGCCAATTGGTAGGTTTGGTGAACCTAAAGGCCTGTACACACGATCAGACTTTTTGACAACAAACATGCAAATTAGCTGTTTTGGACCAACATCCGACCGTTGTGTACGCTCCATCGGACCAACTTTTTCAGTTTTCATCTGACTTTTGTTGGCTGTGCGAACGGACCAACTTTCTGCCAACAAAAGTCCGATGGAGCAAAGTCCGACCGTGTGTACACAAACCCATCGGACTTTTGTACAAAGTACAAACACGCATGCTCAGAACCAATGCAAAAGATCAGACAACAATATAGAAGTTGACCAAAGATGGCGCTGGAGTGTTTGAACGTCCTCTTTTGAAGTGTCGTCAGTACGTTGACGTCACTACGTTCATGTTTGTTGCCTAAAAAGTCAGATCGTGTGTATGCAATACCAGCTTGGGGCCATCGCCCTTTGTACAAAAATCCATGGGAAAGTTGGTACAAGGTCCGATCGTGTGTATGAGGCTTAATACACATGAATCGGACTTCAAACAAACTTTTCCGTGGATTTCTGTCCAAAGGGCGTTGGCCGTAAACTTGTTATGCATACACACACAGGACTTTTTCAGCCAACTTTCACCAAATCACGTGTTTTTTCAGCTCTTTACTCACACCCTTTGGTCAACTTCTGTATTGTTGTCTGATCTTTTGCATTGGTTCTGAGCATGCGTGTTTGTACTTTGGACTAAAGTCCTATGGACTTGTGTACACACGATAGGATTTTGCACCATAGGACTTTTGTTGCCGGAAAGTTTGTCTGTTTGCACAGCCAACATTTGTCCAATGAAAACCGAAAAAGTTTGTCCGATGGAGTGTACACACAATCGGATGTTGCCTTAAAACAATTAATTTGCATGTTTCTTGTCAAAAAGTCAGATCGTGTGTATGGGCCTTAATAGTGCAAAAGGCAAATCAGGGTTCACCAACCTTCATAGCTGTGCAACCACATTGATGTAATAATGGGAGCAGCAGCTGTTGCATCCCAATCGCCATCAATGGGGCTGCCTGCACAGGGATGAACAGCACACCTGTATATCCCTGTGTGGTTAAACACAGCACTCGCACAAGGCACACACTGATACACCCCATGTGAACAGGGCCTTAGATGTAACCAAGCTGGACCAATGTAAGTTTAAAAAAAGATAATTACTGGAGTACAGTTTTAAGTTGATCTCAACTTTTTTTTATTGCTTGCCTTGTCTGAATTGCCCAAGAACAAGTATGTTATTGAACAGTTTAATACAGCCACTATGAAGTGTAGTATAGAGGTTAGTTCCTGTTATGATATACTCAATGGAACCAATTACTGTTTAGCTACCGTTGTCCTAGCAACTGTGTCAGAGAAGTACTTACCAAGGCCGAGATGCAGAGAGTGGTTCACCCTTTCGACTAAGCGCAGTTCGCCCCCTGGAGGTGGTACAGGGAGTGAATGGCAGAAAGAGGCACAGGCTACCCCGTAGGCAGGAGAAGACTTGCATGATGGTCCTTGTAAAGATGAGCACATGTGAAGGGACTGGCAGATGGGATGACTTGCTGAAGGAGAGCAAACAGAAAGTCCAGAACCAGGCTGAGGGTCAAACACAGAAGAGCTGTAGATTCAATCACAGGCTGAGGTATGGTGTCTGGGAGACACAAGACAAGTCTGGGTCAAAAGCAGAGGGTCAAGGCAAGGAGACAGGAGGCAGGTCCGGGTCACGGGCAGAGGGTCAAACACAGGAGACAAGCGGAATCTGTTAAACAGGCCAAGGGTCAAGTCCAGGAGAAAGGCAGAAGAGTCAAGAACAATCCGGGTCACAGCAGGCAATCAGGTACAGGAAACAGGATCAAAGTATAACAGGAAGCTAAAGACAAACCAGCAATACAAAGGTTCAACAAGTTCATCTAAACTGCAATGCAGAGCTGCACATACACAGAACAAATACTGCTTTAGGTGTGGTTCAACACAGTACTTTGAAAAGTTTGCTGCATGACCTGAAAAGATGCAAGGTGTCATAAATGCTAGAAAATGGGCCATTTTGGAAAAATCTTCCATAAACCTACTGTTGGACAATTTACCACCTTAAAGGGGTAGTAAACTGCAGCAAGAACAAAACAAAAAAAAACAGGACCCAGGCAGTTTAAGTCATAATGCATAATGTGCTAGTATGCATGCATACTAGTACAGTATGACAGACTTACCTGAAAACAAAGCCCTCCAGCACCATGCTGTCACCGCTGTAGGAGCTTCCATTTTCACCTTCACCGGCTTTCTTCTGGGGTTGTGGGCTTTGGCGATATGAATGGCCAAGCCGCAAAGATATCATTCCCGCAAATACGCATGGGAGTCACTGTTTACGGCAGAGGGCTCTGAAGGAATGGCACGGGTATGCCCTTTCTTCAGAGTACATGTAAATATCCCCTAAACGGTGCATGTTTAGGGGATATTTACTTTACCTATAGGTAAGCTTTATTATAGGCCTACCTATAGGTAAAAAATCAAGGAAGTTTACTCCCACTTTAAGTGTAGATAAAAAGGACGCCTCCATTCCAGATGATTTTTTGTGTACCGTAACTAATACTACTGCTCCTGCTACCAAGGACTACTTCATTATGTTGATGTTTGGTACAGGATCTGCTGTCTCTATGCTGTCTTATGTCTTTGCAAATAAACCACTTACTGCACCTGCTCTAAAACTAGTTAGGTATCTAAAGCCTCATACACACGATAGGACTTTGTACAAACTTTCCCGTGGAAGGGCATCGGCCCTGAACTTGTATTGCATACACACGGCAGGACTTTTTCAGCCAACTTTCACCAAATCACGTGGTTTTTCTGCTCTTTACCGCCACCTTTGGTCAACTTCTGTATTGTTGTCTGATCTTTTGCATTGGTTCTGAGCATGGGTGTTTGTACTTTGTACAAAAGTCCTATGGTTTTCTGTACACACAATCGGACTTTGCTCCATCAGACTTTTGTTGGCAGAAAGTTGGTCCGTTCGAACAGCCAACAAAAGTCCGATGAAAACTGAAAAAGTTGGTCCGATGGAGCGTACACACGGTCGGATGTTGGTTCAAAACAGCTCATTTGCATGTTTGTTGTCAAAAAGTCTGATCGTGTGTATGGGCCTTTAGACACCCTATTCTTGTGCTTGGTTGACAGCTAATGACTGTAAAATTTCAATTAAGTAGTATGTAAGCAATAGCAGGGGGACATTTAAGGCTGGGAAGCGCAGGTGCTGAGTCTGCGTCCAAGAAGCCAGTGGCCCACAAGGGATGGGGAGAAATTGGACTATCTTGGTACTGGTAGTAGAGAAAACAAGGACCAGAATAAGGGGAATAGTAGAAAAAACAAAGATTTTTAATAGAAAAAATAATTACATACATAAAAATGCACAATGTACACTTAATTCAGTAAAAACAGAATTAACCCTCCGATGCAAATATCAAACACGGCAGATGAGAGCAGGACCTAGCCCGCAAACTTGACGTTTTTTATTTGGACAAGAGGAGGGGATGTCTCGACCGGTTTCGCAGCCTAAGCTGCTTCTTCAGGAGAAAGATCTAGAATAAACATTGGTTTTCAATAACTTGTCTATAAACAGCATAGTAATCATAGGATAACAAAAAATATACACATCCATAATAGGAATAGGTTGGACCAGCTCACCAATGCGTGTGGAGACGGAATCCCATCGGGTCCAAAATGCCTTTCCCGGCGAATATATTGTAGTATGGACAAAGCTCTGACAATGAGGGAAGGTACATTACTAGAGATAAACTGATTAGTGAATCACCACCACCGAATATGGTCAGCTTTGGTGCGGATGTGAACAAGGATAACCCCAGAAAGAAAATGGAGGGAAAGGTAAGGGAGTGGAGGGAAGGAGGGGGGGGAAAGAAGGGAGGTGTGAGGAAGAGAAGGGGAGGGAAGGGGGGGAGTGGGTGGAAAAGGGAAAAGGGAGGGAAAATGGGAAATAGGGAGGGGAGAGGGGGGAGGAAGGAATGGGGAGGGGAGGAGAGGGGGAGGGGGGAGGGGAAAGGGGGGAAGGGGGAAGGGGGGGGAAGAGGAGGGGGGAGGGAAAGGGGGGGTAGTGAGGGATGGGGGGGGCAAAGGATGAGTGGGGGGTGGTGAGGGGGTGTGGTGAAGTAGGTTGGGAAGTGAAAGGGATGGTTGGGGGGTAGAAGTCCTAGTTAATTAATGGTAGAAACTTACATAGATTTTGTCAAGCCGGGCTCGGATGAAGGAACAACGGGAATCAGCTATCAGAGTGGTATTGATATTCAGTTAGCTAAGGTAATACGACTGCAATGGTCCATGACCAACAGCGGGGCTGGAGGGGCAAAGGCATATATGCCCAGAATACTAAAACAAGAGATCATGAATAAGGTTCATATATTGATATGGGTAAAGGCAAGGGATAGCAAACAGCCGTGGGGTTGAGACACGTACCGTGTAGCTGATGATTCCGGTCTTAGTTCCTCATCTGGGTCGCTCCATACGCCTACTGACGGTGTAAAAAACGCCGTCATTTAAGGCACCCCAATCGGTGACGTCAGTGCAGGCCACAGGTGTGGCTCGCACCGGCGCCAGCGATCAGTCCATCTACGTGGCGGGGAAGAAGGAGGGGGCCGGTGGATCCACACGTGTGTGCCGAAGTAGCCATCAGCGCTAGCCCGAGGGCATGCAAGGATGACGCGGCGCATACGGCCCACAACGGCGCATGCGCAAGGGCAAGCCCATCCTGCGCATGCGTCAGGGACCGCGCACCAGGATGGTAACTAGGCAACCCTCTAAGAGGATGCCGTCCAATGGACGAACATCCAAGATGGAGATCGTGGCGGGGGATGAAAGGACCAACCCTGCACACACACACACAAGACTAGCGCGTATGTGCGGGCGCCAATACAATCCGAAGGTATCACACTGCGGAAACCGGCAGACCCCCAAACTGCCACGCTCCAAATTAGGGCCCAAAAGCATAGCTCGGGCACTCTGGTAAGAGGGATATAATCCCTCCAAGATGGACACATATCCGCCGGGAAGGCCCTAATTAAAGGGAAAAATTGGACTAGGATGGTCAGTCCCACATGATGCAGAGGTGAAATGGTCCAACCTGTACAGCAACGAAAGTTTTAGATACAATGCAAAAAAAATTTAAAATACAAAATAAACAAATTATAATATGATGAATGATTGAAGGGCCTTATATAAGGTCCAAAAGTATCTATTTCAAATCACAGTAGGCAGATCAAGGCAAGTATTCACACAAGGTGCGGGGAAGGGCCAGGGATGGTAGGGTGCAGCTGGCAAAGTAATCCCCATAGGGAATGGGAAAGGCTAAATGTGAAATCAACTACAGGAATGGCTTATAAGAAATTGTTTCATTGAGTCCTGGGGGTTGGGTAGCATTTAATTTTTCAATCCATAGGGTCTCCCTTTGTAGGATTGAACGATCCCAATCACCACCTCTAGGATTTGGGGGTATCACCTCTAAGATCCGGAAGTCAACCACGGACGTATCGTAGCGGTGGTAGAATCCGATGTGCCGTCCAATTGTGCTCAGTTTTCCACTTCCGGAATAGTAGAGGTGGTCCCCAATCCTTTGTCTAAATTCTCTAATAGTTTTACCTACATAAAATGCATTGCATTTGCACATCATGAGGTAAATCACTCCTCTAGTGCCACAGTCCGCATGGCATCGGGGTACAAACCTCTCTCCATTTGGTAATGTAAAGCGTTTGACTTCCCTAACCCATGGACAACGGGGACATTGGCCACATTTAAACGTACCGTATGGTCTATTTTTGGGAGGTTTTGCAGCCACGTAATGACTGCTGGTTAAGCGATCACGGAGGTCTCTCAGTATATGGTGATTGGCGGAATAAGTGGTGATGAATCTGACTGGTTCCATAGTCGGAACCGGTTTAGGACGTTTGATTAAGAGGGAACTTCTAGACCTCATAGAGGCCTTGTTAAAAGCCTTCCTGAGGTTAGAAGAGGAATATCCTCTGGCCAACAAACGTTCACATAACGCGTTGGCCTGTATCCTAATATCTTCCTCACGAGTGCAGTTTCTACGTAATCGCAGATACTGTGCAAAAGGTATGCTTCGCACTAGTGGTTTGGGATGAGCACTGGTGGCAAATAACAATGTGTTGCCCGCAGTGGGCTTACGATAGAGATTGGTTCCCAGGTAACCATCAGGTTGTTTGATAATGGACAGATCCAAAAAAGGGATCTCACCATCATCAACATTGAAGGTGAAGCATAGATTGAAGGTGTTTTGGTCCAATCTATCAATGAATTCCGTGAGTTTTTCTTTGGTACCTGTCCATACCAAGAACAGGTCATCAATATACCGATACCATAGTAATACTTCTAATAGGTATTCAGCATATCTTTCATCTGATTGTACTGACCGTTCCCAGCCTCCCAGATACAAATTTGCATATGCCGGGGCGCAAGAAGTCCCCATGGCGACTCCTTGGGTTTGTAAGAATAGTTGTTCGTTAAAGGTAAAGTAGTTTTTGGTTAGAATGAATTTCAAGAGAGTTAATATAAATTCATTAAGGGGCCAAGTATTGGTGTCCTGCTCAAAGAGAAAGGATCCAGCCGTCAGGACCCCCTGCTCGTGGGGAATGCTCGAATACAGGGCTTCGACGTCAATCGACACGAGCAGGGAGTCCGGAGGGATCTGGATCCCCTCTATCTGTTGCAACAAGTCAGCCGTGTCTTGGACATAGGATGGAAGGCTGCGAACGTGAGGCATCAGAAATGCATCTACAAATTTACTGGCACTGTCTGTCAGAGAACCTATTCCTGACACAATTGGCCTCCCTGGAGGAATACGTACATTTTTATGCGTTTTAGCAAGTGAATAGAAAGTTGGAATGCGAGGGAATTTAGGGACAAGGAACTCAAAAGTGTCCTTGTCGATGAGGCCCGAGTAAAGGGCCTCAGCGCAAAGGGCAGTTAGTTCCTGGGTAAATGAGGAGGTTAGGGATGCAGTGATCGGACGGTATCAGCTGCGATTGCCCAGAATTTTGTGGCACATCGCCTGGTATTGTAGGTGCGTCATTATCACTATATTGCCCCCCTTATCTGACTGTTTGATAACAATATCTGAGCGACCCTGTAGGCTCTTAAGGGCCTGTATCTGTCCGGGATCTAAATTGGGGGATATTTTATGCCATTGCTGTAATTTGAGGTCTCTGATAGTAGCCTGTACAAAGGACCAGATGGTAGGACACGTCATCAGGTCCGGAAAGCGACGTGAACGTGTCCGAAAAGGTTTACGTATAGGTGCATAATTGCCTATAGTGGTGTTGGGGGTCTGTGTATGTGCCACGGTTGGTGTAGCTGAGGGGTCATCAACAGCTCCTTCATCATAAAGTAGCATTAGGTCCCGTAGTGCCCGAAATTCTTGTATAGTAAAGTGCTTAGTGCGTTCTGCAAGTTCCCGTTCCAAAAAAAAAAGAAACAACAACAGGGGAACCTCGACACATTCGTGGTAAAATCCCTAACCTCCTCATTTACCCAGGAACTAACTGCCCTTTGCGCTGAGGCCCTTCACTCGGGCCTCATCGACAAGGACACTTTTGAGTTCCTTGTCCCTAAATTCCCTCGCATTCCAACTTTCTATTCACTTGCTAAAACGCATAAAAACGTACGTATTCCTCCAGGGAGGCCAATTGTGTCAGGAATAGGTTCTCTGAAAGACAATGCCAGTAAATTTGTAGATGCATTTCTGATGCCTCACGTTCGCAGCCTTCCATCCTATGTCCAAGACACGGCTGACTTGTTGCAACAGATAGAGGGGATCCAGATCCCTCCGGACTCCCTGTTCGTGTCGATTGACGTCGAAGCCCTGTATTCGAGCATTCCCCACGAGCAGGGGGTCCTGATGGCTAGATCCTTACTCTTTGAGCAGGACACCAATACTTGGCCCCTTAATGAATTTATATTAACTCTCTTGAAATTCATTCTAACCAAAAACTACTTTACCTTTAATGAACAACTATTCTTACAAACCCAAGGAGTCGCCATGGGGACTTCTTGCGCCCCGGCATATGCAAATTTGTATCTGGGAGGCTGGGAACGGTCAGTACAATCAGATGAAAGATATGCTGAATACCTATTAGAAGTATTACTATGGTATCGGTATATTGATGACCTGTTCTTGGTATTGACAGGTACCAAAGAAAAACTCACGGTATTCATTGATAGATTGGGCCAAAACACCTTCAATCTATGCTTCACCTTCAATGTTGATGATGGTGAGATCCCTTTTTTGGATCTGTCCATCATCAAACAACCTGATGGTTACCTGGGAACCAATCTCTATCGTAAGCCCACTGCGGGCAACACATTGTTATTTGCCACCAGTGCTCATCCCAAACCACTAGTGCGAAGCATACCTTTTGCACAGTATCTGCGATTACGTAGAAACTGCACTCGTGAGGAAGATTTTAGGATACAGGCCAACGCGTTACGTGAACGTTTGTTGGCCAAAGGATATTCCTCTTCTAACCTCAGGAAGGCTTTTAACAAGGCCTCTATGAGGTCTAGAAGTTCCCTCTTAATCAAACGTCCTAAACCGGTTCCGACTATGGAACCAGTCAGATTCATCACCACTTATTCCGCCCATCACCATATACTGAGAGACATCTTAACCAAAAACTGGCACCTTCTCACAGACCACCAGACCCTAAACAGACACCCTGAACTGGTGTTCCGGAGAGCGTGCTCCCTCCGTGATCGCTTAACCAGCAGTCATTACGTGGCTGCAAAACCTCCCAAAAATAGACCATACGGTACGTTTAAATGTGGCCAATGTCCCCGTTGTCCATGGGTTAGGGAAGTCAAACGCTTAACATTACCAAATGGAGAGAGGTTTGTACCCCGATGCCATGCGGACTGTGGCACTAGAGGAGTGATTTACCTCATGATGTGCAAATGCAATGCATTTTATGTAGGTAAAACTATTAGAGAATTTAGACAAAGGATTGGGGACCACCTCTACTATTCCGGAAGTGGAAAACTGACCACAATTGGACGGCACATCGGATTCTACCACCGCTACGATACGTCCGTGGTTGACTTCCGGATCTTAGAGGTGATACCCCCAAATCCTAGAGGTGGTGATTGGGATCGTTCAATCCTACAAAGGGAGACCCTATGGATTGAAAAATTAAATGCTACCCAACCCCCAGGACTCAATGAAACAATTTCTTATAAGCCATTCCTGTAGTTGATTTCACATTTAGCCTTTCCCATTCCCTATGGGGATTACTTTGCCAGCTGCACCCTACCATCCCTGGCCCTTCCCTGCACCTTGTGTGAATACTTGCCTTGATCTGCCTACTGTGATTTGAAATAGATACTTTTGGACCTTATATAAGGCCCTTCAATCATTCATCATATTATAATTTGTTTATTTTGTATTTTAAAAAAATTTTGCATTGTATCTAAAACTTTCGTTGCTGTACAGGTTGGACCATTTCACCTATGCATCATGTGGGACTGACCATCCTAGTCCAATTTTTCCCTTTAATTAGGGCCTTCCCAGCGGATATGTGTCCATCTTGGAGGGATTATATCCCTCTTACCAGAGTGCCCGAGCTATGCTTTTGGGCCCTAATTTGGAGCGTGGCGGTTTGGGGGTCTGCCGGTTTCCGCAGTGTGATACCTTCGGATTGTATTGGCGCCCGCACATACGCGCTAGTCTTGTGTGTGTGTGTGCAGGGTTGGTCCTTTCATCCCCCGCCACGATCTCCATCTTGGATGTTCGTCCATTGGACGGCATCCTCTTAGAGGGTTGCCTAGTTACCATCCTGGTGCGCGGTCCCTGACGCATGCGCAGGATGGGCTTGCCCTTGCGCATGCGCCGTTGTGGGCCGTATGCGCCGCGTCATCCTTGCGCGCCCTCGGGCTAGCGCTGATGGCTACTTCGGCACACACGTGTGGATCCACCGGCCCCCTCCTTCTTCCCCGCCACGTAGATGGACTGATCGCTGGCACCGGTGCGAGCCACACCTGTGGCCTGCACTGACGTCACCGATTGGGGTGCCTTAAATGACGGCGTTTTTTACACCGTCAGTAGGCGTATGGAGCGACCCAGATGAGGAACTAAGACCGGAATCATCAGCTACACTGTACGTGTCTCAACCCCACGGCTGTTTTCTATCCCTTGCCTTTACCCATATCATTATATGAACCTTATTCATGATCTCTTGTTTTAGTATTCTGGGCATATATGCCTTTGCCCCTCCAGCCCCGCTGTTGGTCATGGACCATTGCAGTCGTATTACCTTAGCTAACTGAATATCAATACCACTCTGATAGCTGATTCCCGTTGTTCCTTCATCCGAGCCCGGCTTGACAAAATCTATGTAGGTTTCTACCATTAATTAACTAGGACTTCTACCCCCCAACCATCCCTTTCACTTCCCAACCTACTTCACCACACCCCCTCACAACCCCCCACTCATCCTTTGCCCCCCCATCCCTCACTACCCCCCTTCCCCCCTCCCCCCCTTTCCCTCCCCTCTGCCCTCCCCTCCCCCCCTTCTCTTTGCCCCCCCCCCTTCCCCCTTCCCCCCCTTCCCCCCTTTCCCCTCCCCCCTCCCCTCTCCTCCCCCCCCATTCCTTCCTCCCCCCCCCTCTCCCCTCCCTATTTCCCATTTTCCCTCCCTTTTCCCTTTTCCACCCACTCCCCCCCTTCCCTCCCCTTCTCTTCCTCACACCTCCCTTCTTCCCCCCCCCTCCTTCCCTCCACTCCCTTACCTTTCCCTCCATTTTCTTTCTGGGGTTATCCTTGTTCACATCCGCACCAAAGCTGACCATATTCGGTGGTGGTGATTCACTAATCAGTTTATCTCTAGTAATGTACCTTCCCTCATTGTCAGAGCTTTGTCCATACTACAATACCCCCATATTCGCCGGGAAAGGCATTTTGGACCCGATGGGATTCCGTCTCCACGCGCATTGGTGAGCTGGTCCACCCTATTCCTATTATGGATGTGTATATTTTTTGTTATCCTATGATTACTATGCTGTTTATAGACAAGTTATTGAAAACCAATGTTTATTCTAGATCTTTCTCCTAAAGAAGCAGCTTAGGCTGCGAAACCGGTCGAGACATCCCCTCCTCTTGTTCAAACAAAAAATGTCAAGTTTGCGGGCTAGGTCCTGCTCTCATCTGCCGTGTTTGATATTTGCATAGGAGGGTTAATTCTGTTTTTACTGAATTAAGTGTACATTGTGCATTTTTATGTATGTAATTATTTTTTCTATTAAAAATCTTTGTTTTTTCTACTATTCCCCTTATTCTGGTCCTTGTTTTCTCTACTACCAGTACCGAGATAGTCCAATCCCTCCCCATCCCTTGTGGGCCACTGGCTTCTTGGACGCAGACTCAGCACCTGCGTTTCCCAGCCTTAAATGTCCCCCTGCTATTGCTAAACTGTAATGGATGATGGTACTCTTTAATTAACTTATCTTTATTATTAAAGACTATACTCACAACTTGACATAAGTAGTATGTAAGCTGAATTCTGCAGAATTTTACATTGTAAGGAAAGACACCACTATACTAGGCAGGGATCTTTTTGCTGTACTAAATCTACAATTAGTGTATGGTCTTATCATAACAGCTCCAGTTGCCCATACGCTACCAGCGCCCAATATTTCATCACTTAGCAAAGCCTCCCTGTGCTGCAAAGAACTTTGTACAAAAAGTTTGAAGTGCGCTCAGATATGAAACTAACGTTTTGGAAATTGAGATGCTTACCTTTATCTGAAAGAGAAACTGTTTCCCAAGAAGTTAGGAAATTACTAGATCTAGCTTTTCTTACATTCCCAGTACAAGGACATATATGGGACATTTTACAGAAAATAAATTGAGCCTTGTTCTACAACCTTATTCAACTTGCACATGAGAGTCACCACGGAAGTGTAAGAGCAAAGCAAAGACTACATGAATTATACTGGCAGCCGGGCATAGATGCCCAAGTACTAACTGGCATTCAATTTTGTGTTATTTGTCATGATATATTTGCTGTTATGTACAATTCACCACTCCAGCCAGTACTATTTGCTCAGAGAAGCTATTGATAATGTTGGTCCTTTCACAGAGCCACCTGTGGACTGCCAGTTTGCTATAACATGAATTAATTATTACAGTAAAAGGCCAGATATTGCATTTGCCTTGAATAAAACTAGTGTCTAAGGCTGGACATACATTGTACAATTTTCTAATTTAATTTCCTTTAGATTTACCTTCAACATACAAATTGTAAGTGTTTAGGTTTGACCTCATATTATAAGCTTTTGGTAATTCTAAAGGAAAATTTTACATGACCTGTGTAGCCTAGATAATACCATAAGCTAAATATCCCCCTATATCATACCAGCCCCTAAAATAAGAGACCACAATTTTAATTGGAGTTAACTGGCCGCAAGGCCGTACTTTATTAACCAAACCAAAATAAACTCCAATTTTATTTAAATATAAATAACGTATAAATTAACCAATATAAATAACCAATATAAATACACAATAACATAATTTGAAACAACATGTTTCAACCCACCCTGTTGGTCAGTGACGGAGCTACTTGCATATAGCAAACACCCATGATATGGATAGATATCCAAAACTACCACCAGGGGGCACTGCAGGATTTTACCGAACAACGTTTGATGTACTCAAAGGAGGGGCCATATATTGATGATCCCCCCACCCACTTCAACCAGAGTAATCATCAACATCGTTTGATGTACTACAAAGGAGGGGCCATCTACTGATGAGCCCCCCACCCACTTACCACCTGTATACATGCTTCCGCCACTGACCAACAATCAACACGCCACCCACACATGCTGCTGTGAAGACCACAATGCCAAAACGATCCTGAAACGACAAGAAAATTAGTACCTCCAAAGATTACATAAAAAACTTCCATAACTAATACCCATAACAAAAAAGGGAGGGTGGGTGGGGAAAAACCTGCCTCCTCGTGTTCTCCTTCCTGCAAACTGATCTTCCTTTGCTCCGCCCCCACCTTTATACAGCCACTCCCCTGTGCTTGCTCAGCCCTCCCCTAGCAAACCACAACCCCCATTTAACCCTGCATATAGTAAACTATACACACAGTCATGTCCAGCCCTGCATTACCATTCCCCTGTGGTGCATTCTCATTACAGGCTTCTCTGGAAAACTGTATAATGTAAGGGCCTGCCTGATTGCATACAGATTGTAAATGTTTAGGTTTGACCTCATATTATAAGCTTTTGCATACACATTGTAAGTGTTTAGGTTTGACCTCATCTTATAAGCTTTTGGTAATTGTAAAGGAAAATTTTACAAGAAAATTGTATAATGTACACTGGAGAAGGATCTGGGGGTTTTGGTAGATCATAAGCTCAATAATAGCATGCAATGCCAAGCTGCGGTTTCCAAAGCGTGCCAAGTCATTTCTTGTATTAAGAGAGGTATGGACTCCAGAGAGAGAGATATCATTTTGCCCCTGTTCAAATCATTAGTAAGACCTCATCTGGAATATGCAGTTCAGTTTTGGGCACCAGTTCTCAAAAAGGATATTGGAGAACTGGAGAAAGTGCAGAGAAGGGCAACCAAACTGATGAGGCATGGAGGAGCTCAGCTATGAGGAAAGATTGGAGGAACTGAATTTATTCACTCTTGAGAAGAGGAGAATAAGGGGGGATATATATATAGTGAACTTGGTGTTGACTTATTCACTTTACGGTCAACACAGAGGACAAGGGGCACTCTTTACGTCTGGAGGAAAAGAGATTTCATCTCCAAATACAAAAGGTTTCTTCACAGTAATAGCTGTGGAAATGTGGAATAGACTTCATCCATATGTGGTTCTGGCTAACTCAGTAGATTGCTTTAAGAAAGGCCTGGATACTTTCCTAAATGTACATAATATAACTGGGTACTAACAATTATAGGTAAAGTTGATCCAGGGAAAGTCCGATTGCCTCTTGGGGATCAGGAAGGGATTTTTTTTCCCCTGCTGTAGCAGATTGGAGCATGCTCTGCTGGGGTTTTTTTTTTTGCCTTCCTCTGGATCATAGAATTGGGTATATTGGATTGTTTTATTTTTTATTTTTATTTATTATTTATTTGTTTTATGGTTGAACTGGATGGACTTGTGTCTTTTTTCAGCCTAGCTAACTATGTAACTATGTAACTATGTATGGCCAGCCTAAGAATGAAACACAATGTTTTTCATTTGGGCTTGAATCCTCTATGAAAGAAAGAAATGAGCTATCCACACACCGATCAGCCATGACTTTATGACCACTGACAAGTTAAGTGAATAACATTGATTATCTCATTACAATGGTATCTGAAAGTCAGTAGGGTATATTAGACAGCAAGTGAACATGTTGTCCTTAAAGTTGATGTGTTGAAAGCAAAAAAATGGGCATCGCAATTTGTTGCATATAGTGCTGCTTGGCCGCAGACTGGCCAGGGCGCTGTGTCCATGCTGACCCGTGTCCACAGCCAAAAGTGCCTACAACGGGCACATAAGCATTAGAAATTCACCATGGAGGAATGGGAGAAGGTGGCCTGGTCTGACTGGGTGTGTGTGCATCACTTACCTGGGGAAGAGATGGCACCATGCTGCAGTATGGGGAAAAGGTATGCCAGGAGAGGTAGTGTGATGCTTTATGCAATGTTGTGTAGATGTTACATTGACTCATACATATTTATACACATTATTGCAGACCAACTACACCCCTTCATGGAAACAGTATTCCCTGAAGGAAGTGACCTCTGCAGGATACTGTGCCCTGCCACACACAGTGGCAGATCCAGAGTCTATTCTCAGGAGGGGCACTGCCAGAAAATAAGGTGTTGCTTACAGAACTGTATTTAACTTATCATACAGTCTGGCCACCCGTGATCGCTCCCCACAGAGATAGAAAAAAGGCAGACTGCTGCAGGGGCATACAAAGGGGTTGGCGAGACCGGCGCCCACTAGGGGGGGGGGGTCAAATCGAAATCCTGCACCAGTTTTATGTGTCGCTTCTCTATTTCAATTAACTGCTGTGTCCCCTGTGAATGCGACCCATGTTGCGCCCTGTGATATGGGAGAATGTGGTGGTCATGTGCTGTGCTGCGGTCTGCGGCAGGGCTGGCCAGTTCTTGAAGGTGGGTGGCACAAGGCTGCTCTGCCTCCTGGAGTCCCGCCCGTGCTTGTATCTGTAAGCCGCCGCCGTCTCCTCCACTCTTCCTCCTGAGTCACCACGGCAAATCTGGAAGTGGGACTTCATCTGGGACTGGGATCCCTGTCAGCAGTGTGGCAGATGAGGTGTGTGTGAGGCAGGTAGGATTTTTTATTACCGAGGGAGCTGGAGTCTTAAAATGATGCTTGGCAGCTAATGGTCAAGAGCTGTTGCCACCAGCCACTCAAACTGTAAAGGGCTTCCCTGATCTTCACAACAACTCTCCCAATATGTACCCGTTCTTTAAAAGAAATTCCAAGTGTTATAGAACCCCTGTAAGTTCCAGCTCCCTTTCCTTGCCCACTCAAAAAGGTTATCCCTACTGTAGGTAGCAATGATAATGGGAAAGAGCTGCCCATTGATCCACATGTGAGAAGCTGCTGACACATTTCCTCCCAGCTTGAGTGACAGCCATTTCTTCCCATTAACATTGCTGCCTAAAGGGAGAAAAAAGGGTAATTCTGCTCCCACCTGTACACAGAACAGCTGCTGACATGCCCCCTTGAATGGCATTAGGTCGGTGGGTGCTGGATTCATGGCGATATGGTGGGTGCTGGCTGCATTCATGGCAATACGGTGGGTGCTGTCTGCATTCATGGCAATACGGTGGGTGCTGGCTGGTTTCATGGCAATATGGTGGGTGCTGGCTGCATTCATGGCAATACGGTGGGTGCTGCATTCATGGCAATACAGTGGGTGTTGGCTGCATTCATGGCAATATAGTGGGTGCTGAATTCATGGCAATGGAGTGGGCCACTCCACTGCCATGAATGCAGCACCCACCGTATTGCCATGTATGCAGCACCCACCGTATTGCCATGAATGCAGCACCCACTACATTGCCATGAATGCAGCACCCACTCCATTGCCATGAATGCTGCATTCATGGCAATGGAGTGGGTGCTGCATTCATGGCAATGGAGTGGGTGCTGCATTCATGGAAATGGAGTGGGTGCTGCATTCATGGCAATGGAGTGGGTGCTGCATTCATGGCAATGAAGTGGGTGCTGCATTCATGGCAATACGGTGGGTGCTGCATTCATGGCAATGGAGTGGTGCTGCATTCATGGCAATACAGTGGGTGCTGCATTCATGGCAATGGAGTGCTGCATTCTTGGCAATGGAGTGCTGCATTCTTGGCAATGGAGTGCTGCATTCTTGGCAATGGAGTGGGTGCTGCATTCATGACAAAACAGTGGGTACTGCATTCGAAATTAAATTAAAATGAAAGGAAATTGATGTAAAAAAACAAACAACTGAAATTCTAACTCTTTAATGAAGGCAGGGGGCCCTGATACAGATACTAGGTACATCTCTGGACTGCTGTTCTGTCAGAGATGAACAGAGTGATCTTGTGTTCCTGCTAACAGGAACATGGATCTCTCTGTTCAGCTAGTGAATCCATCCCCCACACAGTTAGCAAGCACCTCCTAGGGATACAGTTAACTCTTTGATTGCCCCTGATGTTAACCCCAACTCACTCAGTGTCATCTGTACAGTTGTACAGTGACAGTGCATATTTTTAGCACTGATCACTGTATTAGTTTCACTGGTCCCAAAAAAGTGTCAAAAGTGTCAGACAGGTGTCTGATCTGTCCGCCGCAATGTTGCAGTCCCGCTAAAAATCGCTGATCGCCGCCATTACTAGTAAAAAATAAATAAATAAAAATGCCTAACTATATCCCCTATTTAATAGGCACTATAACTTTTGTGCAAACCAGTCAATATACACTTATTGTTTTTTTTTTTTTTTTAACAAAAATATGTAGCAGAATACATACTGGCCTAAAAAGAAAATTTTTAATAGCAAAAAGTAAAAAATATTGCTTTTTTTTTTTCAAAATTGTCTCTCTTTTTTTGTTTATATCGCAAAAAATGAAAAGCCCAGAGGTGATCAAATGCCATCAAAAGAAAGCTCTATTTGTGGGAAGAAAATAACATCAATTTTACAACGTCGCGCAGTATCACAAAAAATGGCCTGGTCATGAACGGGTGGGGGTAAAACTTTCCGGAGCTGAAGGAGTTAACATTGAACAAGACTAAAAGGGCAGCTGCAGCATTTTTTTCCATAAATAATGGCACACATGTATTTTGTACTTTTACACAATGATTCATTTTTTTGCTCACATTTAACCACCTGATTACTTTGCACTTAAACCCCCCTCGTGACCAGACCAATTTTCAGCTTTCGGCGCTGACGCACTTGGAATGACAATTGCGCGGTCATACAACACTGTACCCAAATGAAATTTTTACAATTTTTTCCCCACAAATAGAGCTTTCTTTTGGTGGTATTTAATCACAGCTGGGGTTTTTATTTTTTGCTAAACAAATAAAAAAAGATGGAAAATTAAAAAATAAAATAAAATTATGTTTAATAGTTTGTTATAAAATTTTGCAAACAGGTAATTTTTCTGCTTCATTGATATGCACTGATGAGGCGGCACTGGTGGGCACTGATAGGCGGCACTGGTGGGCACTGATAGGCGGCACTGGTGGGCACTGATAGGCTGCACTGGTGGGGACAGATAAGTTGGTACTGATGGGCACAGCAAAGATGGCACTGATGGGCACGGATGGGTGGCACGGATGGGTGGCATGGATGGGTGGCACGGATGGGTGGCACGGATGGGCACTGATGGATGGCACTGATAGATGGCACTGATGGGCACTGATAGATGGCACTGATAGGTGGCACTGATGGGCACTGATAGGTGGCACTGATGGGCACTGATAGGTGGCACTGGGCACTGGTAGGGGACACTGATGAGCACTGGTAGGGGACACTGATGAGCACTGGTAGGTGACACTGATGTGCAGCACTGGCACTGTGGGCACTGACATATGGCACTGTGGGCACTGACAGATGGCACTGGGGGCACTTTTATTAGCAAATGTGGGCACCATGGACCCTGGGCATATTGCAGTGCGAGGGACTGATGTCCCTCTCACTGCCGCCGGTGATCGGCTTTTTTTTTTCTCCTCGCGCTGTCAGCGCGAGCAGGATAAAAAGCCGATTACCGGCTCGGTTATTATCACATGATCAGCTGTCATTGGCTGACAGCTGATCACGTGGTAAGGGGTCGGGATCGACCCCTTACTCGGATCTGTGATCCAGCGAGTCTCACAGACTCGCGGATCACAGAGTGCACCGCGCGCGCCCTTCAGGGGGCGCGCAGGCAGCTCGTTGCCGGGACGACGTCAATAGACGTCGTCCCGGCACATCAGATCCGCGCTGTAGCCGTCATTTGGCTATAGCGCGGATCTCAAGTGGTTAATAAAATATTTTGGTGCTCTGGTGGGGGGAGGGGCTCCCATGCAGGAGCAATAGAGATGAGCAGGGTCTGGAGGCAGGGAAGCATCAGATGTTAGTGTTCACTGCTTCTTCCACCTATGTACACGCCTGCTATCTGGGGCTCCATTTGAGTGATTCCCCTCATTTCCTGTCCTGCAGATAACTTTTTACCATAGAAAGTGAGGAAATCAGTGTGGAGAAGAGGGAGGAGGTGGGTGTAGCCAACAACCAGAGTGCAGGGAAAACTATAGGTCAAGCCAGTGGTGCAGCTCCCCCCACCTCCTCCGTCCTGGACCAGCATGGCGTTATGACAATGACATTACACAAAGTCTCTCTCTCTCTGCGCCACTGATTGACTGATGACACTGGTGTGAGAGAGAGAGACTTGCAGTCAGTCAGTGATATTTTCGAGTCAGATACCACAGCATACCTTCAGAGGTCTAGTGCCATCAATGCCTCGATTGGTGAGGGCTGTTTTGGCAGCAAAAGGAAGACCCACTCATTATTAGGTGGCTGGTCATAAAGTTATGGTTATATATAACTAGAGAACTACTGTTTTATTCTGTACAGAAAGTATTATGTGCACTGGTAAAGGGGAAGACCAGTGTTCATTTTCCCTATAAGTGCCAAAAAGCTGAAGAAGAACAATGTTAGAGATATAAAATATAACATAATATTGATATAACAGTTGATAATTCATGTTTTTTGTATATCTTGTTTGTTTGTTTTCCATATATATAGTGGCTTTGGTGATAGCTTGCACATCCCCTGAAGAAGCGCATCAGCGAAACATGCCGGGTTGCAAGAAACATTCTCTTTCAATCTACTTTTGGCCTCAAAGACCACCATATATATAAACCCTTGCATGTTTTATGTATAAACCATTTCTTAACCTTGACTTTAATAAAAATGATATAAAAATTGTTCCCCTTTCATTGGAATCTCTATCTAAAGCACCGTTAAAATCCCTACCTTCCTCATCCTCTCTATATTTCATTTCCAATTTTGGGATGTGGTGCCAATTCACATGGGTGTTTCTCCTCTAGTCGGACCAAATCCAATTTGTTCATATAAATCATAACGTTCGCTACCTGCCAAGGGCTGCCAGTGAGGAATTTTTTTTTTATAGCATATAAAAAGTTGTCATTAATACAGTACATTAATTAGTTCTTTGTGTGGCTATATCTTTCTTAATAGATGTTTACTTATAATGTGTTACATCAATATATGCTAAGCTTTTTACCCTAGAATAGCTGACCTTGACTCTGGTTTTTATTTTACTTGACCAGTGTTTTGTGTCTGAACGGAGGCCAATAATGTCAACGGAATATTCCCAAGTGTCCATTCAAAAATACATTGCTGATTGGAAGCCATCTGCCTGAATAAATTATGGCAAAGAACACCAGGCAGGTGGATTATCAAATTAGATTTCATCATGATAATAGACTATAATTTAGTTCATGCTCATGCAAACACACTGAGAGAAAATATCACCTTGCAAAGGGCAAATAAAGACCAATGTTTTGATTTTATGGAGTCATCTTGGTGTCAGCCTTAGACTGCCATATAATAGTTGCTCCTACCTAATTTCCCAAATGTATTTTTAGAAAATAGGCTCAATTCACAAAGCTAACACACTTATTTTCAATAAAGTGACAGTTGTTTCAGTTGAGTCCAATTTGAAAATTACAGTCACATGACTAAAAATGGAGTGCCTTAGGCCAGTTTTTCTCAACTCCAGTCCTCAAGGCGTCCCAACAGGTCATGTTTTCAGGCTTTCCATTATTTTGCACAGATGATTTGATCAGTTTCACTGCCTTATTAATTGCCACAGCCGTTTCATCTGAGGGAAATCCTGAAAACATGAACTGTTGGGGTGCCTTGAAGACTGGAGTTGAGAAATACTGCCTTAGGCTACTGTAAAGCTTTGTAAATTGGGTCCAATGCATTTAATAGGCAAATATTGCAAATGCATGCTCAGCATGTATGCTCTTTAAAAAAAAAAATGTATCTGATACCAAGTCTACTTTAACCCTACCACTGATGGCCAAGAACTGAAAACCTTTAGTGTGTAAGATCATTTTAGTAGAAAAAAGATAATAAGATGTGGAATTTGAAGTAGGAATATGTTGCTATTGTAGACCATTTCCACTGGCTATTACGTCCAAAAAACTGAAAAAAATGTGGTAAGTATAATAGTTGAAGGTCCTCACAGTTAGTTAAAGCATATTGCTACTTATGCAGGCAAATTTGAGAAAACCCAACTATATGTGTGATATGTTCCTATTCACACACCATACATAGAAAACGTTTTAGAAATGTTTCTTGACTTTTAGATGTTTCTCAGGAGAGGGTGTCATGGTTGACTGCAAGGTTTTTCGAACAATGCCACAGTGAGTCGAACCGCGTATTGGCAGGCTGAATGTACCCAGTTGATAGATTGATCAATTTGGGTACAACCAGCCTGCCGGATTTACTTGCAATTATCACTAGCGGCTGCTATAGCTGCTAGCAATAATCACTGTCTTCTCCTGCCCGGGAAGGCTTCCCATCCACCCCCTGCCAGGAGAATACAATGTCTCAGGGCAGGAGAGATTCCCTTGTCAGCACTGTCTGTGTTGAAACAAACAGTTAATGGGCAGGCTGAATGTACCAAGTCAATCTTCCGGATCCTCTATAGCTATATAGCTGCTATAGCCACTAGTGATAATCACTGTCTTTTTCTCCCACCCTCCCCCGCCAGGAGAAAAAAAATGGCCTGTTTAACGAAAGGTCCCACACTCCGCTTAAGTGCTTTTGTCATATACCGCTTCCTCCCAGTCTGAATATAGATATCAGATATTCCAACTGCTGACAACCACAAACTAGGCAGTACTTGCTCAACATGAACTGTAAACACAGGTACACAGGTAATACTCGGGACAATCCCCCCCCTTTGCTTTCCGGGTGGGGTAGACTGACCAATCAGCAGGGAGAGCTGTTGGAGGAATCCCCCCTCCCTCCTCACAGCAAACACACTTACACATACCATAATATCCAAGGCAGACAGACACAATAGAACAATGGAATACAGCCACACCCCAAACGACCCAGCAAAGAGTACACAACAAAATGAGACAATATAATGTATATATATATATATGTTATATATATATATATAAAAAAAAAATTATAATATATATATATATAGTCTGATATATATATATATATATATAATGTTCAGGGGGTGAGATGCACTAAACGATCCTGTAGTGCCAGCAATCTAGTCCTTCCCATCTGTGGTTGCAGGAAAGAAAATTTGCTCCATGTATGTCCAGCCTAAGTCTGTCCTCATTAACAATAATACAAGGGGCCTAGACTCCAAACCTTTGTCCATTCTCTAGGACAGACAGTGTTTAAAGCTAGTTACAATTGATAATGAAGGTCTGCCTGCACAGGACAGACAGGGTTAATTATGGCAAACACAACTGCCAGCCCCTAAATAAACAAAAAAAACTATTACAATGTTTTCTTTCTGGACAGTCCACAATAGAGCATCTAAAAAGGTAAGTTGCAATTTTTAAAGATGGTTGTAGTGGTTGTAAACCTCACAAATCTGTAGTGTTTACTTATCTATCTCCAAAGCTCTAAGTGTTGTTTCTCTCTGGTGGTTTGTTCCTCTGTTATCAGTGTGAGTCACTTCTGAGAAATTTTCCTGACACATGAGATACATTTGTGATGGGTGAGGAAGCTCAGCACACAGCTTGTCTATTCAGAACACAGCACTGCATCCTTCCTTCAGTCCTGTGCAGTGTGTGGAGGAGGGTGTGTCCCTTTCCTACAATCAGCTCACACACACTGTAACTGCAGCTCTCCACCCCCTCCTCTCTGCTCCTTGCAGATGCAAAAGGATTTTATTACAAATCTGCACTTTTTAATGGATGTGGAGAAGTGATCACTGCAGATAACCAAGTAAAACTTATGTAGGAGGAATTGTTTCATCTCTGTATATCATCTGAAGCTATTCCCTTCACGTGGTATATGAGAGGGTTTAAGTGAATGGGGACAAAATATAGAGTACTGTAGGTGTTATCCCAATTTGGCTGCAAATGTGAAAGTACACTTTAAGGTAAGGGATGTCACAGAAATGATAGTGTATATAAAGCTATTTTTTTTTTGTTTGGAATATAGTAGGGAGTGGTTATGATCTCTGACACTTTCGTTTTTTTTTACTGTCTGTCTCATGTGGGAAAAATAGCATGAAATAAAAGGAGAGCTCTTCAAAGTGAGATAGAAAGTTGTTACCAGAATAATTCATAACGAAAATTTGTAATTGGTACGAAAAGTTAACAAACCTAAAAGTTAAAACCCCAGGAAGTCAGCACAGCACAGGGATGGTGAGAACCCCTAATAATGATAAATTCATTATAACGAAAACTTGTAATTGTTACGAAAAGTTAACGAACCTAAAAGTTAAAACCCCAGGAAGTCAGCACAGGGATGGTGGGAACCCCTCATAATGGGCACAGTGGGTGTACACTCAGACACGGGAACTCAGCACAGGGATGGTGGGAACCCCTCATAATGGACGCACAGCAGGTGTACAGACCTGGGAACTCAGCACAGTGATGGTGGGAACCCTATGGGAATTTCTATACTTACGAATTTTTTACGAAATACAAAATTTCATTAACGAATTTCGGAATTTTGGATCCAAATTCCGTTACAACGGAAACGTGACTGGTGTTTTGTTCACCAATCAGAGGAAGTCAGCACAGCACAGGGATGGTGGGAACCCCTCATAATGGGCACAGCGGGTGTACACTCAGACCCGGGAACTCAGCACAGGGATGTTGGGAACCCCTCATAATGGACACAGCAGGTGTACAGACCTGGGAACTAAGCACAGGGATGGTGGAAACCCCTCATAATGATAAATTTAATCATAACAAACATTCGTAATTGTTACAAAAAGTTAATGAACCTAAAAAGTTAAGTTCCTAAAGTTAAAGTTCCTAAAGTTAAAATCCCAGGAAGTCAGCACAGCACAGGGATGGTGGGAGCCCCTCATAATGATAAATTCATTATAACGAACTTTCATTATTTTAACGAAAAGTTTACGAATGTAACGAAAATTTTTATTTCGTACGAATCCGAATTGAATTTCGGACACGAATTACGAAATACGTTTTTTTTAATACGAATACAGAATGGAACGAAATAAAACAAATTTTTTGACGCGCCCATGTCTATTGGATGGTGTATAACCTCCTTAATGTTTTGCATCACCAACATTAGACATGTCTTGAGCATTGTGTTAATATTCATGAATGTCCAACAATATTCTTATCTTTCCCAATAAGTTCTTTCATGCTTGTTCTTGTCAATGAATTCCAGTCCTCCACTCAGAAGCATTTTAATAGCCAAAAGACTGTCACAAAGTTCAGTTGTTCCATGTACAACAGGTCACAGAGATTTCAGTAGCTTAACATCTGACAAAGTCATCAAGTTCGCCAACTGAAACCATCCCCATAATTGGAGTGGGTCAGAGCAGAGGCAAAATATAATCGGTTCATATTAAACTTCAAAAGATTCCAAACAAATGCATGTGGACATGACGTCAGTTGGTTGCAGCCTTATAATTTCATTGTCTATTGTTCACAAGAATGTAGAATTCACAGCTAGTAAATTGCCCCAAGGGGTATAATTCAGTGTAAATGATGAGGCCTTACTTGCAGTTGACTTCTTAATGCCACAACAAATAATAATAAGAATGCCTTTCACATCTATAGTACTTCTGACCCGACTCACGTAATACCCATCATATCACTTCAAAGACGCTTCTATTAGTTTTCTAATTGAAGTGCCGGACAAATGATTACATACTGTTCAAAGTGACAGAACCTTGCATAACTTGCATTCCCTGCTCTCAAAAGTTCTCATTTAAGGATTACAGTAAAGAATAACAAACAAATTGAAAGGAAAGGTAAAATATGTTAAGGTATGTCGTAACTAATTCTCCTAATAGTATTCCCAGCTAAGTGTTTCGGAACATCAAACCCAATAGCTAACTGTGATTTAAAATGTAGTGATTTTTCTTCCAAACCATGCAGGCCATGTTTGCCCAGTCTTTTCCTGATGGTGGAGGCATGAGGCTGACCTTAACTGAGGCAAGTCAGGCCTGCAGTTCCTTGTACGTTGTTGTTCTTTTTCTGAAATGCATTGTTCCTTCTACGCCAGATATACTTGGACATACACCTTCCAAAGAGTTCCACTTTTGTCTCATCGGTCCACAGAATGTTGTCCCTCAAGTCTTGGGGATCATCAAGCTGTGTTGTGGAGAAATTGAGACAAGATTTGATGTTCTTTTTTCTCAGCAGTGGTTTTCTCCTTGGAACTCGGCCATGCATGCCATTTTTGCCCAGTCTTTTCCTTATGGTGGAGGCATGAACGCTGACCTTAACTGTGGCAAGTGTGGCCTGCAGTTCCTGGGACGTTGTTGAGGGGTCTTTTGTGACCTCTTGGTTTAGTCGTCGCTGAGCTCTTGGGGTAATTTTGGGTGGCCGGCCACTCCTGGGAAGGTTCACCACTGTTTAATGTCTTCGCCATTTGTGGACAATTGCTCTCACTGTGTTTCGCTGGTTTCCCAAAGCTTTGGAAATGGCTTTATAAACCTTTCCAGACTGAAAGATCTCAAATAGGAAGGGGGCAAACACTTTTTCACACCACTGTATTTTAGCTGCCATGCAAATAACTCTGTGAATTGAGTCAAAGAACAGTTTAATTATGCATGATCTGTACAGAAGTAGCCTTGTTTGGAATTTGATTGGCAGGTTGTTATATAATAAAGCAGATTTGGCAGATTGATTAGCTAACTTTATATCCTATTTGTTAAGTCTGAGTTTACATTTGATTCGGTTTGTCGCAGTGAACTGAAGGCAATACCAGATGACAATGACATTTGTATTGTAGTATAAGAGAAAAGGTATTGTGGCCTAAGCGGAGAGAGCGTAGGCTGTTTTTTTTTTTATCATTATTTATTTCCAGGTGCAAGTGATTTTTCTTATATTGAAACTGCCCTGCAAACACCCGTTTGACCATTTTTTATCCTATTTTACCTTTGTCTGAAAACTGCAGCACCTCATCACAAGCTTGCCAGAACCTCTGGAGATATGGAATCTTGTTGACCAAAGGAAAAGGAAACACTGGAATTTTGGTTTGAGTATACAGTAGCTCCCTTACAGAGGATTCCATAGCAGCACGTATGTAAATATTGCAGAAGGAACTCTCCAGCAGGCTATTTTAGTTTAAAGGATTAGGGTTGAATGACTTTTGCCCAAAAAATTCCCTATGCATTACAGCATCTTCAGTACATGAAGTACTTACTATGCAGTGCTCCGTTTGGTTGTATTTGATAAAAGAACGAAAATTTGAAAAAACCCTATATTTTCTTCTTTCTGTTATAAAACATATCCAATAAAATCAAATTTCTTTATCAATTAAGGCCAAAATGTATTATGCTACATGTCTAAAAAAATCCCAATTAGTGTATAATAATTGGTTTGTGAAAGTCAAAGGGTCTACAAACTATGGTATATATATTTGAAAATTGATCATTCCTTATGTACTGACAGCCTATCTTATTTCTTGAGGCCCTTAAATGTCAGGACAGTACAAATACCTCCAAATGGCCCAGTTTTAGAAAGTAGACAGTCTGAGGTATTTAGTAAGAGACATGCCATACTGTCACCGGAGCAGTACAGCGTCATCATATGACTGGTGTGGCGGTGATCAGGAATACTGACTGGTCACAGCATGTAAAAAACAATTGAATATTTTTTTGTTAACACTTTGATTGCTGTTACAGTGGTGAACACTGTAACAGCAATGTTTTCAACTGCCATGAATGGGTTACATTCATAACAGCTGTGATTACTATTGTGTGCTGTGATTGGCCCACAGCTATCACATGGGCCCAGGTAGCATGTGATAGCTGTGGGCCAATTACAGCATCACAATACTTAGCACAGCTGTTATGAATGAAACCCATTCATAACAGTTGTGTGTTCATTGTGATCATGTGATCGCATAGCAATCATGTGATACCTCGGGTTGCTCAAAGTGGCCTGCTACCAGGATCCACAGTCGCTGGAGCGGCATCCACTGGCAACGTACAGACGTGCAGAATATTTAAACTGACTACATTTAAAAATACACTAAATTATTACACAGAAAATACATAACTGCATTTGTTGGTCTATTTTATATCTGGCTGAAGATGGGCTTTAAATTGAAGGTTGTAAAGGCTTTTGTTTTTAATTAAACATTAATTTATTGTTAACCAAGGCTTTAGAGTCCAGAGTTTTTAGGCTGCCCAGAGTTTAGCTTTAAGTCTGAAAGGTTTTCATAATTGTGCAACATGGAAGTCCAGCAGAGTGTCTGGTCCTTATTTGCACTGGCCCTGAAAAAATGAAAAAAAATAAGAAATTAAAAAATTGGAATATGTCATCATCTTATTGTGCACAGCTTTAACACAGCTTTAACACATAGGGCTATGAACAGGATATCATAAAGTAGCAGTTATACTGCCAGTATATTTACATCTTTGCGGGTGAGACTTATTAACAGGATTCTAATGCACTACATCTCTGCTTTTATGATATGCATTGAAAATGCTTAGAGAATGGTTTTGGGCTGACACGTTAAAAAAAAGGTTGTAAAAGAATATGAGCTGTCTAAATTAAAAGCCCACGCTGCTCCTGTTACTATAATAAAAATAAGCAATTAGCATCCTTTCATAATCAGGTTAATTCATCCGCTATTCTTTTGGACAGACTCACAAAGAACCCTATTGTTATTATACTCAAGAATGAATATAAGAACAAGTGTTTGGGAAAAAGCAGTTGTAGTTTTTGTGCCATAAGGCAATCAATACCAGGGTCACAAAAGTTGACCTTTCTCAGGAGGTCATGCCAGGGAGTCCATATTTGATTAGTGTATACTGTAACCTGACCACAGCAAAACAGAGCAGTTACTTGAGTCCTGTGTTCCTAGACTTGGCTAAGGTACCATTATGTCATGAAAATGCAAAAAAATAACAAAATAAGGAAAACCTAAACTGAGTGCAGTGCTCTGACATTATTGTTCCATCTGCCCAGGGACTGGTACCCCAGATTTAATGCCTTTAAGATGTTGTAGGCTAGGTTGATTGAAGCCATTTATCGTTATACATCCTTGGGACATTCCTAATGTCTTTCAGACAAGCTAGTTTGTGTCTGTGTAGATCCTTAAAGTGTATTTCTACTTTTGCAGTCAAATTTGAGAAAACCCCACTATATTTATGTTATGTGCTCCCATTTGGCCAGAATACCTAAAAATTATTAAAACAAATATTTAGTACCTTTCTAGGTGTTTGTTTGGAGCAGATCTTTGGCAGGCTGCAAGCTACTTTGAATAATCTGAAATGAGTCCCCACTGACGAAGAGGGAAACACTGAGTTTCCTCGCATTAACATACAATGCAAAAGGCCAGCTTCTTGACCTTTAACCCTTTGTTTGGACAGACAGTGTTCATATCTAGTTTACAGCTGATAATGATATCTTCCAGTACAAATCTTCCTTGGATATCCAGGTCCTGAATCCAAGGCATCAGCTATGATGACTGCAAAGCATTGTCAACCTGAAAAGTAGTTTGGACCCTACCCATCAGGTGCTGGCAGGGGCCAGTACGGAGGTGGGTGGGGATATGGAGGCGCAGACACCAGAACAGCGTAGATGGTTGACAGTTAGACAGGGAAGAGCAATAGAGAGGCCAGTCTTGAACTGACACATCCCAATAAATATGCTTGGTTGCTTGAAGTTGGAAATGCCAGTCAAGGAGTGGCAATACTGTAGAAAAGTGACTCCCCTAGTGGCCAGGGGAACAACTCCTCCAGTGAGGATGGGGGCAAGGTCACAGGAAGGATATACAGATACAGGTAGGAGATTAAATTATTTGAGAGAAAGATGGGGCAATCTGTCATAAAGACTGCGATCCCTAAACAGTATGTTGCTTACTTGGCACCTGGGTTCGGCATATAACAGATCAGATAGACAGATTGTTGAACAGGAGGACTTAACAGTCATGGTACACATTGGTACCAATGTCAAAGTTAGAGGAAGATGGAGCATCCTAAAAATTATTTCAGGGACTAAGAAGCTCTATTAAAGAAAAGAACCCCCAAGGCAGTATTCTCACAAATACTGCTTGTGCCTTGAGCCACACAAGAGAGGCAGCAGGAAATTAGGAAACCTAAAGAGGAGGTCCAGCCCCCCCCCCCCCCCACTACTAAAAAATGTAAAGCCAGCAGCTACAAATACTGTAGCTGCTGACTTTTAATATTAGGACACTTACCTGTCCTGGAATCCAGCGATGTCAGTCAGTGTTAATTTTGGCAGCAAATTTTAATTTAGTTTTAGTCCTAGGACTAAAATAGCATTTCAGTTTTAGTCCTAATTTAGTCTTCTGCAAGTGTTTTAGTTTTAGTCGTAGTTAGTCGACTAAATCTCCAGTACATTTTAGTTGACTAAAACTCATTTTAGTTGTCTAAAATCTAATGGGTGTAGTTAAATTGTAATGCATTATCTAAGCATTTCTCTACAATTCCCTATACTACTGCTGGAGTCCAGTGGAGTGAAAAATCAAATATGTTGTTGTTATTATTGGTTAGGTTTTAAGATGCACTACAGACACAGATTTAGTCGTTATATACCGCCTTTATCTAAGTAAAACCGGTTTGTCAAGAATATTGCTGTTTTGACAAAAGGGTAACGTAAAAATGCCCAAAAAAAACCCAAAAAATAAGAACTCTTTGCATGATTGTCATGCCAACAGTAAAGCATCCTGAGACCATTCATGTGTGCGGTTGGCTGCTTCTCAGCCAAGGGAGTGGTGGGCCCACTCACAATTTAGCCTAAGAACACAGCCATGGATAAATGGTACAAAAACATCCTCAGGCTCCGAGAACAACTTCTCCTAACCATCCAAGGACAGCTTGGTGATAAGCAACAATGCCTTTTCCAGCATTATGGAGCTCCTTACCATAAGGCAAAAGTGATAACTAAGTGGTTTGGGGAAGTGGGAACAAAAAATTTTAATTTGGGTCCATGGTCAGGAAACTACCCAGACCTTTATCCCATTGAGAACTTGTGGTGGTCATGGTAAATCCGACCTCAAGAGGCTGGTGAGTAGGGATGAGTCGAACACCCCCCTGTTCGGTTTGCACCAGAACCTGCGAACAGACCTAAAGCTTGTGTGAACTTTAGAACCCTATTAAAGTCTATAGGACTCGAACGTTAAAAATCAAAAATGCTAATTTTAAAGGCTAATATGCAAGTTATTGTCATAAAAAGTGTTTGGGGACCCGGATCCTGCCCCAGGGGAGATGTATCAATGCAAAAAAAAAGTTTTAAAAACGGCCATTTTTTCAGAAGCAGTGATTTTAATAATGCTTAAAGTGAAACAATAAAAGTGTAATATTCCTTATTATTTCATACCTGGGGGGTGTGTATAGTATGTCTGTGAAGGGGTGCATGTTTCCCGTGATTAGAACTTTCCCTGCACAAAGTGTAATTTTTGCAGGAAAAAAGATATTTAAAATCACTCGTGGCTAATGAATTGTCGGCTCCCGTAATACAGAGAACAGTCATTCATTGCAAGTCATTGATAAAAAAAAAAAAAAAAGCATGGGGGTTCCCCCAAATTCAATTACCAGGCCCTTCAGGTCTGCTATGGATACTAAGGGGAACCCTGCGTCAAATTTAAAAAAAAAATGACGTGGGGTTCCCCCTAAATATCCATACCAGACCCTGCAGGTCTGGGATGGATTTTAAGGGGAACCCCATGCCCCAAAAAAATGGCGTGGGGTCCCACTCAAAATCCATATCAGACCCTTATCCGAGCACGCAGCCTGGCAGGCCGCAGGAAAAGAGGGGAGACGAGAGCGCCCCCCTCCTGAACCGTACCAGGCCACATGCCCTCAACATTGGGAGGATGCTTTGGGGGTCTGTGACCCCCAAAGCACCATGTCCCCATGTTAATGGGGACAAGGGCCTCGTCCCCACAACCCTGGCCGTTGGTTGTGGGGGTCTGCGGGCGGGGGGCTTATCGGAATCTGGAAGCCCCCTTTAACAAGGGGACCCCCAGATCCCGGCCTCCCCCCCCCCTGTGTTAAAGGGTAAGGGGGTACAAAAGTACCCCTACCATTTCACCAAAAAAGTGAAAAAAAAAATAAAAAAATGACAGGAGACGGTCTTTGACAATTCCTTTATTAAAATCTTCTTTCATCTTCTTTCTTCTGGTCTTCTTCCTTCTTCCTTTCTTCATCCTTCGGTTTCTTCATCTTCTTCTTCCATCTTCTTCTTCCTCCGATCCGCTTCTTCTTGCTCTGGTCTTCTCGTCCGGCATCTTCTTCCACGGCGTCGGCGTCTCTTCTTCTGTGTCGGGCCGCTCCGCACAGTGGGAGGCTCCCACTGTGTGAGGCTTCGCGTCTTCTGACAGGTATTTTATAATGGAGGGCAGGGCCACCTGGTGGGGACGAGGCCTGTGGGGTTGTGGGGACGAGGCCCTTGTCCCCATCAACATGGTGACATGGTGCTTTGGGGGTCACAGACCTCCCAATGTTGAGGGCATGTGGCCTGGTACAGTTTCCCTCTTTTCCTGTGGCCTGCCAGGTTGCGTGCTCTGATAAGGGTCTGGTATGGATTTTGAGGGGGACCCCACGCCATTTATTTATTTTTGATGCGGGGTTCCCCTTAAAATCCATCCCAGACCTGAAGGGTCTGGGATGGATATTTAGGGGGAACCCCACCTCATTTTTTTTTAATTTGACGCGAGATTCCCCTTAATATCCATAGCAGACCTGAAGGGCCTGGTAATTGAATTTGGGGGAACCCCCACGCTTTTTTTTTATCAATGACTTTCAATGAATGACTGTTCTCTGTATTACGGGAGCCGACAATTCATTAGCCGCAAGTGATTTTAAATAGCTTTTTTTCCTGCAAAAATGACACTTTGTGCAGGGACAGTTCTAAGTACGGGAAACATGCGCCCCTTCACAGGCATACTATACACACCCCCCAGGTACGAAATTTAAAGGAATATTACACTTTTATTGTTTTGCTTTAAGCATTTTTAGGTTTTAGCTGGTGATAAAAAATATAAGTCTTTGACAGCCAAATAGCGGTTGCGGTGTCCTCACTGATGGCATGATGGCAACTTGGTGCAAAAGCTCTTCCTTATATTTTCTGATCTGCTGCTCTATGCTGTTTGGGGAGACCGAAAGACTGGCTTAGATGTGGATGCCGGTGGGGGAGCTTCTTCCACTTCCTGCAACAGTTCTTCCACCACACCATCTTCAGACAATTCCTCATGTTGTGTGTGTGACAATGTGGATTTTCTTGCAGCATACTCCTCTGCCTTTTTAAGCAGTTCCTGAATATTCTCATCCGCCACATCAACAAGGGTTTCACAGTGCTTCTGAGGCTGCAAAGAAGGAGATTAAGGGCTGTGTCCTTCTTTATCTCAACATCAGAGGTCTGTTTAGACCTCTGATATCTCACCAATGGGGAATAAATGTACAAAAATAATAACAAAATATATTAAGAAAAAAAAAAGATAGAAAAAATAAAATATGGTTTCTTGCTCAGGTGCCCTGAAGGTTCTAGTTATGCCACTGAACATCGTATACTGTATAGTGCATGGGAGAAGAGAGATATTGTTTGTTGTTTGTGCATCTGCTACTGGTTTTAATAGGTCAGGGGACCAAATATTATCTCCCATCCACATTATTTATTGGTTGAACTGTATGCTCTTTTCATATTCTGAAGATAACATAGTTTACTAGGTAATGCCATTTGTATTCATAAATGTGGTTATTTTCTGCAGCCTCAGAAGCACAGAATGAATGGACAGGAATAGCTCTGTACAGACCTTCCCGTTCATTCACATGGGAAACACAGTGTACTCTGTTTCAATTATGAATGGACAGAGTTAGTGGCCCTTTGGGTCTGGCATAGATTTTAAGGGGGTACAGAAAACATTGCGCTGGACACAAAACAAAATAAAAATAAAATTGGGTATAGCAGCAACACCAAGTGCGATATAACACAAAAATAATGTAAAAATATAAAAAGTTGCGCTTAAAAAATTACATAAATCAATCGTACTGTTATGATAATAAACAATGCTCTGTGAAGCAAATGCTCAATACAGAAAATGTGCTGTGAGTACACAAATTATATCAACAAAACATCACCCAATAAGTGAAAAGTGCAATGTGAGTATTGATAATGTCTATTACTGTCCAGGGAAGAACCTGTAAAAAAAGAACGTTCAACCAAAGAAAGTTTTGAAGTTTTCCAACGAAAATCCGGTATATAAATAGGTGCAGTCCATATGGGTAGGTGACAGACAAGTAAAGTGACTGTATCGTTCAAAATGATTCCACCACTGCTAGAAATGCTCGCTTACCAGCTCTCAGATTTGTGAAAACGTGTGGCTATTGCCCAGCCAGGGCCTTTTCCTCTCGGCTCATCTACTGTAAGGAGGGAGGCGTCAATTGCTGGGTCAGGAACTTCAGTCAGAATCTCCAGTGTGTGGTGTTCACTCAAGCCACCTTTTTACGGTATCGCTCAATGGGCAAGATGGGGACTCAGGCCTGTTGCTCTCCTAGACAGAAGTTGTCTGAGGTTCCCAGGCCAAGAGCCAGGCCATAGATTTTAAGGGGAATTTCATGCCAAAATTTTAAAAAATAATGGCGTGGGGTCCCCCCTAAAAATCCATACCAGACCCTTATCTGAGCATGCAGCCTGGCAGGCCAGGAAAGGGAGGGGACGAGCGAGCGTCCCCCCTCCTGAACCATACAGGCCGCTTGCCCTCTACATGGGGAGGGTGCTTTGGGGTGCCCCCCAAAGCACTTTGTTCCCATGTTGATGGGGACATGGGCCCTTTCCTGACAACCCTGGCCAGTGGTTATCGGAATGTGTAAGCCCCATTTAACAAGGGGGCCCCCATGTGAGTGGGTATCGTGTACATCGTACCCCTACCCATTCACCAAAAAAAATTCAAAAAGTAATAACCACAAGACAGTTTTTAACAATTCCTTTATTTAAAAAAAAAAAAAGTATCCCGCCATGTACATCCATCATCAATCACGCTGCCTGATGGACCCGAAAAATCGCAAGGGTGGGGCCATCCAGTGATGTAACCAAGTGACCCCGCCACCTTCTGATGTTATGTGATGTCAGAGGGGGCGGGGTCATTCAGTTACGTCAGCGGTGGCCCCACCTTTCCCTTTATAAGAGCTGTCAAAGCCAAGAGACAGCAGTCGCTGGGAGGACACCCATGGAGGCAAGGTTTTTTCGTTTTTTCTATTTACAAATAGGTGCAAATTTACTGGCTAAATTTTGGTAAACTGGAAACTTCCAATTTCAATCCCTAAACCGTTACATTAAAAGCGATATTAAACCTTCAGGTCTTTTTTCCTTTAAAATAACAAACATGTTATACTTACCTGCTGTGTGCAATGCTATTGCACAGGGCAGCCCCAATCCTCCTCTTCTTGGGTCCCTCCGTGGTGCTCCTGGCTGCTCCTCTTTGGCCAGTACCCCCATGGAAAGGCCCTTACAATGGGGGTACTCATGCAGGCTCACTCCCAAGCTGCCTTGTCTGCATCCATTGGCACAGACAGGGCGGCTTAGCCCCACACAGACTTTGATGGACAGCAGCAAGAGCCAATGGTGCCCTCTGCTATCAATCTGTACAATGAGGCAGAACAGAGCCGGGAGAGCTTCTGTTCTCATGCACATCGCTAGATCAGAATCTGGCTCGGGTAAGTATAAGGGGGTGGGACTGGGGAAATAAATGCAGCAGAGAAGATTTTTCTACCTTAAGGCATAGACTGATGTTTGTAAAACCTTCAGTGTTCAGCTCCCCCCTCAGCCCCCCTAATAATTACCTAAGACCGATCTCGATCCAGCAATGAGCACGAGACCCTAGGCTCACCCGGGTCTTTTCCTCCTGACTAGCTGAGCCATAAGCTCCTGCTGCTGTCAATAACATCCAGTGAGGCGGGAGCACGTACGAGTGCTCCCACAGCAATCGGCTTGCTATGGCGGGAACTCAGAAAGGGGGAGGGGCTCAGAGCGCCAGCGGGGAACCCGAGAAGAGGAGGATTGGGGCTGCTCTGTGCAAAACCACTGCACAGAGCAGGTAAGTATGACATTTTTGTAAATAAAAATTCCCTTTACAATCACTTTAAGGTAAAAAAAACCTAAGCCTTTACAACCACTTTAAATTTGTTTGAAAAACCAACCTAGCCTTTCTCTTTTTTTTTCTTTGGAGGTGGTATATTTTGGGGCAATTTAATTTGTTTAAAAAAATGTGTTCTTTCTAGCTAAGTTTTTTGCCTTGTTTGGTGTCAATCATTGTTGTAAACTGTCACTTTACATTTTTTTTGTTTTACTTTGTTTACTGTTTCACTAGTATTCATGTTTTCCAGCCAAAGGGTAGGTCCTGGGGAGTAGGTCCTGAAGTCATTGATCCCAGGAGTCAGTGCGGACATCCGCCGAAATCTCGCGAGATTTACGGGGCTCCTGCTGAAATCTCGCGAGATTTCGCGAACGTGAGCTACACTTTGCCGTTACTGCGCACGCGCGAGATCGGCGCAGTAATGGCGGTGCATGCTGGGCCATAGAAGATGCCTGTGTAGTTTCACAGGCCCACAGGCAAGATGGTACCCAGCAGCAACACGTTTTATAAGTGTTTATTTGTGACGAAAACCGGCAGCAGTTCCCTCTGAAAACGGAAGACGTGATTGTGTAATAACAATCTCCTAATCCTTCTCATTGCACAAAAAAAAAAAATACATTACAGAGTGTCACTCCGCTTTAAGGACGGACCTATTTTTCAGAATTGGTGTTTACAAGTTAAAATCATTTTTTTTTTGCTAGAAAATTACTTAGAACCCCCAAACATTATATATTTTTTTTAGACACCCTAGAGAATAAAATGGCAGTCGTTGCAATACTTTATGTCACACCGTATTTGCACAGCGGTCTTACAAGCAAAATCTTTGGGGAAAAATACACTTTTATGAATTAAAAAATAAGACAACAATAAAGTTAGAGCTTTTTTTTTTTGATATTGTGAAAGATAATGTTATGCCAAGTAAATTGATACCCAACATGTCACGCTTCAAAATTGCGCCTGCTCGTGGAATGGCGACAAACTTTGACCCTTAAAAATCTCCATAGTCGACGTTTAACATTTTTTTACAGTTTTGGGTTACAGAGGAGGTCCAGTGATAGAATTAGTGCTCTCGCTCTAACGATCGTGGAGATACTTCACATGTGTGGTTTGAACACAGTTTTCATATATGGGCGCGACTTATGTATGTGTCCGCTTCTGTGCCCGAGCTCGCAGGACGGGGCGCTTTACATTTTACATTTTTTTATTTACCTTACTTTTATTTTTTATTTTGAAACTGTCCTTTTTAAAAAAAAATTGGGGTCACTTTTTTCCTATTACAAGGGAAGTTTACATTCCTTGTAATAGGAATAAAAGTGACCCCCAAAAGCATGAGAGAACCTCTTAAATTTGAGATCTGGTGTCAAAATGACCTCAAATCTAACATTTACACCAAAATGCAATAAAAAAAAAATCCCTTTTAAGACCATTGGGCGTAAGTGACGTTTGACATCCCTTCTGCCATCCAATGGTGTGGAGCCGAGTGGGGGCCATCTTTGCCTCACTCGCCATTCAGCCTGTGAGGGGAGAGGACCCGGAGCGTGGTGGGGTCCCTCTCCCGCCCACCCATAAAAGTGATCTTGCTGCGAATCCGCCACAGAGACCACTTTTATCTGAAAGCAGACCGCCCGCTGTTGAAAAGGATACCGGGGATAATGGCAGCAAGATGCTGCCATAACAACGGTATTCCACTTCAAACAGCCAACGCACAACTGTGGCAGGCGGTTTGTAAATAGTTAAAGGAAGACTCATTCCATTTGCACCAAATACGGTGCTGTGGAAAGAAATGATGGACTCATTGGAGTGAATGATGGATTGCTGTGTTTCTAAAAATATTTGTGCATATGCACGTTGCTTTAACCAAAGCTTTCTCTAAGCTATGGTATTTCTTCAAATTTAGCACCTTGCCTTACTTGCATGAATTTCTATCATGAAATAAATAAAATAGATATACAGTACACTATACACTCAAGATTACACTCCAACTGATATCTGCTAGTTGGACATATGTCACAAGGATCATCCAGGTGGTGGGTTTAGCAGTAGCAATTGCAATAACGGTGCCATGTCAAACTGCTCATGTTTCGTGGTAGTCCAAAACAATAGCTAACCTGTTATATGCTACAGAGAAGTTAGAAAGCGTACATATGATATCATGAGATTGATTTGTTTGACTGATGGTCTGGGTATCAGATGTTAAGGTCAAGCATTGTGAGATGCTGCAAACCTGTACAAGCAATCCAATCTATTAAATTGTTTTAAGATATAAGATATACTAAAAATTACTGTATAACTGGGAATTTGTGTGTGCCCTGTGCTCAGAAATAACTAAAAAAACTACAATGCCCTATGAAAAGCAACATACCCACATTTATGAATACAAGTGGCATTACCTAGTAAACTATGTTATCTTCATAATAGGAAAAGAGCATACAGTACAACCAATAAATAATGTGGATGGACCCCCTGACCTATTAAAACCAGTAGCAGATGCACCAACAACAAACAATATCTCTCTTCTCCCATGCACTATACAGTATACAATGTTCAGTGGCATAACTAGAAACTTCAGGGCACCTGAGCAAGAAAACATATTTTATTTTTATTTTTTCTATCTTTTTTTTTTTTAATATATTTTGTTATTATTTTTGTACATTTATTCCCCATTGGTGAGATATCAGAGGTCTAAACAGACCTCTGATGTTGAGATAAAGAAGGACACAGCCCTTAATCTCCTTCTCTGCAGCCTCAGAAGCACAGAATGAATGGACAGGAATAGCTCTGTACAGACCTTCCCGTTCATTCAGATAGAAAACACAGTGTACTCTGTTTCAGTTATGAATGGACAGAGTTAGTGATCAGTGCGGATCACTGACTCTCCATTCAGAAAAGGTTGGGCGAGGTAAATTATACATTTAATCGCTCCCTTCCCCACTCTCCATCCTGACAGATGGAGAGAGACCGGGAAAGAGCACAGGGGGGCTGGAGAGCACACGGGAGGCAGCAGAAAGAAGCTGGATAGGAGGAGCGGCTGCATATAGAGGAATCAATTTCTCAATTTTCAGTCATTCAGTGGCTGCAGGAGTAAAATGGAGAGATTGATTCCTCTATATGCAACTGCCCCCGCCGCTCCTCCTATCCAGGCATACAGGGGGGCCACACACCTGCAACCCCTGTAGGTACGCCCCTGACTATGCTATTTGGGCATTCTTGATTATATAGAGATTAGTCACAGAAAAGTAGCTTGTAATAATGCAGAACCTCAAAAAGTCTAAGCTATTTGAATCAGTTTGATGCCGCATAAACTTTATGAACAATTAATAATAACATGTTAAGAGAAAAAATACAATGCCTCAACTAAATAGAATTAAAGTGGTTGTAAAGGCAATTTTTTTAAATTAAATAAAAAATATGTTATACTTACCTGCTCTGTGCAATAGTATTGTACAGAGTGGTCCCTTACCCCTTGCTCTGGAGTACCCTGCCGATGTTGTCCACTCCTTCTTTCCTGAGGGTACCCCCTCAGCAAACTCTGTGCTGAGGAGGCATTTATCAGTACGTGGTCCCAAGCCTAAGGCTCCTGCTGCTGTTAGAGTGTCAGAAACCATGAATCAGACTGAGACAGAAGTACAGTTAAATCACACTTGTTTAATAATAAAAGTAAATAGAACAAACGTAGTTAAAACATAGCCAAAGTTCGGTAACCGTAACAGATAGTCAGACAAGCCAGAAAGTCAGGAAGCCAGGGAACAGCGTAGTGGAACAGCAAGCAGGATTTGAAGCCAGAAGGAATGTTAGCCAAGCAAATCTTTAACAGGAATGCAGGAGATAGTCTCTGTGATGTTGACCAAGGCAAAGGCAGAGATCATCTGGGCTGGACGGCTTAAGTAGGCAGGACTGATGAGCAGGATATCATCAACAGGTGAGTCACTGTGGAGAGATAGGAGCTGGCAATTAGCTGACAGCTGAGCGGTCAGCTCAGAGAAGGAAGGGCTGAGCCCAGCCCTGACAGTACCCCCTCCTCAATGACCCCTTCCCTGTAAAGGACCACCAGGCTTGAGGGGAAAACATCTATGGAAATCACAGAGGAGGACAGGGATGTACGAAGATGAGACCCAAGCGTTCCTCCAGACTGTACCCTTTCCAATGCACCAGGTACTGTATACACCCACGGAACCTACGGGAGTCAACAATGGACTGTACTTCATACTCCTCATGGTTCTCAACCTGTAAAGGGCGAGGATGAGGCACCGAGGTGGCAAAGTGGTTGCAGACCAAAGGTTTTAATAAGGAGACATGAAATGCATTTGAGATACGCATATTAGAAGGAAGGTCTAATGCGTAAGCCACTGTGTTAATCCTGCGAAGAATACAGAAAGGCCCAATAAACCGAGGTGCGAACTTCAGAGAGGGAACACGAAGTCGGAGGTTGTGAGATGACAGCCAGACCCTGTCCCCAACCTGGTACAAAGGCGCAGGCAGGCGTCTGCAGTCAGCATGGAGTCTGTACTCATCATTAGCATGTCGCAAAGCCTCCTGGACTTGTGCCGAGGTGGAACGAAGACCACGGAGATGCTACTCTAAAGAAGGAATACTTTGCGGAACAAATGAGTCAGGCAACATGAAAGGTTGGAAATCATAGTTTGCCATAAACGGGGACAATCGGGAAACAGAATTCAAGGCACTATTGTGAGCAAACTCTGCCCACGGTAAGAGGTCTGAGCAGTTGTTATGATGGTCAGAAATATAACGTAGGATATGCTCCAAGGACTGATTGGCTCATTCTGCATCCCCATTAGACTGCGGGTTGTACGCAGAGGAAAAAGCAAGCTAAATTCATCAACTGTGCACAAAAGGCTCACCAGAACTGGGACACAAACTGACTACCCCTGTCCGAGACAATCACCTTGGGTAGCCCATGTAAACGAAAGATCTCCCAAGCAAAAATGGAAGCCAGTTCCTTAGAAGTGGGCAACTTCTTAAGTGGAATACAATGAGACATTTTCGAGAACCGGTCAACCACCATAAGTATAACTGTGTTGCCCTGGGAGTTGGGTAACTCCACAATGAAATCCATAGACAGGTGGGTCCAGGGCCTCATTCCATTGGGTATAGGTTGTAGGAGGCCCACTGGAAGGTGTCGTGGAGTCTTACTTTGAGAACACATGGAACAGGCAGCTACGAAGACGGTTACATCAGCACGTAGATTTGGCCACTAGAATTGTTGGGAAATGGGACAAAAGAGTTGATTCTTCCCAGGGTGGCCAGCAGAGAATGGTAAGTCTGGAGCACGGCAGTACTGAGACTCTCTGGGACAAAGCAGCGGTCACAAGGTTTCTCAGGAGGAGCAAGGACCTGAGCAGCAAGATTTTGGCACCCAAAGGAGAAGAATAACCGTAGCCAGAATACGATCAGGAGGAATCACAGGAACCGGAACCGACTCCATCTTGGAAGTGGAGGAAAATTGTTGTGACAAAGCGTCAGCCCTTACATTCTTAGTACCGGGTAAGAATAAGATAATGTTATTGAAACTAGACAAGAAAAGAGCCCATTGTGCCCTTCTGGCAGAAAGACGTTTAGCCTCAGATAAGAATGTGAGATTCTTATGGTCAGTAAGAATGAGAACCGACACAGTGGTACCTTCGAGGAGATGTCTCCATTCTTTCAGGGCTAAAATGATTGCTAACAGCTCTCTGTCACCAATCTCGTAATTGCACTCCGCAGGTGACAATTTCTTGGAAAAGTAGCCACAAGGATGCATAGCGATCTCAGAGGTAGGACGTTGAGACAGAAGGGCGCCAACTCCAGTCTCAGAAGCATCAACCTCAAGGATAAAATGTAATGTAGGATCAGGATGTTCCAACACAGGAGCAGAAACAAAGGCAGCCTTGAGACTCTCAAAGGCCTTAATGGACTCCAGAGACCAACTCTGTGGGTTACCATCCTTTCTGATCATATCAGTCAGGGGCTTGACCAGAGACAAGAAGTTACAAATAAACTTCCGATAATAGTTGGAAAAGCCAAGAAAACGCTGCAGAGGATGTAAACCCATGGGTCGGGGCCACTGCAGGACTGCTGAAAGTTTCTCTGGGTCCATCAAAAAAACAGTAGTGGAAATGACATAACCTAGGAATTTAACCTGTTCACGATGGAACTCACACTTCTCCAATTTACAATAGAGATTGTTCTCTCTTAGCTTCTGAAGCACACGACAGACATCTGTGCGATGGTTCTCCAGGGACTTGGAAAATATGAGGATATCATTAAGATAAACCACCACACATAACTGCAACAAATCGCGGAGGACATCGTTAATAAATTCCTGGAAAACTGTTGGGGCGTTGCAAAGACCAAAAGGCATTATGATATCCCAGAAGAAGAGTATAACTCGAAACGCGTCGGGTACTCCCCGTATGTGTGTTCCATATGCAACGGAGTCTATGATTGTGAATCTCATATATTGTGTTGCATGTGTTTTGTGTTACGCATCCTGTATTCCCTAGTGTATTGACTGTGTTTCATCATAGACTTTGTTATATCCACACCCTTTGCTAATAAAATTTATACTCATTATCACCTCAGAGTAGCTCTTTTTCCCTTTAAAGTTCCATAGTAGTGACATACAAGACGTACAGTGAGCCAATAAAAAGGAGGTTCAATAGTCATGTGATATCTCCATTACGAACTCTAGTTTTACAAGACCGAGCACTTCCGGCTCGTACTTGATTCCGAGCATGCGCGGACTTTTGTGCGACGGACTTGTGTACACACGATCGGAAAGTCCGACAACAAAAATTTGTTGGTGGAAAATTTGAGAACCTGCTAGCCAACATTTGTTGGCGGAAAGTCCGACAACAAATGTTCGATGGAGCATACACACGGTCGGACTTTCTGCCAACAAGCTCACATCCAACATTTGTTGTCGGAAAATCCGATCATGTGTACGGGGCATAATTGTTACATTTTGTGCATTTTTGTACACTAGTTACTGTTCTTACTTACGGAATCTATTGACACTGATGGGTAAACAACTGGTCTGAAGTGAGCCTCCTGCTTTACCTTTTCCCATTTTAACAACACTAATTACAAAGCCAACTGGTCATAATTATATTTATTACAATATATTATTGTTGCAGACACAAGCCAGAAAATTTGCAAAGCTAAGCACACTTTCTTACAATCTGCTTCTTTTTTCTTAATATTCTAACTTCTGTCATTAAATATCCAGATAAGAAAGCACAAGGCAGTTAATTGCAGTCTAATGGAACTGGCGAGCTGCCATTTGCAGACGAAGAGATAAAATCTAGGGGAAGACTGCATAATTAAGATGTTATTTATTACTGCATACCATCTATGCCCGCATCTCCTTCCCATGTTGCAGATTCCATGCACCAGCAGCAGGAGGCCAGGGGTAAACTGATCCAGCACACAGAGCTGCTGTATGTTACTTGCCATCAGAGGATGACATATGAGACAAGATATTGAATAGATATATGTTTTCTCATTTTGATAACCATTAAATAATAAATCACTCCAAATACTGTAAATGATTTGTTTCTGATCAGTATTGATCACAGTTATGTTATATTATGTTCTAATACAGGGGGAATTATGATTGATTCCCTTGAGATACAGTATACAGTATATACTGCATAATTTTACATCCCCCAAACCTTAAAATGGCTTACACAATCAAATTTCTAATATACTAGCTTTTATACGTATTGTAAATAATTATTTTTGCAATTCTGTTTTCAATAATATGTGTATTGAACATATAAACAAATAAAAATATCAGGTTTTATTTTCATTTGATTTATTTTATAATCCTGTTATAATAAAGGCCAATGTTTTTATTTATTTGTTTGTGCTGTACTTTTGTAAAAGGCTTTTTCCCTTGTTTTCTGGGGCTAACTTTCAAAATGCAACCCGTGGAGCCCACAAACATTGAACCCTTGTCACAATGAGGTTGATTTACTAGTGCAAATTTGGTGCAGCTCTGCATAGAAACCAATCAGCTTCTAGGTTTTTTTTTTTTTTTTATTGTCGAAGCTTAATTGAACAAGTTGAAGTTAAAATCTGATTGGCTACCATGTACAGCGGCAACAGGTTTTGCACTCTCCAGTTTTAGTAAATCAACCCCAATGTCCAAAAGTAAACTTGTGTCAGTCCTAGGCAAATTATCCAATTTTCAGGGAGTATTCAAATACCCTAGGGCAGTGATGGCAAACTTTGGTACCCCAGATATTTTGGAACTACATTTCCCATGATGCTAAAGCGCTCTGCAGTGTAGTTGAGCATCATGAGAAATGTAGTTCCAAAACATCTGGGGTGCCAAGGTTCGCCATCACTGCCCTAGGGGATCGGGAAGGAGCAAATTGGACAATGCTTGACAAGGGTTTTTTGTCTTCCTCTACAACAGATGTAGATTTAGAGTTCTACTGCCTAGTACACACTATCCATTTTTGTTTTTTTTCCCCAGCGGGCTGAACAAAAAAGAACTGAATAGCTCAGGAGGAGCCACTCTACTAACTATGCAATGTTAGTACAGCAATCTTCCCCGCTGAGCTATTGTGTTCTGACAGGGGGACTGCCCGGGTCATTTGATGGAGGAGGGGATTATGGTGTGGGGTTGTTTTTCAGGGGTTAGGCTTGAACCCTTAGTTCCAGGGAAGGGAACTCTTAAGGCTTCAGCATACCAAGACATTTTGGCCAATTTTATGCTCCCAACTTTGTGGGAGCAGTTTGGGGATGGCCCCTTCCTGTTCCAACATGACTGCAAACCAGTGCACAAAGCAAGGTCCATAAAGACATGGATGAGCGAGTTTAGGGTGGAGGAACTTGACTGACCTCAACCCGATAGAACACCTTTGGGATGAATTAGATAAGAAACCACGAACAAGGCTTTCATCCAACATCAGTGCACGACCTCACAAATGCGCTTCTGGAGGAATGGTCAAACGCTTGCATAGACACACTCCTTAACCTTCTGGACAGCCTTCCCAGAAGAGTTGAAGCTGTTATAGCTGCAAAGGGTGGGCCAATTCAATATTGAACCCTACAAACTAAGACTGAGATGCCATTAAAGTTCATGTGCGTGTAAAAGCAGGTGTCACAATACTTTTGACAATATAGTGTATGTACCCATTCTGAAACCCACCAGGACCCACAATATACTATGTGACTAAACCAGTGAATAGAAGCTCCATATACACTCTTAATACGGTTCATGTGCATGTAAAGGCAGCCGTCCCAATACTTTTGGCTAAATATAGTATATATACCATAGTTTGTGGACTCTATAACTTTCCTACAGACTAAATATACACTGATTTAGGTTATTTTTACCAAAGAAATGTAGCAGAATACATTTTGGGCTAAATTTATGAAGAACAATTATTTATTTGCAAAGTCTTTTAACAAAACAAATTTTCTAAATTTTCAGTCTTTTTTTCCTTTATTTCACAAAAAAATAAAAAAAACCCAGTGGCAATTAAATACCACCAAAAAAAAAAGCTCTATTTGTGTGAACAAAATAATAAAAATGTAGTTGTCATTCAAAGTATGACAACGCTGAAACCTGAAAATTGGCCTGGCAGGAAGGGGATAAAAGTGCCCGGTATTGAAATGGTTAAAGCATTCTCATTTAGCTCAAATTCATTTTTGCTATTAGACTATATATTTGTAAAGCTATCTACAGAACTCTTCATCATTCCACATTTCCCTGACATTGCATCTTGCTGTAGTGACCCAAACTTGGAAAGCAAAATTTGGGTTGCTCCTGTAGTTCCGATATAACTCTACCATACCGAATGTCAACTTCGCATATTTTGGTTCAATGTAATACTTCTATTTTCTGACATGCACTGTTTCTGATACAAGTGTATTCTTTCTCCTTTCTGTTACGTACCGCAATTTGTTAAATTTCAATAAAAACTATAATTGAAAAAAAACTGGATTGCTCAAAGCCGAATCTATCAATGATTTCCCCACCAGCAGAGCAAATCTCAGGCTTTTTAACATAGTCTTGCAACAATGGCTCCCAACTTTGCTCATCACATGCTCCAAAGAAAGTTTAACTATTTATGACTGTTGCATCCCACTTATGATGTATTTCTCTGTTGTTGAATTGAACTGATATCTAGCAGTAGTTCAGCACCACTACAACTTCTTTATGTTTTAGGTATCTTCTCCTGTTCTCCCCTCCAGTTTAGTTCTAGTTAGACATGTGCACTGACCAAAAAATTGTTCATTTTCGTTTTCATTTCATTTGTTTTTTTGCTTTTTTCGGAGATTAGAAAATTCAGAAATTCAAAAATTCTGAAATTCTGAAATCTGGATTTCCGAATTTCAAATTTTTGGATTTCCAAATTTTCTAATTTTTGTTTTCTGAATTTCCGAATTTTCAAATTTCCTAATTTTCGAATTCTGAATCTCTGAATTTTCAAATTCCGAATTTCTGGAATTCGCAAATTCAAAAATTCGAAAGTTTTCAAAGGAAATTCCAATACTTATAATTTATTATGTATTATTAGTTAGTTATTATTGCAGACTTTCAGATTTTCATTCTTTTGAATTTTCAGATTTTCATTCTTATTTTTGGATTTTCAAATTTCCAAATTTCTGAAATGTCTGAAATTTCCGCATTTCGAAATTCCAAATTTCGAAATTCAGAATTTTCCGAAATTCGAAAAATCGGAAATTCAGAATTCGGAAATTCGAAATTTCCGAAATTTCGGAAATTCGAAATTTCCGAAATTGAAAAATTCGGAAATTTCAGAATTAACGAATTTGTCAAAATTTGTTAAAAAAACGAATTTGGAACTAAACAAATTTCACATGTCTAGTTCTAGTTAGTTCTGCTGTAGCTAGCTTCCTACTTCTTACATGTTCCCCCAGTCAGTTTTAGTCATTGCAGGGACTAGTTATAGAAATTCATTGTCTTCCTACATTTTAATACTGAAAAAATATCCTCGTTACTGCCTGTGGGTGATGTTAAGTCAGCAAGTAGTCATACTGTCCGCCAGGGGCATTGCTAGGTCTCCAAAGAATCTGGGGCTAGAGCCCATAGCAGCGAAGTAATACGCTTGGGCGGGCATACACGTGTATATAATATACATGTGTGTGTATATATATATATATATATATATATATATATATATATATATGTATATTGTTACATATCTGAGTGCGGATCCCCCCTTACATCAGGGTCCCCAGAAGAGAGCCACCCCCTTACATCAGGGTCCCCAGAGAGCCTCCCCTTCCTTACATCAGGGTCCCCAGACAGAGAACCTCCCCTTACTTCAGGGTCCTGAGAGACCACTTCATTACATCAGGGTCCCCAGAGAGCCTCCCCTTACATCAGAGCACCCAGAGAACCTCCCCTTATATCAGGGTCCCCAGAGAGCATCCCCTTCCATCAGGGTCCCCAGAGAGACCCCCTCCTTACATCAGGGTCCCCAGAGAGACAACCTCCTTACATCAGGGTCCCCAGAGAGCCCCCTTCGTTACTTCAGGGTCCCCAGAGAGCCACCTTCCTTACATCAGGGTCCCCAGAGAGCCTTCCCCCTTTTTTTTTTAATTTAAATTACTTTATTATTTTTTTCTGTATCAAAACACATTACAATTGGTGAGATAGAACCTCGCCTAGGAACAACTATAAAAACGAATTCATAATACATTCCTGAATACCCCACCCCCTACTCCTCCCCCTTCCCACCCTTTCCCTAAAACCTCCCTGTCTCCCTTTCTCGCACCAGATTTATCCTCAAATTTTCACCACTTCTCCCTCTCTATCTAGCTTATTAGTTCCTCTTCTAATTTTTACGTTATGCTCCCATCACTTCAGCGAATCTTATTGAAAGCTTATAGTCTGCCCATTTCCTCTATTTCACTTCAAACTCCTCTACTCCCTCCTCATCGCTGAACCTTAGGTACTCTAAGTTTTGAATTTCATTTATTTTATTACACCAATTCTTCACAGTAGGCCTTTCTGGTTGTTGCCAGTGTCTAGGTATTAGGCTTTTAGCGGCATTTAAGAACTGTGGGAGCAACGTTCTCATATATTGCTTAGTTGGCATTCTAATCCCATGGAATAAACACTCCCACGGGTCGTCTGGGAACTCTATGTTTGTTATCTCGCTAATTATTTGCCTGAACTCCCCCCAGCATTTTTTTATTTTAGGGCATAGCCACCATATGTGGGCCATAGTCCCTATTTCTTTACACCCCTGCCAGCATAACTGCGATGTTTCACTTTGGCATTTGTGTGCCTTATCCGGGGTTATACACCATCAAGCACTTATAGTTTAACTCTGTCATGTTGCTATTTACCGACGTAGAGTGAACCCTCCTCAGTAGTTGCCTGATCTCCAAATCTTTCACCTTTGTTCCCAGTTCATTTTCCCACTTCTCAATGTATGGCGGTATGTCCGGCCCTTTTATGTCAATCAATATTTAATAGATCCTGGAAATTACCCTCTTCCTTCCTTTATCTACGCACAGTTTCTCCAGGAGAAGTAGGTTCTCTGCTCATCTGATGGGCTGAGGCAGTGTCTCTATAAAATGTTTCAATTGGCTATACCGCCATCCATCTTTCACCATCAGTTCACTTTTATTTTTTAATTCCTGGTATGTGTACATTTTATCTTGCCCCATTACGTCTTTCAGTTGTGTGTTCTCCTGTATGATCCAATTACCAAACAGTACAATATCTCTACCCCTGGTGTAAAGTATTCTGTATCTTTCAGTGGTATTAATGGTGAATTGTATTCCCATTTTATGTAAATTATCCCATATTTTTAGTGCGTTACTGGTGATACTGTACGTGTCATTACTAAGTTTTCTATATTGTGCGGGAATCCATATTATCTTCCCTCCGTTAATGTGACTCACCAAAGCCTTTCCATTTTTACCCATCTCTTTTCTTTACTCCCATTGAGCAATAGCGGCCCATAAGAACGCCGGTGCCGTAAAAGATGCACACGATAGGATCAGAGCATCCATCACAGCGGATTTTCGGAGGAAGAAGAAGTCAAAGAAAATTTGAGAAGATGGTAGAAGATGGTAGAAAAAAAAGAAAAAGAAGATGAAGAAACCGAAGGATGAAGAAAGGAAGAAGGAAGACAGAAGAAAGAAGATTATAATTAAGGAATTGTCAAAGACCGTCTCCTGTCATTCTTAAAATTTTTGTCACTTTTTGTGAAATGGTAGGGGGTATGTACTTTTGTACCCCCTTACCAATTCACACAGGGGGGGGGTGGGATCTGGGGGTCCCCTTGTTAAAGGGAACTTCCAGATTCCGATAAGTCCCCCGCCCGCAGACCCCCAAACCAAAGGCCAGGGTTGTGGGGATGAGGCCCTTTACCCATCAACATGGGGACATGGTGCTTTGAGGGGTCACAGAACCCCAAAGCACCCTCCCAATGTTGAGGGCATATGGCCTGGTATGGTTCAGGAGGGAGGGCCCCCCCCCCCTCTTCTCCTGTGGCCTGCCAGGTTGCGTGCTCGAAAAGGGTCTGGTATGGATATTTAGGAGGACCCCTACGTCATTTTTTTTTTACATTTGAAGCGGGGTTCCCCTTAATATCCATAAGCAGACCTGAAGGGCCTGGTCAGTGAATTTGGGGGGACCCCACGTTTTTTTTTATTTTTTTTCTTTTTTTTATCAATGACTTTTATTTTATCAATGACTTTCAATGAATTACTGTTCTCTGTGTTACGGGAGCCGCAATTCATTAGCCGCGAGTGATTTTTAATAGCTTTTTTTGTGCAAAAATTACACTTTGTGCAGGGACAGTTCTAATGCCCCTTCACAGGCATACTATACACACCCCCAGGTACAAAATTTAAAGGAATTTTACACTTTTATTGTTTCACATTAAGCATTATAAAATCACTGCTCCTGAAACAAAAATTTGCATTGATACATGTCCCCTGGGGCAGGACCCAGGTCCCCAAACACTTTTTATGACAATAACATGCATAGTAGCCTTTAAAATTAGCACTTTTGATTTTGAACGTTCGAGTCCATAGACTTTAATAGGGTTCTAAAGTTCACACAAGCTTTAGGTCTGTTCGCAGGTTCTGGTGCGAACGGTACAGGGGGGTGTTCGGCTCATCCCTATTTATGGGTGACCAATGTATTCCCTGTGGATATAGATGTCTGGCAGCCTCCCAATCTGGCGTCTCCGGGTCTGCTGATATATATCTGTGTCTGCAAGCAGAATCAGCTTTCTTGGTGTAGTATTTAGAATATTTATTGGTAACAGCAAAAAATTAAACAAGGTACTCACATTTAAAATAGTGAAACAGACAAACAAGAAAACGAGCAGCGAGCTTGCCATCGGTCGGGGCGTTAGGCACCGGAAGTGACGTCGGCGATCTCCCTGCTCATTTTCTTGTTTGTCTGTTTCACTATTTTAAATGTGAGTACCTTGTTTAATTTTTTGCTGTTACCAATAAATCTTCTAAATACTACACCATCGAGCATTCCTCCTGTTCTTCTCCCTACATCTCCCCACGCCCACTTACAAGGCTTACTTGATATAGCCGTACTTGGCAAGAAAGGGGATTCTGTTTGCAGATACATATCAGCAGATCCAGAGACGCAAGATTGTGAGGATGCCAGACATCTAAATCCACAGGGAGTACATTGGTCACCAGTGATGTTAGTAACTCAGTTAAAATAAACAGAGTTACTTAACGCAGTTACTTTAGAGGGTAATGAGTAATCTAACTGATTACTCTTCCCCTCATGGTAACTCAGTTCCCATTACTTGGGCGGCGTTACCGCAATGACATCTACCGCCCGGGAGGCCCGCCGTGGCCGTGCTGCCTGGCCATTCGTTCCGCCGCGGGGAGGGGGGCTTTCGCCCGCTGAGCTGAGAAGAGGCTGAGACTCAGAGAGACTGTCTGGACCGCCCATCCCGCCCCGCCTATCCAGAGAGAGAGAATGTAGGGAGGCGGGGCGGACACTGAAAAATGAAGTCAGCTGACCAGCTGACACCAATCGAGTGAAGGAGAGGGTCTCTCTCTCTCCCCATGAGGAAAGGCATCCCTGGAGGCATTCAAGTAAGTGACTGTCTGACGATTCGAATTGCAGTGCAATCGATCCATCCCAAGTCCTCCACAACCTCTGCTTCTTACTGATCCCATCCCTACCCACCATCACTTCTACAACAGAGGTGATGGGGGGGATAGGGTAGGGATGAGATCAGTGGTGGTGGGGGATGTGATCAGTAAGAGGCAGAGGTGGTGGTGGGAGAGGATGGCACCACCACCACTGCCTCCCCAAGTACCACCGCTGCCTGCCACCCCCCCCAAGTACACCACCGCTGCCACTCCCCCAAGTACTGTACACCACCAACGCTGCCACCCCCCCCTCCCCAAGTACTGTACACCACCACCACTGCCACCCCCCCAAGTACACCACCACCACCACCACTGCCACCCCCTCAAGTACCACCGCTGCCACCCCTGTCAGTTACTTTGCTGAGTAACTAATTACTTTTACATTGTAGTAACCGAGTTACTAATGCAATTACTTTTTGGGAGTAAGATGACCAACACTGTTGGTCACCCATAAAGATATACTTATATGCTGTTACCTTACAGCAGTAAGGTAAAGGGGGACACCTATACACCACGTTGCACTGAAGACAGGAAGTCACCAGTTACTTTTACGTGATCTTTTTGCACTGAAGATATACAGTAACCATTTACCCTGCACTTTATATAAAAGACTATGACGGATATATCAGCCCTTTAGTTCACTTGTTCACATTGTATGAAAAGAAGATTCTGCATTATACAGTATATATATATATATGTATATATTATATGGACTTTTTTGTGATGCTTGAAATTATTATTGTTTTTCACTTGAGAAGAATTAGGACAGTATGTGACACCTTTCCTTACTGTATACCTGTTGCATCTATCAAAAATTAAGGACACCTATTGTTGATCGGCTACAGGCATTGCCTCTATCTATGTGTATTTGGCATTTTGCATTTGGTCACTTTATTTTGCACACTTGCACTATTCTACCATATTGTTTTATTGATTACAGCGCAGCACTATTTTTATCTTATATTTATACTGGGGTTCTGATATTACCTTCAGTGTTTGCAGCAGTATACGCTTCATTTATTGCGTGGCACGTGGATACCATTTATCACATTCATAGATAATAACTTGCCTGATAACATTAACTAGTCATGTTCCTCTCCCGGCCACCAGCTGAGCAGATGGAGCCCAGAGCCAAACCTAGGTAAGAAACTCGGGGCTATGGGCAGGTTGACTCCCTTGTGCAAAACCACGTTACTGTATGTGAGCTCACGGGTTCCGGATAGCAGGTGCACGTGCATCAGGGGTGCCGATGCTCGTGGCCGGCGGTCGCGATGACCGCTGGCCACAAGCAATCGTGACCAGGAGACACAGAACAGGGATGAGTGTGTGTAAACACACACTTCCCTGTTTTGTTCTGACAGGAGTAACATATCGTGTGTTCATATTAGCTAGGAACCACGATCTGTCATTTCCTGTAGTTAGTCCCTCCCCCTTCAGTTAGAATCACCTCCAAGGGAACATAGTTAACCCCTTCACCGCCACCTAGTGTTAACCCCTTCACTTCCAGTGACATTTTTACAGTAATCAATGCATTTTTAATAGCACTGATCACTACAGTGGTGTGAAAAAGTGTTTGCCCCCTTCCTCATTTCCTGTTCCTTTGCATGTTTGTCACACTTAAGTGTTTCGGAACATCAAACCAATTTAAACAATAGTCAAGGACAACACAAGTAAACACAAAATGCAATTTGTAAATGAAGGTGTTTATTATTAAAGGTGAAAAAAAATCCAAACCATCATGGCCCTGTGTGAAAAAGTGATTGCCCCCCTTGTTAAAACATACTATAACTGTGGTTGTCCACACCTGAGTTCAATTTCTCTAGCCACACCCAGGCCTGATTATTGCCACACCTGTTCACAATCAAGGCATCACTTAAATAGGAGCTGCTTGACACAGTAAGGTCCACCAGAAGATCCTTAAAAGCTACACATCATGCTGAGACCCAAAGAAATTCAGAAACAATTGAGAAAGAAAGTAATTGAGATCTATCAGTCTGGAAAGGGTTATAAAGCCATTTCCAAAGCTTTGGGAATCCAGCAAACCACAGTGAGAGCCATTATCCACAAATGGCGAAGACATGGAACAGTGGTGAACCTTCCCAGGAGTGGCCGGCCGCCCAAAATTACCCCAAGAGTGCAGCGACGACTCATCCAAGAGGTCACAAAAGACCCCACAACAACGTCCAAGGAACTGCAGGCCTCACTTGCCTCAGTTAAGGTCAGCGTTCATGCCTCCACCATCAGGAAAAGACTGGGCAAAAATGGCCTGCATGGCAGAGTTCCAAGGAGAAAACCACTGCTGAGCAAAAAGAACATCAAAGCTCGTCTCAATTTCTCCACAACACATCTTGATGATCCCCAAGACTTTTGGGACAACATTCTGTGGACCGATGAGACAAAAGTGGAACTCTTTGGAAGGTGTGTGTCCAAGTATATCTGGCGTAGAAGGAACACTGCATTTCAGAAAAAGAACATTATACCAACAGTAAAATATGGTGGTGGTAGTGTGATGGTCTGGGGCTGTTTTGCTGCTTCAGGACCTGGAAGACTTGCCGTGATAAAAGGAACTATGAATTCTGCTGTCTACCAAGAGATCCTGAAGGAGAATGTCCGACCATCTGTTCGTGTACTCAAGCTGAAACGAACTTGGGTTCTGCAGCAGGACAATGATCCTAAACACACTAGCAAGTCCACCACCGAATGGCTGAAGAAAAACAAAATGAAGACTTTGGAGTGGCCTAGCCAAAGTCCTGACCTGAATCCTATTGAGATGTTGTGGTATGACGTTAAAAAGGCTGTTCATGCTCGAAAACCCTCTAATGTAACTGAATTAGGACAATTCTGCAAAGATGAGTGGGCCAAAATTCCTCCAGGACGCTGTAAAAGCCTCATTGCACGTTATCGCAAACGCTTGGTTGCAGTTGTTGCTGCTAAGGGTGGCCCAACCAGTTATTAGGTTTAGGGGGCAATCACTTTTTCACACAGGGCCATGATGGTTTGGATTTTTTTTCACCTTTAATAATAAACCCTTCATTTACAAATTGCATTTTGTGTTTACTTGTGTTGTCCTTGACTATTGTTTAAATGTTTGATGTTCCGAAACACTTAAGTTTGACAAACATGCAAAGGAACAGGAAATGAGGAAGGGGCAAACACTTTTTCACACCACTGTATATTAATGCCAATGGCTCCAAAAATGTGTCAAAATTGTTTGAATCTGTCCACCATAATGTCGCAGTCACGATAAAAATTGCAAATCGCCACCATTACTAAAAAAAAATAATAATAATAAAAATGCTATAAATGTATCCCCTATCTTGTAGATGCTATAACTTTTGCGCAAACCAATCAATATAGGCTTATTGTGATTTTTTTTTTTACCAAAAATATATAGAAAAATACATATCTGCCTAAACTGAGGAAAAAATTAGTTTTTTTAGATATTTTTGGGGGATATTTATTATAGCAAAAAGTAAAAAATTATGCGTTTTTTTCAAAATTGTTGCTCTTTTTTTGTTTATAGCGCAAAAAATATAAACCACAGAGGCGATCAAATACCACCAAAAAAAAAAGCTCTATTTGTGGTAAAAAATGGACGTCAATTTTGTTTGGGTACAATGTTACATGACCGCGCAATTGTCAGTTAAAGCAACACAGTGCTGAATTGCAAAAATTGCTCTGGTCTGGAAGGGGGTAAATTCGTTCGGGGCTGAAGTGGTTAAGAAGGCACGCAGCTACTAAATGAAGTTTAACCTTAAAGTGTCTGTTAACCCAAAAAAAAAATATACAAATCCTGGTCCCTTAAAGCAGATTACACAGCACAGCGCTTGTGCTGTGTAATCTGCCCCCCTCTAAACTGTAAAAAAAAACCTGCCTTAATCTGCCACTTCCTGTATACCCTCTCTGCGTTGAACACGAAAATCAGGGCTGCTAAGCCCTGACCACTGTGGTCAAAGTACATCCCTGCATCGTATGCTGCTATCCCCTCTGCTCTCCTCTCTCCCCCTCAGCCCCTCCTTCCTGCCTGTCAGTTCCCTCTCGGTGTCTGTCTCTGAACCACACTGGCATAGCACACTATGTAAGTTGTTTTAAAAAACGAGCATTCTAAATACATATTTTGAGCTGTCTTCAGGCCCGTTAAATGACTTGTGGCCGCTTTACAGCTACAAGACAGAGCTTTTTCAGGAGGAGACGAGCGGCCACATGATCTCCCCGGCTGAGGGAGATCATGGCCCCTCACACAGAAACCATCCATCGGAGCTGTAAAGCAGCCACGAGTCATGTGACCGGCCTGAAGACAGCTCAAATTCGGTATTTACAATGTTTGTTTTTTTAAAACAACTTACATAGTGTGCTATGCCAGGCTCTAATAGAGGGGCTGGCATAGTCTTATATAAATGGCTTCACAAACACTTAAAAACTGTGTAAGGGGTTCTTTACTGTTAGAGCGATAAGGATGTGGAACTCCCTTCCACAATCAGTGGTGTCAATGGGAAGTGTTGATAGTTTAAAAAAACTCTTAGATGAGCATCATGACGAATGCAATATGCAGGGATAGGGGAAATGGTTTTGACATAAACACACCCAAACAGGTGGAAGTGGGTGGATTGTTTTTTTTTGTTCAACCTTACCAACTATGTAACTATATGTAACATTATACAATCACATGTTTTCTATGCTCCTGTATTTTACTACAGACCAGGCTTATCAACCCCGCAAACCAGTGCAGGATATGATATCATATTTTTTACTATTTGTGGAACAATACACTGCAATGTTTTGTGGGGTCCTGTATAACAGAACATGCTTTGCTTTGGATACAGTAGGGGAGGATTAGAACCTCTGCCAAGGTTTTTTTTTTTTATTAATAGAACTTAAAAAAAATGTGTTCCACTTAAATTTTAGTAGAAAAGAGATTTTAACTTATTAACTCTGTAAAAAGATCTAAACCTCAATGGTAACTAAATAATATTTAGCATAATATCATCTAAAAGTGGAAACCTTGCCTCCATTTTGTAGTAGGTTTTTACTGCTGTCTGGGCTGCAGCTAGTGAGATTCAGCCCCTTGTTTGTCCTATTGGCCCTTATAATCAAGACAGAACACGGGGAGACATTCACAATTTTTGATTTGTTACAAGAACAAGTGGTGAGAGTAAATTTTCCAATACAGACAGTGGTGGTGACAAGGAAAACAAGACAGTATTTCCCTCACAATGTCGTTTTCTTCTTACCTCCTGTTCCTCCTTAAGGAAAAGAAGTGAAGAGACCTAAACATCAAACAATAAACTCACAGGGGTGAGTATTTACACTATTCAAAAATGTGTCACCCATACATACACTTTAACAGCTTAGTCAATCAGTGGAAAAATTGTAATGAATAGTGCAGCAAGCCTTGGGTACACAACAAGAGTTGGCAGTCATGTAATAATGTCAGGGTCATGCTGGCCATGGTGCAACAGCTGCCCAAAGGCAATACCTTTGTGCAGAGGTTGTGGAGGACTTGGGATGGATCGATTGCACTGCAAAATGTGCACCTGCTTGCGAATGTGCGTGCGCCATTGCACATTGGCACGTGCAACCCATGCGCCAAAAAGGTTGGCGCCCAAATACCATATATAGGTGCAGCAGATGGACTGTCTGATCTGAAGCTATACCTGTGAACCTGAAACCTGATCCTACTGATTGCTGTGTTTGACCAGGCTTGCCTTTGACTCCGTTGTACCTCTCTTATTCTGACCTTGGCCTGTATCTGGACTTTTGCCTTGCTTCTGGCATTATCTGCCTGAACTTACATGCCAATCTCTTACTGCCAATCTCTGCTTGCTTCCTGACTCACTTCAACCTGTAGTCCCACCACTTCAGCCCAGAGATGTGCCTGAACTAACTCTACTTTCTTAAATGTGAGTGGATATTGTTTTTATAATAAATTGTAATTGATATACACTCAGAGGCGCCCCTCTCCTTGTCTTTCTCCTAGTTTCACTGGAACTTGCTTCTGGTCTCTGTGGTGGCAATCCTGACAGACTCACCTACTCTCTCCCTTACATTCGTCGTAGGACTATTATGGACTGCATATTGTAATTTTGAGGTATCTGAGTATTGCGCCTTTTTACTTGTCAAATGTCCTGACCATTCTTTGCCTGCCGTCTATGCCTGCATCTGACCGTCTGCTGCCAACCCGGTTTGCCTGACCACGCATCTAATACCTCCTACTACCTGCCGCCTTCAGCCCAGCACCTGCTGATCTACCTACGTCTGTTGTCTGGCTTCCTGGTCTGCCCTGGTTCCATACCCTGCACAAGGAAGAAGGTTCAGGCACCTTTACACCACCGCGCTCTCAAGGCCACTGTTGCAACATCGTTGGTCCCTGAGGTGGGGTTGTACAAGAGGCCTCCCTCTGCTCATCAGGAAGGACACAAGGACCTTCATTGAAGTATTTTAATATCCCTTCTAATTATCCCTTTAATATATTGTTTTTTTTAGTTAAACTTGTTGGACACTCTACAGTATATGCTCTTGGGGGCAACTTCACATTGTTTCCTCCAGTCTCCATTATTTCAGGTTCATAAATTTACTGCAACCCTGGTTGTAAAGGCAGAAGGTTTTTTATCTTAATGCATTATATGCATTGGGATAAATAGCCTTCTGTGTACAGCAGCCCCCCTCAGCCTGACTAATATTTACCTGAGCCCCATCTAGATCCAGTGATGTTGCATGAGAGACTCAGCTGTCCAGGACCCCCCCTCCTTATTGGCTGAGACAGCAGTGAAGCGCCATTGGCTCCCACTGCTGACAATCAAATTCAGTGAGCCAATAAGGAGAGAGGGGGCAGGGCTGGGCCGCAGATCCATGCCTGAATGGACAACAGGAGCTGCAGCTTGGCTCTGGTGCCCCCATTGCAAGCTGCTTGCTATGGGGGCACTCAACAGGAGGGAGGCGCCAGGAGCACCAAAGAGGGACCCAAGAAGAGGAGGATATGGGCTGCTCTATGCCAAAGCACTGCACAGAGCAGGTAAGTATGACATGTTTGTTATTTTTAACAAAAAAAAGGGACTTTAGTATCACTTTAACTATAAAGATAGCATATAGAATTTTCATTGAGATTCTTATTCTAAAGAACTACCATATTAAATAGCTAACCTATTTTTACATACCAAAGAGGCAGAATTTACTGGCCCCTAAATATGCCTAATAAGTATATATACTGTGATAGGTCGGCAACTCTACATCAAATAGGTAATATCAAAATGAAATCTAAATTTCAAAATTACTAAACATGAACTAAATACCATTTAGAGACAAAGATGGCCTCTTGACACATATTGCATACACAGCATCCTCAATGAATTCTTCATATGTATTAAATACCAACAACCAATGAATCTAATAATGATCCTTGCAAGGTAATCTGCAGTAATTTGTCCATACTGAACCTCTGTCGCTTAGTCCAACATATGCATGTCAAATTTATTGCTATTGTTGGTAAGGTGCAATTATGTCTCAAACATAATTCCCCATGAATGCATTAGTTTCAACTATGAATCCAAATAGTTATTGTTTGTCATAAATCAGTAAGTCTCCAACACGAACTTCAGTTAGCTTGGGCACAGGCATTATATAGCTCCATACCATAACAGCTTATTTTCAAATCACCTGTTTTATTGTTATTAATGGTAATGTCCACATATAACTGGAAGTGAACCTACCAGTTAATGCTCACTTGTGCTATCTTGATGTTCCCATCCCACCTCCCATCATCGCTGTCCTCTCAGTGAGTGGGCCAGGCTGGCCGGATCTACGAAGCGCCTGTCAGGGGGGAGTCCAAGTATCTCCACTGATAGGGAAGGCAAGTGAAGGGCTGGCATGTTGGCCTTTGCAGGAGCGCACTTGGCACATCGTTGCAACTGCAGCTATTAGCGCCTGGTGTGTACAGTCACACACCCAATTTCCAGCCAGTTTTTAGAAGCCCATTTCACCTGCGTCCCCCTCCCTGCAGTAAACTGTAACTCCCAGGACATCCGCCCCTTGCGCCCCTGCCTTGTACTGGCCCTGGGTGTGGCTGTTACTCAGCTCTTTCTGCACAGAACACAATAAAGGCAGGAAGCAGTAATTTCACTGGCACAAAAACATATTTTAAGGCACTTCCCAGAATTAAAATCTGTCACAAATTATAAAATGCAAGGGCACAGGACTGTTAATAGTTAAAAAGGGTTTGAGATTTAAATTGGGCTTTAAATAGCTCTTTCAGTTAGTGGTAATTAATTAAAGTTGATAGATCCTGTTCTGTAAAAAAACAAAAACAAACAAAAACAGCAACATTCAATTTTATGTACATTTCCTATAAAATTAAAGAAACTGATCATGGATAATGGCCATTTTGTCTTATTCTGCACATTTAAGCTCATCAGGTATAAAATAAAATTCAAAGTACTAACAATAGTTTACAAAGCCATCCATAACTCTGCCCCCAGCTACATCACTAACCTAGTACCAAAATACCAACCAAGCCGCTCTCTTCGGTCCTCCCAAGACCTCCTGCTCTCTAGCTCCCTTGTCACCTCCTCCCATGCTCGCCTTCAGGATTTCTCCAGAGCTTCTCCCATCCTTTGGAACTCTCTACCCCAATCTGTCCGACTGTCCCCTAATCTATCCATCTTTAGACGATTCCTGAAAACCTTTCTCTTTAAAGAAGCCTATCCTGCTTCTAACTGTTTTACTTCCTCCATCAACTCATCCCCCACAGCTATTACCTCTTGTATCAATTGACCCTTTCTTTTTAGATTGTAAGCTCTAACGAGCAGGGCCCTCTGATTCCTCTTGTACCAAATTGTTATGTAATTGTAATGTCTGCCTTTATTTTGTTAAGTGCTGCGCAAACTGTTGGCGCTATATAAATACTGTATAATAATAATAATAATAATCAGGTAAATGTGCCTAGCCTAAGATGTGCAGCTATGTTCCTACAGCACACAGTGTGTCATCATATACAAATATTTTCCAAGAAATTATGAACAAAGAAGAGCATTTGCATTTAAGAAAATCTCTTGAATTTGCATGAGGAACATTCACCTCTATGTAACCTATCCTGTCAATGGCACAGTGCCTTTTTGGAAGGTCTGCAATTTTCGAAAGGCTGGAGATGACTGCTGACTCAGGATTATGTGTTTTTACAAAAAGCACTTCTCTTTTACCTGATATAATAAAAGCTTGGTATGCTGGTATTATTCAGTATAACTAATGGAATTGGGAGAGGTAATACAAACTCTTTAAATTAATTATCAGATACTTGAATATATAATTAGGCAGGATAGAGGGAAAAATAAACTGCAGGAAAGGGCAAATGATGGAAGTAAGGACATCGGTGAGAGACAACTAGATGGTGGAGAGAATGAACTTTCTGTAATGACCATAGCAACCAGCAAGATCCAAGCTGTATTTTTTTTCTGATACAGATTACATAATTAAAACAAGTATGTGTTGTATGATAAAGAGATTACTTTTTTCATCCCAGGCGTGTTGACAATTAAGAGAATTGTGTGCTATAAAGGTAAAGATGTTTTGATTTGTTATCTTATAATGAAGGTACAAAACATAAGGTTTACAACAGTGATGATTGAAGGCCAATAATCAGAGTTGATTCAATTTTATATTCCCCTGAATATTTGCATGCATCTACAGGTGCAGCTTATAAAATTTCAATATCATCAAAATGTTAATTTATTTCAGTAATCAGTAATTCAATTCAAAAAGTGAAACTCATATATTTTGTATAGATTTGTTACACCTAGAGTGATACATTTCAAGCATGTCTTTGTTTTAATTTTGATGATTATGGCTTACAGCTAGTGAAAATCCCAAACTCAGTATCTCAGAAAATTTGATTACATAAGACCAATAAAAAAGTTTTTTTAATACAGAAATGTTGGCTTACTGAAAAGTATGTCCATGTACAGTATAATATGCACGCAATACTTGGTCAGGGCTCCCTTTGCATGAGTTAATGCATCAATGTGGAGTAGCATGGAGGCGATCAGCTTGTGGCACTGCTGAGGTGTTATAGAAGCCCAGGTTGCTTTGATAGCGGCCTTCAGCTCATCTGCATTGTTGGGTCTGGTGTCTCTCACCTTCCTCTTGACAATACCCCACAGATTCTCTATGGGGTTTAGGGCAGGTGAGTTTGCTGGGCAATCAAACACAGTGATACCATGATCATTAAACCAGGTATTGGTACTTTTGGCAGTGTGGGCAAGTGCCAAGTCCTGCTGGAAAATGAAATTTGTATCTCCATAAAGCTGGTCAGCAGAGGGAAGCATGAAGTGCTCTAAAATTTCCTGGTAGAGAGCTGCACTGACTTTAGACTTGATAAAACACAGTGGGCCAACACCAGCAGATGACATGGCTCACCCAAATCATCACTGACTGTGGAAACTTCACACTGGACCTCATGCAACTTGGATTCTGTGCCTCTCCTCTCTTCTTCCAGACTCTGGGACCTTGACTTTAAATGAAATGCAACATTTTTCACAGTATATGATGACTGAATTTTGAGTTTCCACTAGCTGTAAGCCATAATCATCAAAATTAAAACAAAGAAATGCTTGAAATATATCTCTCTGTGTGTAACACATCTATATAAAATATAAGAGTTTGACTTTTTGAATTGAATTACTGAAATAAAATAACTTTTTGATGATGTTCTAATTTTATGAGATGCACCAGTATGTGATCTAGGAGAAGTCATGCAATACAGGAATTACAGGCAATGGTGATTTATGAATTGTACAGTTTTTGTAGATTGAACAAACATGTACAGTATATATTTAGCAACATAGAAATCCATTTGCTTATCACTGTTTTGGAAAAAAGTTATTCCAGGTTTGTTGACACCCTGAGATTGCCATTTGACATTAAAAGGGCATTTGGACATGTAGATGGGATTTGTCTGTCCTCAATGCAGCAGATTTTTAGGGCACTAAATAGTGCTTCATAAACTGCAATGTATCTTTCCTGATTTTCTTGATAAGAAAAGTGTTCTAACCTGCCCAATTAACACAATATTCCCCCAAAGGGATCTTCCCAATGGGTATCTGTCTGCAATAGTAGTCATTAGATCATAATATGATCAGGCAGCTTGTTTATAGGCTGCTTAAAGTGGCTGTAAACTCCAATCTTTGACTTTTACCTATATGTAAGCCTATAATAAGCCTATAATAAGATTGCCATTAGACATTAAAAGGGCATTTGGACATGTAAATGGGATTTGTCTGTCCTCAATGCAGCAGATTTTTAGGGCACTAAATAGTGCTTCATAAACTGCAATGTATCTTTCCTGATTTTCTTGATAAGAAAAGTGTTCTAACCTGCCCAATTAACACAATATTCCCCCAAAGGGATCTTCCCAGTGGGTATCTGTCTGCAATAGTAGTCATTAGATCATAATATGATCAGGCAGCTTGTTTATAGGCTGCTTAAAGTGGCTGTAAACTCCAATCTTTGACTTTTACCTATATGTAAGCCTATAATAAGGCTTACCTATAACTACTGTAAATATCTCCTAAACATGCACCATTCAGGAGATATTTACTATATATGCAGCCAATGACGTCATCGGCGCATGCACTCTCCTCCCGGCCAATCAGGAAGTGGGTCCTGAGACCCATCACCTGATTGGCCAAGAGTAGAAGCGATCCTTTTGGCCGCATAGTAGGAGGAGGGAGGAGATGAACGATGGAAGCCGCCATGATGCTGAGGAGGAGGAGATGGAGGGGAAGCCACCGCTCACTGCCTGGAGTAAGCGCTGGCCGTGACCTAGATGTGGTAAGTGCGGGGCTGGTGACCGACCGACTGACCCGACCGACCAGCTGTGGGTGAATTGTTTGCCCCCCCCCCCCCAAAAAAATATACCACCAGTCGCCACTGGAAGCAGCCTCCAGGGATGACAGCACATCGCTGGAATGCTTGGTTTTCAGGTAAGTTTCACATAATGTGCTAGTATGCAATTATGACTATAAAAAAGTTACCCAGCAGTTTACTACCGCTTTAACTGATCCAGTTTTAAGCTAATGTTGTAAAGTTTAGCTATTATATTGAGATGTTATATCCTCTATTGATTTAACAAGATCTCCTTTTAGAAATTATATAATGACAATTTCTACAGTGCTTTAAAGAGTACAGAACTATTCACATCAATCCTTGCACAAAAAGAGGTTATAATGTCCTAACACAATCCTGAAGAAAGTGCACAAAATGTAGATTACTTATTGATGGAATGTGTAAGGACTCCTGAACACAGGGCCCTCCAGCTGTAATGTTTCCCTCCCATCATTTGTGCATCTGGGAGGGACAGGTACAGCGTCCAGCCCGACTGCAGGCAGCCTGTCAAAGTCTATGGTCTTTTGCATTCCAAATCTTTGAATCTATGAATGTATCTATGAATCTATCTATGAATGTACAGGGCATTAAAACGCCTGTACCAATGGGTACAGCATTCAACCTTGTCCAACCACAACCTGCCATAGACTTTGACAGGCTGCCTGCCTCAGGGCTGAACATCGCTTTCGTCTCTCCAGGGCACACTAAAGCAGTGGGAGGGATTCACTGAAGCTGGGCAGCCCCTTGTGCAAGGGACCAAGGGACCTAATAAGGAAGAAAACATGAACAAAAATAATTATTTTTTCTCATTTCCCTTGCACACAATGCAAGCGATCAACCCTTATGAAAGTAGTGTTCCTAGTTGGAACCAACCCCAGGTTCCCATTCCCAGGACACATCGACTGAAGTCTCCCTTGGAAGGGCTTATACTGAGCCACAATCGTTCATGATTGTATATCAACCCAAATTGCTTTAATGCATATTCTTGGGTCCTTTAACCAGTTCAGACCCAGAAGGTTAACCCCCCTTCATGACCAGGCCATTTTTTGCGATACGGCACTGCAAAATTAATAAAATAAACATAAATATGTTTATTGTACAAATAGACCATATATAACAAGATAAGAACAATAATTGATAGTGGTAGTATATAACCAATTAAATTTCATATATATGCACACGTACATGTTGATTGTTAGGATATCGCAGCAATAACTACAATAATTAGAATGACCTCCAAACTCTCTAATCTGCATAGGTGTGATAGGAAAGAAACCCTAAGGTGGTGGTATCTCAATCCTATAACCAATGGTCTGTATAAAATATGACATATTCATTGTAGAAAACATGTAAGTACAGACACGGCTTCAAACTAGCTCAACGCGTTTCGTGGTTTGGTGTTACCACTCTTCAGGAGCAGGCACATGATAATGATCTAAAACAAGGTATATCATTGTCCATAAGTAGTAAGCATATAACAGAGGAAATCATGCATATATTGGAATGGAACCAATCCCATAGTAATACTTACAAACAGGTCTGCTTTGTATAGGAGGTTTCTCCTATACACAGGTTTCTACCTTTCCCCTATTCCTATTGTTAATATGGGATACTCCGTGCACCATGGAAGTTCATATATTTTTTATTATTGTTATTGTTCACAGAAGCCCTCAACAGACGGTATTATTTATATCCCCATCCCTGAAGGGATCCTGCGTCCATGGATGCCTGTCCACGTTGGGGGAGGCTCTGGGGTGGGTTGCGGTCATGTTACACGCTCCCTCAGTTCCTGTGATTGACATTACCGTTGGGCCCCCCTTTCTTAGTGCTGCACCATACCTCCTATACACAGCAGACCTGTTTGTAAGTATTACTATGGGTTCCATTACAATATATGCATGATTTCCTCTGTTATATGCTAACTACTTATGGATAATTATATACTGTACCTTGTTTTAGATTTTTATCACGTGCCTACTCCTTAAGAGTGGTAACACCAAACCACGAAACGCGTCAAGATAGTTTGAAGCTGTGTTTGTACTTTGAATATGTCATATTTTATACAGACCTTTGGTTATAGGATTGAGATACTACCATCTTAGGGTTTCTTTACTATCACACCTATGCAGATTAGAGAGTTTGAAAGTCATTCTAATTATTGTAGTTATTGCTGCGATATGCTAGCAATCATCATGTATGTGTGTGTATATATGAAATGTAATGAGCTATATACTACCACTATCAATTATTGTTTTTATCTTGTTATATATGGTCTATTTGTACAATCAACATATTTATTTTGGTACCTTTATTGATAGCTGGTTTTCCCTGAGACTGTGTGCTTCATATAAAGGCCCACTTGCCCCCGTTTGTCCCCCTTTCTCCCACATTTCTCTTTACCCTATAAGCAATACTAGTGACTAGCTTTATGCCCTCTGTCTGCCTTTTTTTTGGGAACAGTTTCCATAGTTCAGGTCCTCTTCATAGATAAACTCTGAAGTATATATTTATTTCTTATAACTGTATCATGAACATGTATCATGAACATAGGTTGAAATAGATGGACCTGTGTCTTTATTCAACCTTACCAACTGTAACTATGTAACTGTGGTTGCTTTGTCCTGCAGCATGTTGCCAATATGATCATGTTGATACTGTACACAGGCAATACAAATACAATATCTGAATTAGACAACCGCATACATTTCATAATCAAACTATATGGTCAAGTCATTTTCTTCTTAATATTTATGTCCTGAAAGGTAACTAGCAGCTACAAAGTAACAGGTTTTTTACCCTGTCCATGTTTCAGCTCAGCCCGGAGAAGGTCTGGAACTTTAGAGGGAGATAAAAGGCAAACATGAGGCAGAATTCATTACTGCTAATGTAATATTTATTGTTGCAATTTTTCCCCACACAAAAGAAGTCGCTACTCTAAGTATAAATTCAAAGAAAATGCTGCAAGGGATATTTTAATATTCATACCATTTCATCATTTATTTATGAATCCAGCGTAATCCAACATATCTGACAAAATTAGATAACACTTTCTCTGAGAGAACAGTGCATTGCAAGAAGCAGGTATGTCTCTTTAAAACTGATGTTTGTTAATATGTATTATTTATGGTAATTTATTACAGCTATAGCAACATGAAATAAAATGGTAAATTGATCTATACCCTAGAGTGTAACGTCATTACCCGTATGCTTCCATCTGTGATCATGTACATCACATCATACATACATATCAGCATATTTGATAATGCAATGCAAACAAAAAGTGCAATATCTCGTGGCACCCAAACAGATATAATTTCTTATATAATCCAGCTACAGTAAAGAGAAGCCTTATTAGCTAATATGGATGACTGCACCTAAAATAGAATAAAATTGTATTGTTCTTTACACTTGTCTTGTTAAACTATCTATGTCATCAGAATAAGGAGGAAACAAAGACATACTGCAAAGAAAGCAGAATTGCAGTAACTCTTATGGCTGCAATGAAAATGGAAGCTTGCTAAAAGATCCACAACATCCGGCACATATCCAATTTTTTCGATTGTTTGGTCCACTCACTGCTCTTTGTGGTTTCACCTGCCCCCACATTACAACTCTATCCTGCAGTGATGAAGGGGCCAGCAAAAAAAACATTGAGAATAAAGTGGGAGGCCAACATCCAACAATTCCAAAAGAGGTCTAAAGCCCCATACACACGGTCGGATTTTCCGATGGATTCTGTCCTATCGGACAATGTTGTCGGAAATTCCGACCGTGTGTAGGCACCATCGGACAGTTTCCATCGGATTGTCCGATGGACAAAGTTCTATCTCCTGCTGGATAGATTTTCCGACAACAAAGTCCGATCACACCAATTCCGATCGTGTGTAGCGAATTCCGACGGACAAAGTGCCACGCATGCTCAGATCACATTACAAGACCAAAGCTATTGACTACTAGCCTCTACGTAGTCCCGTCGTAGGCAACAAACGTCACCACGTTCAGAATGATCGGATTTTCCGACAACTTTGTCCGACCGTGTGTATGCAACACCAGTGTCGGACTAAATCCGTCGGAAAAAATCTGATGGATTTGGTGGTCGGAATTTTCGACCGTGTGTATGAGGCTTAAGGTTGAACATCCGGCACACATCCAATTTTTCGATTGTTTGATCCACCCACTGCCCTTTAGAAACTTGAATCTTCAACAAAGCAGAGATTAGTGGTATGGGCAGTGCTATAGGTACTGTAGGTATTAACTTCTTTATTTGCAGGGAAGCCTGCATTTAATTTTTTTATCATAGTGACAGAGTCCCTTAAAAGCAAACCTGAAATATTCAAACTGAGCATATCATGTAAAACCAGATGTTACTTTAAAGTCTTTAAATGCCAACTTTGGGCTCTGTGTTCCCCTACCACAGTGGTCACCTTTACCCCTTGAGGTCCCCCCGGTGGTATTTAATACTTTTGATTATTTTTATTTACCTTGTTTGATGTCTTCTGACTAGTCATGTGACATACTGGGTCTTCTCCCTCATCAGCCCTCTCTCAGCAGTGAATAATACTAGATAATGCGTAGTGGCACTGATGTCCATGTTATTCTCTGTGTCAGTACCCTGTGAGTGCAGAATGCCATGCCAGGCAAGGCCATGACACCCTGCATTCAAAGTATTGTCTCAGTACTCCAGGTTGAGTGACAGTGAGCATATCATGCCACAGTTGTCCATTTACTTCTTTTGAGTATTGTCACAATTGCCTGTTTTTCATGTGTATTGTTATGATTTCCCATTTGCTGCCTACATATGTTACAATTGCCTGTTTATTGCCTGTATTTTGTCACAATTGCCTATTTGTTGTCTACGTATTGTTACGATTGCCTGTTTGTTGTCTACGTATTGTTACGATTGCCTGTTTGTTGCCTGCATATTGTCACTGTTGTTATAACTATTGCTACTGTTGCCCTACTACACCAGCAGTGTATACTGAAGAAGTTCATATAGAGAGCCCATTAAAGGTTAGCATGAATTATATCTCAAAGTTTTGCAATACTAATCCTATGACTTTGTTATGACTAGTGTTATTTTGTGGCACATGAAAAACTATTTTATAAAGTAGTGAGCCAATACATAAATGCATTAATAGGATATAATAAAATGTGTTTTCAGTTTGGTATGGATAAAAAGCATATCCAAAATCTATTGCTTAAATGATGAATGATCCTTAGTAAGTCTTATACCTGGAACAGGGAAGATTACAAAGCTTTTCCTCTTTGTTTCCTCTGTATAAACACAGACTTTCCATCCATTAAGGAGAATGTAATAGAACAAGTGAGTATAATACTGTTCTCTTACATCAGAATGGTAAGGGCACTGTGTTCCAGCAATAATTCACAGCCCAACAAACACAAAACACAATGGAAGGATTATGTGAACTGGGTGTTCACTTCACTCTGGACGTTTTCTGTGCTATATCGGATATATTTCAAATAAAAACATGATTATAAGCCTATTATACAGTACATAATGAAGCTTGGAGGATCTATATGGATTTTGGAAGCTATATAGATTTCCATACACGGCGGAACAAAAGTTGTGGGGGTGGAGGAGGGATCACCAGACCACAAAAATATATATTTTTTTACCTTTTCATTTTTGGAGCTGTCCATCCTTCACTGACATGTTCAATACCCTGCAATATCTCGAAAGCCTCAGTGACTCCAAGGGGTCTTATTTCAGAGATTGCAGTTTTGGTGCTATTACATAGCTTATTTCACTTAATGCTAAACAATCCATGCTGTTGTTTTGTGGCTGCACTTTCACTACACTGAGCCCCTTTATTTGTGTGCGTGTATGCCTGCACTCCTCTACAACAGCCACCTGTCATCAGCCCACTGCTGGCAAATTTCAAAGATTTGACATTTCATTCATGTGCTAAGAATCAGCAGATTGAAGCTCTGTTCCTTCCTGCTAAGCTCTGCCTGTGTGTATAGACATAATATGCATGTTGCAGAATACTGCAGCTGACTGCATGCATGTGGTAGTAAAGGGGGGGGGGGGCGCATATTGCATGAATTGGCATTTATCTATCCACCTATCCACCTGTGCATTGAAACGCCTGGTGTAATTCCCCTTTTGGGTCACAAGATGACAATAGAGGATTATTTGGATTAATAAACAGTGCATGTGCCATAGGGGCCGCTAGGGGTTTGCATATGTAAGATACCAGTGATTAGAAGGGTTATGCCAGCCTTGCCCAAGCCAGCAGTGTGGCACCTTGGGTAGAAAACTAGAGTATAAATGGTGCTGACAGAAAGCTGCTAGGGGTTCACCATGAGATGTATCTGAGGACCAGGCTACAGCAAAAATGTAGTCTGAAAAGCTAGTCTATCTCTGAGAGCTTCCCCTTAGTAGGGAAGTTGGGTGCAGGACATTGGACAATCCATGTAAAGTTATAGAGGCTACTCTCAATTCTCTTTCTCCTCACATATCAAATATTCTCTGTTTGCATCTGAAGTATTGTGCCGTCACTTGGAACCAGGATGACTGTAGCATAGATTAATGAATTGTTCATATAAAGCATTTGAAACGCTTTCTGTTTCTGGACTTTTCCTTCTCCTAATCTCTTTTCAGAATATATTTCTGATCAAGTGTGAGTGTAAATGTGAACTGCTGTGTTCTAATGAAATATATTCTGAAAAGAGATTAGTGGATAGTGGATATGTGGAAGTGAAGCTGAAGAATCAGCTCAGTTGGGTGTCTCTAAATGAGTAAGAACATGCAAAGGGTTGAGCCATAGCATAGACCAGAATCCTTGGTTACCCTGTGGAGCCCCATGCCCAATGTATCTCAGTGTGCTCAGGAGAACCAGTCTCACATGTCTATGCATGAAAGAGTTAAATAGTACATGTGGTTACCATGCAGCCCAGCACATGGCACCCCACCATTACACAACACTTATCTATGGCAATACATATATGACTCTTGATAAAACATTATGGCAAACTTCTAGGCAAGGCTCATGGGCATAGCACCCGAATGTTCTTCATTTGGTGGGAGTTTTCTTCTTTGGAACCAAATCCCTCTGTCCTTCTTACTTCCTCGTGTGTCCCTCTTTTTGGTCTGAATTATAGAACTTTCTTAAAGGGGCAGAAATACAAGAGGATTCTGTCAGAAATGCAGATGTATATGAAGTATGCGAGGAGAAAGGGAATATTTCTGTATACCTAACACACCTTTGTTCCTAGGGTGACAACACTGTTCCTCCATACAGTAGATACAGTACAGTAATCATTGTCACCCTAGGGCAGAAAGTGTGTTACTGGTAGGCTGTCTAAGTGCAAATAAATCAAAAAAGGCCAAATAAAAGAAAGCTGATGAAGCCACCACATCTAAAAACTAGTAAGTCACAATATATAATATGTTTGTTATTGGATTTAGATACATTTTAAGGGATTTCCCTTTCAATATTTGATTGTAGAGTTGCAGAACATAATGTTTCAGTCATGTCTTTTTCTTTGATAGATGAATTTAGGCATCCACATTCCACTAGTTTTGATGTATCACTATAATCTTGTAAGATGCTGGTGGCTACTAACAGTTTCTTGTAACACGCTCATGGCCACTAATATTCATTTGTAACATACTGTAGTTTCTCAATTATAGAGGTAAAGATATGACTTCAGCCTGAACTTCTCCTGGCTATGCTCCTCTGACATGTTTCACCCCGCCTACGGGGCATAATTATAAAGAATCTATGATTAAGCCCTGTAGGTGGGGCAAAATATGGCAGAGGAGCAGAGCCAGGAGGAGTTCAGGCTGAAGTCATATTTTTATTTCTCCGTATAGTGGCTGGGTCCTGGTATGCAGCTTTTTTACCTTCTGTCTTTTGATCTGTTTCAGGTAGTCTAGATGAGCATGTTTGAACATTGGCAATCGATCTGTGCTTTGGACTGCAGGGAAAAGTTTTGCAGTGTTTGGAGCATCGCTCCAAGTTTTTGTATATGGGTCATAGTTTTTCAGTTCTCTTTCCAATGTAGCACCCCCTAGTGTGGCTAGAGTGCTAAGGTTAGGATTTGTGTTAGTGTAGATAAATTCAGGCTTGGCTGGCAGCCAAGCCTGTGTGTTTTTCTGGGTCAGGGTTTGAGTAACTCAGGTAGGCTGGATGACTACGCAACAGCATCTCTGGTGACTCCTCCCTGCTTCCTGGAAACTTAGAGAAGCTTCCAGAAGCAGTTGCGAGGGGTCTAGGAGGAGCTGGCTGGAGTATTCTGAAAGCCCTGACCAATCCCCAACAGATGGGTTGGCAAGGGGCAGGCCCCCCTGATACTCAGGGTCAGTTCAGCTGGGGCAGTGGAGTTCGGATAGAAGATGGAGATAGAGTGTTAGGCTGTTGGAGGCCTTTGAGAGTAGCTCCTCAGTCTAGGGGGGGTGAACTCAGTCCTGGGCTCAGGTGCGTAATGGACCCCTTCTCACGAGACACAGAGGGATCCTGACTAGAAGGCACGGGAGCAAGGAGAGGACAGCAAGAGGACACTCCCAGGGCAAATCTCCAGGGAGGAAGACAGCCAAAAGGACTGGTAAGTGCTGCAGTCAGAGGACTGAGAGGCATGCCTGAAGAGAATGGGTGCAAGCAGTCTGGGATGGATGCAGAGTCAGTCTGGTTGGACTGTGGAGAAGTAGCCAGGAGGGCTAGTGAAAGGGGCAGCTGCAGCCAGGCAGGCTGGCAGTGCCTAAAGAGGTGGTACTGGGAGCAGTAGCCACAGGAGAGGTCAGCTAGCACCAAAGACCTCGATTTTGCTGACCTACAAAAGGGGCCAGCTGTCCCTACCTGCAAAGGGCATTCACAAGGATCTAACTGGGGTTATAGCTGCTCCTGGGAGTTGTAGTTCTACAAGCAAGTCTGTGCTGGAGGTAGAAGAGGAGAAGTGTGTATATTCCAGAAGTATATAGTTGAATACCTGAAGATTTCTAACTGATCAAGTGGGAATCCCATAACAAACCCTTTCCCCATCCAAGTTTAATCTCCCTAAATAAAAAAACAAAGCTGCAAGGACTGTTTCTTGTCTCCAGAGAGAGTAGACAATTCATGTGCCTGGCTGTGCAGGGTGGGAGATCACCATATTCACCAGCGGCTCCTGCGGGGGTAGCGCTACACCAACAGTGTCTTTTTACATGTCAGTCTAAAAGTCCCTTTTAATGGGTATGGAAAAACAGGGACACGTCTCTGCCTATTTTAATGTGGACATTATGATTATGCCACATCGGGTACACCATGTTTGGCCCACTCTTTGCCACAGCACTCCTTTATGCCAGTTATCTACATTTATACCTATTGATGTCTTTGTTGCAGGATTAAATTAGGCTGTATGAGTTATATATGCTGTAAATTCTGCCTTTTTCTTTTCTCCTGATTAGTATGTGAAGGCCAAAAATGTCTATGACAATTTAACAACACCCTCCTAAAAATGAACTTAGATTTTGTTTAAAATCATAAACTGCCATGCAGACACTTTAACCGCTTGCCGACCAGCCACCGTCATTATACTGCGGCAGGTTGGCATGGCTGCGCAAACCGCTGTGGCTGTATGTCGGCTGCTTTAAGATCAATAGCAGGTGTGCATGCCCATGGCGTGTCGCCAGAGCCGATGCGTGTGTCTGGTGGCTGCGATGTCTGCCGGCCACCCGCAATCGCTCCACAGAGAGCCAGAATGGGGATCTGTCAATGTAAACAAACAGATCCCCATTCTGACAGGGGAATAGAGAGAGATTGTCTGTTCCTAGTGATCAGCGATCTCTCTGTACTCCCAGTCACTACACTCCCCCAACAGTTAGAAACACCTCACTAGGGAACACAGTTAACCCCTTGATCGCCCCCTAGTGTTAACCCCTTCCCTGCCAGTGCCATTTATGCAGTAATCAGTGGCTATTTTTAGCTCTGATCGCAGTGTAAATGTCAGTGGTACCAAAAAAGTGTCAAAAGTGTCTGATTTGTCCACCGCAATGTCGCAGTCCTGCTAAAAATTGCTGGTCACCGCCATTACTACTAAAAAAAATATAATAATAAAAATGTCATAAATATATCCCCTATTTTGTAGATGCTATAACTTTTGCACAAACCAATCAATATACACTTATTGCAATTTTTTTTCTAAAAAATATGTTGTAGAATACGACGGCACAAAAATAATTATTATTTTTTTTTTACAATTTTTTTTTTGGATACTTATTATAGCAAAAAGTAAAACAAATTAGCTTTTTTTTTTTTTCAAAATAGTCTGTCTTTTTTTTGTTTATAGCGCAAAAAATAAAAACAGAAGACGTGATCAGATACCACCAAAATAAAGCTCTATTTATGGGGAAAAAAAGGACATTAATTTTGCTTGTGTACAATGTCACACAACCATGCAATTGTCAGTTAAAGTGACGCAGTGGCGTATTGCAGTGCCGTATTGCAAAAAAATGGCCTGGTCATTAAGGGGGAAAATCCTTCCGAGGCGGAAGTGGTTAAACCCCACTTTTTATTTAGGTCCCCCTTAATTCTGTTGTGTTACCCCTGCTTCCAAATTTCCCTCATTACCGGTTTCCTTTTCTAAGCAAAACCCTGTTGTTTTGTTCTGGTTGTATATGAACTTCGTTAGAGCAAGATTTTTGATTCGGACGCCCAGGATTCAGGGTGCCGTGTCTTATAAATACTGTAAGGTGACCTAGTTTACGTAGCCTTTCACAGTCAACGGTGCTTTATGAAAGGATCATATGTCATTCTGAGCATAATACAAACTGCTATGTTGAAATGGTGCCTTTGCTATAAATATAGATGTTGTTTCAATCCACAAGGGTATATACATTAGATGGAACCTGTACTTAAGATAAGACTTACATACATGGGTACATATATGTAAGTGACACACTTTATATAGCAATATATATTAAAAAGAAATTGTTTTATTTTGTCCATGAGTAGTCTCAGTTTTATTGATGAATTCAGAGCTAATGATTTTCATTTAGTTGTGCTCCAGTTATACTTGGCTTTGTACACTAAACCCTACAGCATAAATCCATAATGTATTCCAGTGACACGCTATGTGCACCTGCCATCCATTCATCAGAACATAGATGGATTCATTCTGTAATGACTAAATGAAAAGTATGAATGACAGTGATAATAAGCCATTGGTGAAGGCTCTATGGCTCTTTAGTTAATCACACTGGAGTGAATGAAGCTGTGTTTTATGATGAGGAGCGTGCAGCTGCGAGGAGTTGTCTCTTCGCTGATTTAATAAACGCGCACTGGACTCATTGATTCTTAGACAATGTGCTCTTATGTGTTTAACATTTGAACGTCTACAAGGAGGAAGAGGCTTCAGACTCTGAAGAGGATATTAAGCAAGATCACATTGAGGCTTTATCTTGATGCTTTTTCATTTGCCTAATTGTAGACCATATTAATAGATGTCTACCAGAGTGAGTAGAGACATTGATACTTACTGAGTCTATTCAAAGTAAAAATCAAGATATGGAGTTGGTGTGCATTTTCCTAAAGGAAAGTTTTTGCAGAAACATTCGAAGATAAATATAATGATTCTAGCCAATTCTATAATTTTTTTAATTATATATATATATTTTTTTTTTTTTTTTAATGTTTCATGCTATATACTGTGTGTGTCTAATTATAATATTACTTGAGCCTAGGCGAGGCTCTGATTACAGGCACTGAACTGAAATCTGCAGGTACAGTTTACTCCCGGTGGGCATACACCGTTCAGACATGATTTTTTTGACCACCTATCTATTATTGAGTAGGTCCCCCTTTTGCAACCAAAATGTCCTTAACCTGAGGCATGGACACCACTAGACCTCTGCTGTAGTATCTGGCACAAAGCCTTCAGTAACAGATCCTTTAAGTCCTGTAAGTTGCGAGGTGGGGCCTACATGGATCAGACTTGGTTTTCCAGCACATATTACCTTTAAGTCCTGTAAGTTACGAGGTGGGGCCTACATGGATCAGACTTGGTTTTCCAGCATATATTATCTTTAAGTCCTGTAAGTTGCGAGGTGGGGCCTACATGGATCAGACTTGGTTTTCCAGCACAAACTATAGATGCAAGATTGGTTTCAGATCGGGAAAATATGGAGGTCAGGTCAACACCTTAAACTCACTGTTGTGTTCTTCTTACCATTCTTGAGCCGTTTTTGCAGTGTGGCCGGCAGGCAGAGCTGGCGCCAGCGTAAGGCAACCCAGGCATGGATTAAATGCCCTTTTATGTCTGACTGTGTGTGCTGCCTATTATACAGCAGACTGCATGCACATGGGGAACACATGAGGAATAGATGAGGGCAGAGAAGAAGGAGAGAGAAAGCAAGGGGAAAAGAGAGATGGGGATATAGGGGGGGGGGGGCAGTTAGAGAAACTACACAGAGACAGAGCAAAGGAGATGGGGACAGAACAGAAGACACGAGGGGGTGGGGGCTCTGCTTTGCTCAGTGGGGGATCTGTTAGATGAATAAGGTGGGATGGAGCCCGCTCTGCTGTATAGGTGGTCAGATGTATCAAATAGAGGGGGGATTTTGGGACTTTAGATGAGGCACATATGTACAGTGGTGTGAAAAAGTGTTTGCCCCCTTCCTCATTTCCTGTTCCTTTGCATGTTTGTCACACTTAAGTGTTTCGGAACATCAAACCAATTTAAACAATAGTCAAGGACAACACAAGTAAACACAAAATGCAATTTGTAAATGAAGGTGTTTATTATTAAAGGTGAAAAAAAATCCAAACCATCATGGCCCTGTGTGAAAAAGTGATTGCCCCCCTTGTTAAAACATACTATAACTGTGGTTGTCCACACCTGAGTTCAATTTCTCTAGCCACACCCAGGCCTGATTATTGCCACACCTGTTCACAATCAAGGCATCACTTAAATAGGAGCTGCTTGACACAGTAAGGTCCACCAGAAGATCCTTAAAAGCTACACATCATGCCGAGACCCAAAGAAATTCAGGAACAATTGAGAAAGAAAGTAATTGAGATCTATCAGTCTGGAAAGGGTTATAAAGCCATTTCCAAAGCTTTGGAAATCCAGCGAACCACAGTGAGAGCCATTATCCACAAATGGCGAAGACATGGAACAGTGGTGAACCTTCCCAGGAGTGGCCGGCCGCCCAAAATTACCCCAAGAGCGCAGCGACGACTCATCCAAGAGGTCACAAAAGACCCCACAACAACATCCAAGGAACTGCAGGCCTCACTTGCCTCAGTTAAGGTCAGCGTTCATGCCTCCACCATCAGGAAAAGACTGGGCAAAAATGGCCTGCATGGCAGAGTTCCAAGGAGAAAACCACTGCTGAGCAAAAAGAACATCAAAGCTCGTCTCAATTTCTCCACAACACATCTTGATGATCCCCAAGACTTTTGGGACAACATTCTGTGGACCGATGAGACAAAAGTGGAACTCTTTGGAAGGTGTGTGTCCAAGTATATCTGGCGTAGAAGGAACACTGCATTTCAGAAAAAGAACATTATACCAACAGTAAAATATGGTGGTGGTAGTGTGATGGTCTGGGGCTGTTTTGCTGCTTCAGGACCTGGAAGACTTGACGTGATAAAAGGAACTATGAATTCTGCTGTCTACCAAGAGATCCTGAAGGAGAATGTCCGACCATCTGTTCGTGTACTCAAGCTGAAACGAACTTGGGTTCTGCAGCAGGACAATGATCCTAAACACACCAGCAAGTCCACCACCGAATGGCTGAAGAAAAACAAAATGAAGACTTTGGAGTGGCCTAGCCTAAGTCCTGACCTGAATCCTATTGAGATGTTGTGGTATGACCTTAAAAAGGCTGTTCATGCTCGAAAACCCTCTAATGTAACTGAATCAGGACAATTCTGCAAAGATGAGTGGGCCAAAATTCCTCCAGGACGCTGTAAAAGCCTCATTGCACGTTATCGCAAACGCTTGGTTGCAGTTGTTGCTGCTAAGGGTGGCCCAACCAGTTATTAGGTTTAGGGGGCAATCACTTTTTCACACAGGGCCATGATGGTTTGGATTTTTTTTCACCTTTAATAATAAACACCTTCATTTACAAATTGCATTTTGTGTTTACTTGTGTTGTCCTTGACTATTGTTTAAATTGGTTTGATGTTCCGAAACACTTAAGTGTGACAAACATGCAAAGGAACAGGAAATGAGGAAGGGGGCAAACACTTTTTCACACCACTGTAGTGTGCCTCCATCCCTAGTACATGTATGTAAAGAAGGAAAAGTGGGACTTTAAATGAGGATGCTGACATTGTGGAGGTAAATTGGAAAAAGTACACATTTTTATTAATCAAGAAAGATATATAAAACATAACAATATTCAAGACCACATAAACAATGGGTATATAAATTCATATCTGGTCCACCCACACATCTACATACAGGTGTGGCATGGACGAGGGAATACATAGCTATAATAGTTCTAAAACTAGTAATTATTACCTTGGATGAATTCATGTATGTACATAGATCGTGGGAGCAGCACTTGCGACAAGGGTAAGAGTATATAAAACAATAGGACCGTAATTGAAGGATACATGAATGTCTAAATTAATGGTCTGTTACAGACAGGGATCAGCATCATAAATGCCCATTACAGACATGAGTCAGCATAACAAATGCCAGACACATTTCGTGTCAAATACATCTATAAGGTATAAAAAAGTAATGAAATTAGTCTGGTTATAACTAATAATATCAAGGAAAGGCAGATTGGCCTGTACTAAGTACTTATAAGTGGTCCAATGCGATGGAATACTGCGACCATAGAACCAAGGCCCCAAAGGTGGTCTCTCCCGAGAGCTGAGATAATATAGAGCCACGTGCCGCGGGGCGCACACAACAAGTCCCCCCAATAGGTGGTAGGATGTAAACAGACTTTGCTGTCCGTATACATCCAACTGCGATCTCATCCTATCCGCTCAGACTAGGGTTGCCACCTGTCCGGGATTTACCCGGACAGTGCAGGTTTTAAATCATGTGTCCGGGTTTCAGTCTACCTGAAAAGCAGACACACTATTCAGACAGGAATGTGGCTGCCTTCTGCCGCTCTGCCCAGGTCTCCCATCCCACCGGGGGACCGGAGCAACCATCCGCCATGTCGACCGGCTGTGTGGACCCCCAAACTAAGCCAGAAATAGCTTTGATCGAGTCTCCGATGTAAAAACAACATCACTTCTGGTTTACTCAGCTGCCAATGGGGCAGATATAAAAAAAAAAATCAGTATTACTAAATTACTTTGAAGTGCAAAGGAGGGATTTGGGGTCTTTTAGACCACGATCCCTCCATAAAGAGTACTTGTCACTGCCTATTACTGTCACAAGGGATGTTTACATTCCTTGTGACAGCAATAAAAGCCACTCCCAGTGCTGAACAGGAAGAGAAAATCTCTAACACGATGTGCACTTTCTAAAGAATATATACAGCTGAAGACAGCAGATATACATGTAAAACTTATGTAGGGAGGTTTGTTTAATCTCTGTGTATCATCTGAGGCTGTTCACTTCACTCGGTATATGTGAGGGTTTACATCCACTTTAAGTATTAAGCTGGCCATAGATGGATTGAAAATGGTCCGGTTGAGCAGGGACAGGCTGAATTTTGATCCATTTATGATCCTTCCCATTCAAGAGAAGTCTAATCTAATGTTTGGCTTCTCTGGAACATGAATGCTGAAATTGGCTGCAGCGCTGATAATTGCTTTCTGAGGAGTCCCCACTGTCAGAACACAATAAAACAGTGGGGAGGATTCCTCTATTCACCCCACCTATGTTGATGGGGGAATCCGTAAAAAAAAAATTTCCTAAAAAAAAAATCACTCTATGGCTAGCGTTACAAGAGTCAATTCTTTTCCAATAAATTGTGTGTTTCCATTTGATCCACGGTTATTTATTATAAAGATTCCTTCGAGAAAAAACTGTTACATATATTTTCAAATTATCTATATGTTTGTTGTTTTATCAGCCAAGGGATTTATTATTTTTGGCTAGCCATTCTTGATATACACAGACACTTTGATAAGTACAATTACTCAGCTACTACCTGATTTATCATTATCACCTCCAAGGTCAGCTACCTGCTCTCTGGCCCACGGTGATGATGCTAAATCTCTGTTCAATGAGGAGGCTGGAGAAGAAGAAGTGACACAGAAAAATAAATAGCTTAGTTTGGAATTACGTATTTCACCTGTCTGGTTGTGCAGAGAGAAATGTGTGTACAAAATTACAAAATCCTTGATCTGGAAAAAAAATATATAGTATGTAACAGAATCTTTCTTTTCTTGGTTATCAGTATACTAACGTCACATAGTTCCAACATGTAGTATAAGATTTTAGATTCTAGTTTTTTTAACCACTTCAGCCCGGGAAGATTTGGCTGCTCAATGACCAGGCCATTCTTTGTGATTCGGCATGGCGTCAATTTAACTGACAATTGCGCAGTCACATGACGCTGTACCCAAACAAAACCGACGTCCTTTTTTTCCCACAAATAGATCTTTCTTTTGGTGGTATTTGATCGCCTCTGCGTTTTTTTTTTTTTTTTTTGTGCTATAAACAAAAGAAGAGCGACAATTTTGAAAAAAACACAATATCTTTTCACTTTTTGCTTTAATAAATATCCCACATTTTTTATTAAAAAAAACTAATTTTTTCCTCAGTTTAGGATGATGTATATTCTTCTACATATTTTTGGTAAAAAAATCACAATAAGTGTACATTGATTGTATGCGCAAAAGTTATTGCGTCTACAAAATAGGGGATGGATTTATGGCATTTTTATTATTTTTTTTTTTTTTACTAGTAATGGCGGCGATCTGCGGTTTTTATCAGGACTGCGACATTATGGAGGACACATCAGACACTTTTGACACATTTTTGAGACCATTGACAATTATACAGCGATCAGTGCTATAAAAATGCACTGATTACTGTGTACATGTCACTGGCAGGGAAGGGGTTAACACTAGGGGGCGATCAAGGGGTTAACTGTGTTCCCTATGTGTGTTTCTATCTGTGGGGGGATGGGACTGTCTAGGAGCAGAGACAGATCGGTGTTCATACATGTTCATACATATGAACACACGATCTGTCTCCTCTCCCCTGAAAAAACCGAGATCCCGGCTCTCACTCTGTCACGAGCAATTGCGGGAGCCCGGCTGGGTCAGTCCCACTGGGCACTCGCATCGGGGTCTGGCACATGCTGCGGGTGCGCGCCCCTAGTGGCCAAAAGGCGAAACGAAGTAAGGTAACATCGTTTCGCCCAGCCATGCCATTCTGCCACAATAAAACTGCGGCAGCTGGTCGGCAAGCGGTTAAAGTTATATTCTTGATAATAATTAAGACCTTTTTTTTATTTACCTTAGATCAACTTATATTAACCTGGTCGATTTTGGTTTTAGCCTTTCTTATACAACATATGAAACAATCTTTTGAGTAGATAGATCTATACTAAAATCGTTTTAGTTAAACTATCTTTAGCTAATGTTGGAGCTACAATTCAACTTTATCACCATGCATGTTGTCTATTCTTTTGCTGCCATTATATATACATATGTACTTACTCGGGCTGTTACTGATTAAAATTTTCATGTTTGATTAATCGTTTTCTTTTTCTCGATTAATCGTCTAATTTCGATTAATTATAACGCACATACAGATCCAACTACTTTTAGCTGATCTCCTTGCATTGCAACTCTGCATTAGTCAGTGGTAAATGTGGTATACACTATATACAATCACCCGACACTAGTTAGTTTCCACAATCCATGACTTAACTTCACAGTTCACACAAATATATGTTTTAAATTCAAACTGTAGCACTGACGTAAGTCATTTTTTTTTTCACAGTAGCGTGACAATCCCTCCACCTCCGGTCTAACTAATCACTCTCACCTTATGGCATGGACCCCTGTGCAAACAGGTGGTCATGCAAGCGGGTATCAAAAGGGTTAATACGGACCATAAACTTCTCTCATGTCTCCTTAGATCTCAGCAAGGACGCCAGGTCATGGGTAGAAAGAAAAGATCTAAGTGCTCACCGCTTAAGTATAAGATTTAATTTTTGTGTTCAAAACACAAACTACTCACATAAAGATTATAAAAACACAGCATGTAAAGCCGTCAATCGTGTTATTTCTGTAGGGCAGCAGCTGGTGACGTCATGCGTAGCTCCTCCCCCATACGCGTTACGTTCAATCAGAACTTCAACGTCACCAGACTCCTCCCCCCTTCCCTTCGTTAGCAGACGGAGGCACTTGGGAAAGGGGGGAGTCGTCCAGTGATATCGATGTCCGTGACATCACCAGATCTCCGACGGGACTCCCTGAAGACCCGGAAGCCGGCGGAGAGGTTAGTACCAATCAAAAGAATTTTGATCGATCAAAAAAAATTTGATCGATCAAAAATATTAACGATTAATCGAGGAATTAATCTTTCATTTCCACAGCACTAGTACTTACGTATGTTAATTGTGAAAATTCAATAAACAAATTTGACAAGTAAAAAATATAATATGTATTTTAGCAGCGTATTTATCTGAGTACCCGGAATTTCATTTTAATGGGACTAAAAAAATACAGATGACTAAAGTAACCTAAGTCAAGTAAAATTTTATCTGCTAAACACGTCTTTCATAAGTAGCATATCATTCTTATGTGACATAGAGTATTGTTACTAAACCCACTATTCAGTCCTCTGTAAAAATGATAGTTTGTTGAGAAGGACTCAGATATGTGAGTGTATCTATAGAAGCCTATAATCATATTTCCTTATTGATAGTTTCCATTATATCACAGCTGACATTGAAATTACTTCTCCAAAATGCAAAGCTTGCTAGTGTGCTGAGTGATTGATATGGTCATTTCCAAAGATACAGCTGGGGGATGATTATAACTAGCTAGTAAAGATGAGTAAAAAGATCTGCCTTGCAAGCAATCTGCCTTGGATTGCATAGCAGCAAAGGAGGTCACATCTCTGCCCCTGCTACTTTATGAAGCGTCTTCTATTTAATGAGATGAATGTATTCTTACATATCCTTGGTCAACTGTAAGAAGTCTGCATTATAATATAATCCTAAAAGAGTTGTAAGATATCCTCCATAAATCAGAAATGCTATTTTTACAAGGTGCAACGTGTTTGTAATTATTTTATTCAGCACATGGAGCTGCAGGCAGGCTGCGTTTGAAGGTTGCATTCATTTGGTGTCAATACTTTAATAGGCTCATGAGGTAAGTGCAGTTTTTTGGGGGTTAAAGTGGTGGGACACCCTGAAAACAAAAACTTAAAAAAATGTTAGTAACCATTTAAAATGAAAAAAAAAAAATTTTTTTTTTTTACTTACCAGAAATGGCTGTTGCTAGGCAGATCGTCCTAATCTGCCTCCTCCAGCGCCGTGGTGATCTTCTCTTCTTCCGTCTTCTGGTGAATGGGGCGCGGTGTGTTATGGGAACTATGTCCCACAACACATTGCGTTCCCCATTCACAAATTAGAGTCGCGCATGCGCAGTAGGCCGCGCGCCGACTCGTGCATGCGCAGGAGGAAGCGTGAAGCCGTTTCCCTTACTGAGGATGGCGGCGCTGGAACCGGATCGCCGAGGGACAGCTCGTCCTCCACGACCGACATCGCGAGCGCCCTGGGAGGGTAAGTGTACTTATTAAAAGTCAGCAGCTACTTTTTTTTTAGCTGCTGACTTGTAAAAAAAAATTTGTAAGGTGAAACACCCCTTTAAGGTTAGTGCTAGACTTTTAACATTGGGCTTAAGCTGACCGTACACTAGTAGATTTAGAAAGGAATGAAAATTCTAAATACAGCTGATGACTTGACAAATGTAATTTAAAAGTACTTAAAAATGTAATTTGTTATTAACATTTAATTTTAGAATGAATGGACTTTCCTAAATTAAAACTACATTCACTTTTAGAAATTCATTTGTTAGAGAAAATTTTTCCTTTCTGCTCCTCTGAATTTTCCTGTCTCTGCAGTCAAAAACAATTCGATTTGTTCCCATTAACAATTAGAAAATTGAACAAATGTTCTTAAAATGAAAAAAATGTGAACAAAAGTCTACAAGCATGTGGCCAGCTTAAGCAAGCTAAATGTTGAGTGAGGCTGGGTTCAAATATTCCATGGTGAAATTTAAACATGGTTTACTTTACCTCCACTGTCCAAGTGCTTCATTTAAAGTCCCAATCTCCCTTTTTGTATCTGGGTTCACACTTGTGCGATGTTAGATATTGCATGTCATTCGCACCGCACTGCTGTTCAGATCACATGCTATGTCTCTGCAATGCAAATTCAGTCATACAGATTGTATGGCTGAATTTGCATTGCATTCGCACCAAAATGCGGCAGGACTCTTTTCTTGGTCTGCACTGGAATCGGATCGCATGGTGTTCACACCTATGTGATCCGATTCCTGCACCATTTGGCAGTTCGCACTGCGATCTGCGAACCAATCTGGGGGTTTCATTACTTTGCATTGACACTCGCAGTGGTTTGCAGATGTCAATGTGAACCGCCGGTCAAGATTGAAGTTAAGATTTTAAGTGTTAAACTAACATTTAAGACAAGGTTGAGGTTAGGATTGTGTATTAGAAAGAATCTGAATCTCATATTTACCTGGTCTTCAAAGGACTGTTGTTTGAAACTCCTGTCAAATATAGCTTTAAGAAGGATCATCTCCAATTTTAAGGTGCTCGTGGATTTAGATGAAAGTCCTTTAGGGTCCTTTCACATGGGCATTTCGTTTTTTTAGTTCCGTTCAGTCACTTTCTTTTTGTTGTAAAAAAATGCATAAAAAACGGATACGGATGTAAATTTTTACATCTGTTTTCATGTCTGCTAACACAGGGGTGGATCCGGGGGGGGAGGGACGGGGCAATTGCCTCCCTCCCTTGGGAAATTAGTGACGGGCTGGCAGGTGAGCGGGCAGACCAGTCAGGGAGCCAGCGGGGGAGTGGGCAGACCAGTCAGCGAGCCGGCGGGTGAGTGAGTGGGTGGGTCGGCGTGTGAGTGGGCAATACAGGCCACAGGTAAGTGACAATCCACACCTTGTAGCAAGCAAGGAAAAGCAAGGGAAGTTTGGGACTTTAAATTGTAGCAAGCAAGTGACAATCTGCACCATGTAGCAGGCAAGTAACAATCTGCAACTTGTGGCAGGTGACGTGGCAAGTGACAATCCGCAATGTGTGGCAAGTGACAATCCGGGGGGGAAGGATGGGGCAATTGCCTCCCCCCCTTGGAAAATTAGTGACGGGCCGGGAGGTGAGTGGGCAGACTAGTCAGGGAGCCAGCGGGGGAGTGGGCAGACCAGTCAGCGAGCCGGCGGGTGAGTGAGTGGGTGGGTCAGCGTGTGAGTGGGCGATACAGGCCAGTCGGCAGGTGAGCGGGCGGGCAGGCCAGTCAACAGGCCAGCGGGCGAGGGAGCAGAGAGAATGTCGCAATGTGTGGCAAGTGACAATCCGCAACGTGTGGCAAGTGGCATGGCAAGTGACAATCTGCAATGTGTAGCAGGTGACGTGGCAAGTGGCAATCCACATCTGGTGGCCGGCAACGTGGCAAGTGGCTATCCGCATCTGAAGGCAGGTGACATAGCAAGTGACACACTGTATCTGGTGACAGGCGACAATGGCAAGTTACACACTCGGGGCTCCCACTGATTCTGCATTAGGGTGAGTTGAACTATTTCATTTTATATAACAATGTAATAATAGAAATAATGTGCTTTAATAATCCTGACACCATATCAACCATGGTGCCGTGATGTTTGAAGTGCTAAGAACATTGCCCCGATAAATTGGATGGCCACGCCCCCATGGCTATATAAGAGATGCCAAACAGCGGGCGACAACTCAACGGAAGAAGACGGCACCAGGAGAAGATGGCAACAAGAGAAGACAGTATCGGGAGAAGACAGCACTGAGCTATTTTTTTAATAAAGGACTATTGGTCAAAAAACCTGGTATGACCTGCCGGGCTGCATGATTGGATAAGGGTCTGGTATGGATTTTGGGGGGGCCCATGCCATTTTTTTTTACATTTTGGCATGGGGTGGTCCCCTTCAAATCCTTACTAGACCCGGATGGACCTGGGGGGGGCAAGGCTGTTTTTTCACGATTCGATTCGACTAGAGCGGCTGTGCTGCTGGGGACAAATGAGATGAAGGCAGGAGGAACATCATGGGAAGAGGAGTCCAAAAGACAGACTGCAGCAAGTGATCTCTGTTGGACTAAACTACAGCCCCAGCATACCCTGCAAGGATTGGGGAGGGATGGAGTGAAGCCCAGGAAAGAGGAGAGGAGGGGTGTATGTGTGTGAGGATAGAGTAAGGGAAGCTGAAGTGGCTGACAGGGAGAAAGAAATACCAAGCCTAAAAAAGCCTCTTTTGCTGTATTAGTCTATAACCACATAACAGACAGAGGACAGGAGTGTAGAGGTGACAGGACTGTGTGGTGGAACTCCACCTAAGGGAGAGAGCGAGACACGCTTTTCCTGAGATGACCAGGAAAGTGCTGCCAGGAGACTGAGGGGAACCAGGAACGGTTTTACCCACGCGGTCCACTACCGTTCAGCCCAGGGACCCTGATCGGTGACCCAAGGCCACCCAGCCCAAGAGAGACGACCCATACTGCTTCAGGGATTGCAACATCCGTCCAGGTTGGCTGCTGTCTGGCATCCTTGTCAGTTTTGCTACCAGTCATCTTAATCAGCCATCAGGAGGGGATACAGTGCCTTACTACATCGCTAGGAGCAACAGGAGCCTGAACCAGCATCTGGAATTATTGTTGTTTCATCACACAGAAAATTGGTGAGCGGGTGCAAACCCAACATCCTTCTTGACACAGTACTGACACTGCATGCAGACACCAATTTCAATTTTTAGTGTAACAGAATGCTTGTTTGGAGCTTCCATCTTTAGCAGTTTGTCCTTTTAAATCTATACCTAACGGAACATTCTAGATGACTACTGCTCCATGCGAGCTTGTTTAAACCTACTCTTAAAACAAGGGTCCCACTGTTTACTAGTGGAAAAACTAGTACTCTTCACCCCAGGACCTGTAACGCCACGGAACTGTGTATACTGCGCTTGTTTAACCCATTTTTTTGTTAATCTCTCAATGGTGTTCGGGGCCCAGAAGGAGCTGAAAAGTTGACAAACCTTCTCTCCTCCCTCTCAGCCTCTGTGTTATGGGCATATAGATTACTGTCTTTTCTATACTTACAATTTATATTGTATTGATTCTCTGCTGCAGGGTTTAACAGTGCTGTAAGTTTCCATATGTTTTAAACCATGATAATATATTCCACACAGGTGTGTGTCAGTTAAGTTTTTTTGGGGATAATCCACAGCCAGGATAATGGTATTTTCCACTTGTGTCCTTAAATGTGTTTGCAGTAATTTTATGTAACCAGGTGTGCCAGAGGGGCTGAAGTCATTCTTGGAGTCAAGGCAGAGATCAGAGAGGCCAAATTACCCAAGTGGATCCTCTTTTCTACTGGAAAACCTCCAAGGAAATGCCCCCAAGAGTGTTAAGTTGGACCCTTCCACTGCAACCCAGTGGTGTGAGGAGGAAAATGGCAAACAGAGTCAAGTGTTGTAATCGACATCCTGGGGCTGGCTTGGACTGAGGAACGAATAAGTCAAGCTGTGAAGACACTAGTGCCAGATCAGGAGATGTGGGTGATAGACGTCAAGCCAGATCAAGAGAACTTCTGCACTTATGCCCTGAGTGGAGGAAAGGGATCCCTACTTGTTTCCAAAGGGCCAGCTTACAGTTGACTGGCAATGTCAAAGTTCATCTGATCCAGCTGAATGTATTGGATGTGAGCCCAGAAAGTTCGGGCCAAGCAGCAACGTCAGAAGACACTACCCCACCTGTAGCATAGATTGGACCAGAGTTCATTGCTGCCTTGGGAGCCTTCGTGCAAAAGTGCCAAAAGAGTAATCCAACATACAGTGGATATAAAAAGTCTACACACTCCTGTTAAATGCCAGGTTTCTGTGATGTAATAAAATTAGATAAATTATTTCAGAACTTTTTCCATCTTTAATGTGACCTATAAACTGTACAACTCGATTGAAAAACAAACTGAAATCTTTTGGGGGGGGGGGGGTGGGGGTGGGGGTAGAAATACAAAATGTAGTGCACACACTGCCATCATTTAAAGTGCCTTTAGTTAACCCCAAACATTTTCTTAGTTGCATCCTAAAGGACTTGACAGCAAAAGGCCCCATACACACACAAGCTACGGTCCGCAGAGAGCTTCTAAAGCATCAGAGGGATCTCCCATTGGTTAAATGTATCAGGCAGCAGAGCCCTCAGAAGAAGGGTACAAAAGAAGCGTTCCCACAGGCATTAGATATACCATGGGACACAGTGAAAGACAGTCATCATCAAGTGGAGAAAATATGGCACAACATTGACTATAACTTGCCAAGAACTGGGACATCCCTCCCAAAAGCTTTTATGAAAAGACGAGAACCACTATAGGACTTGAGAAATTACACACTGGTCAGAGACTCCTATAATTTTTGTTACCAAAAGCACCTATAGGACTTGTAATTGTGTTCGTGCAGGCAGGCAGAGCTCCTATATTTTGTTCCCAAAGCTACCTATAGGCTTGAAGTGTGTTAGTCCCATTAACACACACAGTATATTTTCCTTCCCAGAAGCACCTATAGGACTTGTAGTGTGTTAGTGGCAGGCAGCAGAGCTCCTATATTTTGTTACAGAAAGCACCTATAGACTTGTATTGTGTTCGTGGCAGGCAGGCAGAGCTCCTAATTTTGTTCACACCTATAGGACTTGGAATGTGTTATCCCATTACACACACAGAGCATATTTTCTTCCCAGAAGCACCTATAGGACTTGAAGTGTGTTTAGTCCCATCAACACACACAGAACAATATTTTCTTCCCAGAAGCACCTATAGGACTTGACGGTGTTAGTCCCATTACACACAAAGAGCTATACTTGTTCCCAGAACCCGATAGGACTTGATTGTTATGGGTTACCAAAGTCACCTATAGGACTTGTAGTGTGTTCGTGGCAGGCAGGCAGAGCTCCTAATTTTGGTCCCAGAAGCACCTATAGGACTTGAAGTGTGTTAGTCCCCATTACACCACAGAGCTATATTTTCTTCCCCAGAAGCACCTATAGGACTTGTAGTGTGTTTAGTGCAGGCAGGCAGAGCTCCCTATATTTTGTTTACCCAAAGCACCTAAAGGAACTTGTATGTGTTTCGTGGCAGGCAGGCAGAGCTCCTATAATATTGATCCCTGATGGCACCTATAGGACTTGAAGTGTTTATCCCATACACACACAGAGCTATATTTTTGTTCCCAGAAGCACCTATAGGACAGTGTTTATCCCATTACACCACAACATATTTTCTCCCCCGAAGCACCTATAGGCCTTGAAGGTGTTAGTTTCCCATTAACACCACAGAGGCTATCTTCCAGAAGGGACTTGAAGTGTGTTAGTCCCATTAGCAAACACAGAGCAATATTTTCTCCAGAAGCACCTATATGACACATTACACACACAGAGCTATATTTCTTCCCAGAAGCACCTATAGGACTCCCATTACACACACAGAGCTATATTTTCTTCCCAAACACCTATTAGGACTTGAAGAGTGTTAGTCCCATTAGACACACACAGAGCTATATTTTCTTCCTATCCCAGAAGCACCTATAGCAGTGTGTTATTGGCATTCTATATTTTCTCTCAGCAGCACCCACAGGACTTCTAGTGTGTTAGTGGCATCACACAGAGCTCCTATTTTTTCTTTGCAGAAGCACCCATAGGACTTCTAGTGTGTAGTGCATCACACAAGCTCCTATAGTTTCTCTCAGGCAGCAACCACAGGACCTTTCTAGGAGCTCCTATTATTTTCTTTGCAGAAGCACCCATAGGACTTCTAGTGTGTTATGGCATCACACAAGTCTCCTATATTTCGTTCTCAGCAAGCACCCACAGGACTTCTAGTGTGTTATGGCAACACACAGAGCTCCTATTTTTCTTTGCAGAAGCACCCATAGGACTTCTATTGTGTTAGTGGCTTCACACAGAGCTCCTATATTTGCTTCTCAGCACACCCACAGGACTTCTATGTTTTAGTGCATCACACAGAGCTCCTAATTTTTCTCTGCAGAAGCACCCATAGGAGACTTTCTGGTGGGGGTGGGGGTAGAAATACAAAATGTAAATAATGTGGTTGCATAAGTGTGCACACCCTCTTATAACTGGGGATGTAGCTGTGTTCAGAATTAGGTAATCACATTCAAACTCATGTTAAATAGGAGTCAGTGCACACCTGCCATCATTTAAAGTGCCTTTAGTTAACCCCAAACATTTTCTTAGTTGCATCCTACAGCAAAAGCCACGGTCCGCAGAGAGCTTCTAAAGCATCAGAGGGATCTCATTGGTTAAATGTATCAGTCAGAAGAAGGGTACAAAAGAATTCCCAAGGCATTAGATATACCATGGGACACAGTGAAGACAGTCATCATCAAGTGGAGAAAATATGGCACAACAGTGACATTGCCAAGAACTGGACATCCCTCCAAAATTTATGAAAAGACGAGAAGAAAACTGGTCAGAGAAGCTGCCAAGAGGCCTAAGCAACATTAAAGGAGCTGCAGTAATATCTGGCAAGTACTGGCTGTGTAATACATGTGACAACAATCTCCCATAGTCTTCATATGTCTGGGCTATGGGGTAGAGTGGCAAGACAGAAGCCTTTTCTTACCAAAAAAATCATCCAAGCCTGGCTACATTTTGAAAATTTGGTCTCTTAAAGTTGTGTTTTTATATTTCCTGTATGTTTGTTGCTTACAGCTAACATTAAATGAAATCATGTTATGGTCACTGCTACCCAGATGTTCTTTTATATGAATATTTGTAAAAAGCTCTGCATGGTTTGAGATTACCAGGTCCAGCAGAGCATTATTCCTAGTCGGGACCTCTATGAATTGTACCATAAAATTGTCTTGTAATAGGTTTATACATTTTTTGCCCTTTAGAGCGTAACCCCACTTTTGTTGAGAAAAAAAACATTCCTCTCTGGGTGATCGATGCACATTGCAAGGATTATAACAACCTTTGTTGCAGATTCCTACCTTTTGTTATAATGAAGAAATGCATGTGTGTTTGTTTGTGCCTCTGTACTGAGTGGGTCTAATGGGAGTGGTTTCATAATTAACTGTCAGGTCTGCAGCTGCAGGGCACTAATGAGGAAATCTGCATCCCTTTAGACGTGCTCCTATTTAAAGTATCTCTCCAAAAATGACATTTTTGTTGCAGGGGATGCCGGAAATCTGACTTGTATCTTAGGCAGGCTTCTGGGAAAATTGGTGAGCCAATCAAACAAGCAGGAAATTATGTTTCTGGGGAGTGGTCAGTACACACTTTGTCCGAAACTGGTGTTGCATACACACAGTCGGACAAAGTTGTCGGAAAATCAGATCGTTCGGAACGTAGTGACATTCAACGCGTACTACGGAACTACGTATTCTTGTCTGGTCTTGTAATTTGATCTGAGCATGCGTGGCACTTTGTCTGTCGGAATTCCCTACACACGATCGGAAAAAGTCAGATCGGATTTTGTTGGAAAATTTGAGATCCTGCTCTCAAATTTTTTCCGTCGGAGTTCCGACTGAAAAAGCCCGCTAGAGCCCACACACGATCGGATTTTCCGACAACGTAATCCGATCAGACTTTTTCCATCGGAATATCCGACCGTGTACGGGGCATTTGACTGTTCTGCCTTTGATACAGTTGACCACCTACTCCAACTCAAAAAACTAAATTTACTTGGCCTCCAAGTCTCTGCTCTTTGCTGATTCTCCTATCTCATGCATCATGAGTAGGGATGAGCCGAACACCCCCGGGTTCGGTTCGCACCAGAACCTTCGAACGGACCGAAAGTTTGCGCGAATTTTCGAACCCTATACGTTATAATGGACGCGAACGTTCGAAATCAAAAGTGCTAATTACAACGGCCAATATGCATGTTAATGTCATAAAACAGGTTTGGGGACCCGGGTCCTGCCCCAGGGGACATATATCAATGCAAAAAGAACTTTTAAAAACTAACGTTTTTTCGGGAGCAGTCATTTTAATGATGCATAAAGTGAAAAAAAAAAAGTGAAATTTTCCTTTAAATATGGTACCTGGGGGGTGTCTAAAGTATGCCTGTGAAGTGGCATGTGTTTCCCGTGTTTAGAACTGTCCTTGCACAAAATGACATTTGTAAAGGAAAAAAAGAAGCCATTTAAAACCACTTGCGGCTTTAGGTTTGTTCTTAAGTAGAATCTGAACAGGTACATTATGAAGTGTAGCTCCATCCCAAAAAAATCTATTTTTAAGCTTTTTGGAGAACATAGGGAGGGGTTATCACCCCTGTAACATTTGCTGTCTTTGCACATCTGTTCAGAACATGTCACCTCACTTTCCGTCCCAATGACAAATGTTTTTGGAAAAGTGGGGTTTTAATTGAAACAAGGATTGGTGATAAAGTATCAGTAGAGAGGAGATACCTTTTTCCCAAATTAAATCTAACAGGATAGAATAGGAGTCGTTTGTAATTTGTAAGTTGGATGTTTGAAAGTAGGGGCCTGGCGTATATACTCTGCAGAAATTTGCCCTATTAGATGTTGGTGTAGCCACAAGACTGGTGGGCACAGGAATGGGCCCTGCTGTGAGTTAATAGATCAAGATTTGTAATTGCATGCACCTGTTGAACAGGGCAGAAAAATTGGGGGTGGTGGTGGTGGTGGACGGTGTTGCCACAAGACTGTAAGCTCTCACAGTTACTCTTGGTGGGCGCAGGAATGGGCCCTGCTGTGAGTTATTAGATCAAGATTTGTAATTGCAAGCACCTGATGAACAGGGCAGAAAAATTGGGCCTTTGGCGGTGGTGGTGGACGGTGTTGCCACAAGACTGTAGGCCCTCATAGTTACTCTTGGTGGGCGCAGGAATGGGCCCTGCTGTGAACTATTAGATCAAGATTTGTAATTACCCGCCCCTGTTAAACAGGGGCTGAAAAATTGGGCCTTAGGCACTGGTGCTGGTGCCACAACACTGCAACCCCTCACAGATACTGTACTTGGAGCACAGCAGTCACACGTGTTGCGAAGCATTTTTTTTAAAAAATGTAAGTACACGCCCCTCTTAAACAGGGGCTGAAAAATTGTGCCTTAGGCACTGGTGCTGGTGCCACAACACTGCAACCCCTCACAGATACTGTACTTGGAGCACAGCAGTCACACGTGTTGCGAAGCATTTTTTTAAAAAATTGTAAGTACACGCCCCTGTTAAACAGGGGCTGAAAAATTGTGCCTTAGGCACTGGTGCTGGTGCCACAACACTGCAACCCCTCACAGATACTGTACTTGGAGCACAGCAGTCACACGTGTTGCGAAGCATTTTTTTTAAAAATTGTAAGTACACGCCCCTGTTAAACAGGGGCTGAAAAATTGTGCCTTAGGCACTGGTGCTGGTGCCACAACACTGCAACCCCTCACAGATACTGTACTTGGAGCACAGCAGTCACACGTGTTGCGAAGCTTTTTTTTATAAAAATTGTATGTACACGCCCCTGTTAAACAGGGGCTTAAAAATTGTGCCTTAGGCACTGGTGCTGGTGCCACAACACTGCAACCCCTCACAGATACTGTACTTGGAGCACAGCAGTCACACGTGTTGCGAAGCATTTTTTTATAAAAATTGTATGTACACGCCCCTGTTAAACAGAGGCTGAAAAATTGTGCCTTAGGCACTGGTGTGGTGGCATGGATCATTGAGGAGGAGGAAGAGGATAGTCAGTGAACATAAGAGGACAGTCACTCAGCATCAGCATAGGCAGTCTTGAAGGGATGTGACATTATAAATTATTCCGTTATATCCGCTTCAGGTGCCTGGTAGCTGGTGGTGATCCAAGACTGATTCATTTTGATGAAGGTCAGTCGATCAACCGAGGCGGTGGACAGGCGCACCCTATGATCGGTGACAAATCCTCCAGCAGCACTGAATGTGAGTTCGGAAAGAACGCTGGAGGCAGGACAGGCCAGTAGCTCAATTGCATACTGTGCAAGCTCTGGCCAGTGATCCATCCTCAGGACCCAGTAAGCCAGAGGATTTTCGGTGGGAAAGGTGTCCAAGTCTGACCTTGCCCCAAGGTATTCCTGCACCATGTATATCAGACGCTGGCGATGGTTGCTGGAACCGATCATACCTTGGGGCTGCGGACTAAAAAATTGTCTGAACGCATCGGTCAGACGTCCACCTTCCCCACCGCTCCTTCTGCTACTGACCGAAGCCTCAGCAACTCGTCGCCCAGGACCAGGAGTTTGTAACCTCCCAGTTTCTAGGAATGCGTTGCACAGACCTTTCTGCAAGGCCTCCCTGAGATGTCTCATCCTCTGCTCCCTCTGCGACGGCAAGATAAGGTCCGCAACCTTACCCTTGTACCGTGGATCAAGGAGAGTGGCCAGCCAGTAATGGTCCCTCTTCTTGATCCGAAGAACACGAGGATCCTTCCGCAGGCTTTGCAGGATCAGGGAGGCCATGCAGCTTAGGTTAGCTGAGGCATTCGGTCCGGAGTCTTCTGGGTCACTGAGGATGACATGATCGCCAGCCACCTCCTCCCAGCCACGTTCAAGTCCACTGGTTTGTTGGGACTGTACATCATCCCTAAAAGACTGCTGCTGCTGATGCTGAGTGCCAGGCTCCACCTCCATGCTCACACAATCCTCCTCCTCCTCCTCCTCCTCCTCCTCATCCTCTTCCTGTGTGATGGGTGGGACAGAAGGAACACTGTCCGGATAAAGGGGGCCTTGAGAGGCAAGGAAGTCCTCCTCTTCCTGCCTCTGTTCTGCCTCAAGTGCCCTGTCCATTATCCCACGCAGCGTATGCTCCAACAGGTGGACAAGAGGTACAGTGTCACTGATGCATGCACTGTCACTGCTCACCATCCTCGTGGCCTCCTCAAATGGTGAGAGGACAGTGCATGCATCCCTGATCATGCTCCACTGACGTGGGGAAAAAAAACCAAGCTCCCCTGACCCTGTCCTGGTGCCGTAGTCGCAAAGGTACTCATTGATGGCCCTCTGCTGCGTGTGCAGTCGCTGCAGCATGGCCAACGTTGAGTTCCACCTGGTGGGCATGTCACATATTAGGCGGTTCTTGGGCAGGTTCAGCTCCTTTTGCAGCTCAGTCAGCCGAGCACTGGCATTATAAGATCAGCGGAAATGCACACAGACTTTCCTGGCCTGCCTCAGGACATCCTGTAAGCCTGGGAACCTGCCCAAGAACCGCTGCACCACCAGGTAGAGGACGTGAGCCATGCAGGGCACATGGGTGAGCTGCCCCTGTCGCAGGGCGGAGAGGAGGTTGGTGCCATTGTCAGAAACGACCATTTCTGGCTTAAGCTGACGTGGCGTCAACCACCTCTCGGCCTGCCCCTGCAGAGCTGCCAGAACCTCTGGCCCAGTGTGGCTCCTGTCCCCCAAACACACCAGCGCAAGCACGGCATGGCATCTTTTTGCCTGCATACTTGCGTAGCCCCTTGTACGCCTACGGAGCACCGCTGGTTCCAAGGACAGAGCACTGGAGGAAGAAGAAGAAGAGGAGGGGGTGGAGGAGAGAGGTGTGTCACAACCAGTAGCAGTAGTAGCGTTTTGGAGGCGTGGTGGCGGAACAACCTCCAACACTACTGCACCTTGTCCTGCATCCCTCCCAGCTGCCAATAGAGTGACCCAATGGGCCGTGAAAGAAAGGTACTGTCCCTGTCCATGCCTGCTGGACCATGAGTCAGCGGTAATATGCACCTTACCGCTGACCGCCCTGTCCAGCGAGGCATGGACATTGCCTTCCACATGCCGGTAGAGAGACGGAATCGCCTTCCGTGAGAAAAAGTGGCGTTTGGGAACCTGCCACTGAGGAACCGCACATTGAACAAACTCACGGAAGGGGGCCGAGTCTACCAACTGAAAAGGCAGCAGTTGAAGTGCTAGCAATTTAGCCAAGCTAGCATTCAACCGCTGGGCATGTGGATGGCTGGGAGTGTACTTCTTTCTACGGTCCAGCAGCTGGGGCAGGGAAATTTGCCTGCTGCAATCGGACGTCGGTTTACTGCAAGTACTTGGTTGTGACACACCTAATTCTACACCTTCAGAGAGGACTGAAGGTGTAGTGGGGATGGAGATCCCAGCTGATGAGGAGCAAGGAGAGGTCCGCTTAGTTCTTTGGTGTGGGTCTTTTATGTGTGCCTGCCAACGAGCTGCATGGCAGGTCGACATATGTCTGGTCATGCTTGTGGTGCCCAAGCGGCTGATGTTTTGGCCACGCGAGATACGCTTGAGACAAATATTGCAAATAGCAGTGGTGCGATCTGATGCACTCGTCTCAAAAAAGGCCCACACCAAAGAACTTTTCTGATAACGTGCAGAGGCAGCGCCCTGCACAGGCGGAGCTCTGCGGTGTTGTACAGTTGCTGTGCTGGCCTCTACCTGGCCTCCAGGGGGCATCCTGCCTCGTTGGACATTTGACGCCGCATCCTCCTCCTCCTCGTCCTCCTCCTCATCCTCTCTCCCTTCAGGCACCCACGTGGAGTCAGTGACCTCATCATCCCCTCCCTCTTCACCACTAGAGCAAACCTGGCAGTAAGCTGCAGCTGGTGGAACAGTACTGCCAGATTCCTCAAGCTGGGTATCATCATCCGAGCCTTCGAATCGTTGGGCATCCTCCTGGAGCATGTACCCAACACTGTGCTCAAAGAGTTCGGGGGACTCCTCAGGAGGACATGGTGGGTCTAGGGAAGGGGTGGCTGATGATTCCATTGAGTACGCGTTGGCAGCTGCTCTGCCAGTACCCTGAGCCTGGGTGAGAGAGGATGAGGAGGATGAGGAGGATGAGGGGGGCTTGGTCATCCATTCTACCAAGCCTTCAGCATGATGCGGCTCCACATGTCCAGCTGCCGAAAACAAAGACGCGCGTGTCCCATGGCCACGTGCTGATGACGATGCATGACCACGTCCACGGCCACGGCCACGTCCACTAGAAACAGAGCCTGCCTGCCCTGTGTTCTTGGCTCTGCACGCTCTGCCTCCCCTTGGCGGTCTTCCAGCCATTGTAGTCGGTAGTCCTGTGGGTGCTGCTGAGAAGAATATATAGGAGCTCTGTGTGATGCCACTAACACACTAGAAGTCCTATGGGTGCTTCTGCAAAGAAAATATAGGAGCTCTGTGTGATGCCACTAACACACTAGAAGTCCTGTGGGTGCTGCTGAGAAGAAAATATAGGAGCTCTGTGTGATGCCACTAACACACTAGAAGTCCTATGGGTGCTTCTGCAAAGAAAATAGTGGATCTCTGTGTGATGGGACTAACACACTTCAAGTCCTATAGGTGCTTCTGGGAACAAAATATAGGATCTCTGTGTGATGGGACTAACACACTTCAAGTCCTATAGGTGCTTCTGGGAACAAAATATAGGATCTCTGTGTGATGGGACTAACACACTTCAAGTCCTATAGGTGCTTCTGGGAACAAAATATAGGTCTGTGTGATGGGACTAACACACTTCAAGTCCTATAGGTGCTTCTGGGAACAAAATATAGGATCTCTGTGTGATGGGACTAACACACTTCAAGTCCTATAGGTGCTTCTGGGAACAAAATATAGCTCTGTGTGATGGGACTAACACACTTCAAGTCCTATAGGTGCTTCTGGGAACAAAATATAGGATCTCTGTGTGATGGGACTAACACACTTCAAGTCCTATGGGTGCTTCTGGGAAGAAAATATAGGTCTGTGTGATGGGACTAACACACTTCAAGTCCTATAGGTGCTTCTGGGAACAAAATATAGGATCTCTGTGTGATGGGACTAACACACTTCAAGTCCTATAGGTGCTTCTGGGAACAAAATATAGCTCTGTGTGATGGGACTAACACACTACAAGTCCTATGGGTGCTTCTGGGAACAAAATATAGGTCTCTGTGATGGGACTAACACACTTCAAGTCCTATAGGTGCTTCTGGGAACAAAATATAGGTCTGTGTGATGGGACTAACACACTTCAAGTCCTATAGGTGCTTCTGGGAACAAAATATAGGATCTCTGTGTGATGGGACTAACACACTACAAGTCCTATGGGTGCTTCTGGGAAGAAAATATAGGTCTGTGTGATGGGACTAACACACTTAAAGTCCTATAGGTGCTTCTGGGAACAAAATATAGGATCTCTGTGTGATGGGACTAACACACTACAAGTCCTATGGGTGCTTCTGGGAAGAAAATATAGCTCTGTGTGATGGGACTAACACACTTCAAGTCCTATAGGTGCTTCTGGGAACAAAATATAGGATCTCTGTGTGATGGGACTAACACACTTCAAGTCCTATAGGTGCTTCTGGGAAGATAATATAGGATCTCTGTGTGATGGGACTAACACACTTCAAGTCCTATAGGTGCTTCTGGGAACAAAATATAGGAGCTCTGTGTGATGGGACTAACACACTTCAAGTCCTATAGGTGCTTCTGGGAACAAAATATAGGATCTCTGTGTGATGGGACTAACACACTTCAAGTCCTATAGGTGCTTCTGGGAAAAAATATAGGTCTGTGTGATGGGACTAACACACTTCAAGTCCTATAGGTGCTTCTGGGAACAAAATATAGGATCTCTGTGTGATGGGACTAACACACTACAAGTCCTATGGGTGCTTCTGGGAAGAAAATATAGGTCTCTGTGTGATGGGACTAACACACTTCAAGTCCTATAGGTGCTTCTGGGAACAAAATATAGGTCTGTGTGATGGGACTAACACACTTCAAGTCCTATAGGTGCTTCTGGGAACAAAATATAGGATCTCTGTGTGATGGGACTAACACACTACAAGTCCTATGGGTGCTTCTGGGAAGAAAATATAGGTCTGTGTGATGGGACTAACACACTTCAAGTCCTATAGGTGCTTCTGGGAACAAAATATAGGATCTCTGTGTGATGGGACTAACACACTACAAGTCCTATGGGTGCTTCTGGGAAGAAAATATAGCTCTGTGTGATGGGACTAACACACTTCAAGTCCTATAGGTGCTTCTGGGAACAAAATATAGGATCTATGTGTGATGGGACTAACACACTTCAAGTCCTATACGTGCTTCTGGGAAGAAAATATAGCTCTGTGTGATGGGACTAACACACTTCAAGTCCTATAGGTGCTTCTGGGAACAAAATATATGATCTCTGTGTGATGGGACTAACACACTTCAAGTCCTATAGGTGCTTCTGGGAAGAAAATATAGCTCTGTGTGATGGGACTAACACACTTCAAGTCCTATAGGTGCTTCTGGGAACAAAATATATGATCTCTGTGTGATGGGACTAACACACTACAAGTCCTATAGGTGCTTCTGGGAAGAAAATATAGCTCTGTGTGATGGGACTAACACACTTCAAGTCCTATAGGTGCTTCTGGGAACAAAATATAGCTCTGTGTGATGGGACTAACACACTACAAGTCCTATGGGTGCTTCTGGGAAGAAAATATAGGTCTGTGTGATGGGACTAACACACTTCAAGTCCTATAGGTGCTTCTGGGAACAAAATATAGGATCTCTGTGTGATGGGACTAACACACTTCAAGTCCTATAGGTGCTTCTGGGAAGAAAATATAGCTCTGTGTGATGGGACTAACACACTTCAAGTCCTATAGGTGCTTCTGGGAACAAAATATATGATCTCTGTGTGATGGGACTAACACACTTCAAGTCCTATAGGTGCTTCTGGGAAGAAAATATAGCTCTGTGTGATGGGACTAACACACTTCAAGTCCTATAGGTGCTTCTGGGAACAAAATATATGATCTCTGTGTGATGGGACTAACACACTACAAGTCCTATAGGTGCTTCTGGGAAGAAAATATAGCTCTGTGTGATGGGACTAACACACTTCTAGTCCTATAGGTGCTTCTGGGAACAAAATATAGGAGCTCTGTTTGCTGCCAGTGCCTGCCTGCCACGAACACACTACAAGTCTATAGGTGCTTCTGGGAACAAAATATAGGAGCTCTGTTTGCTGCCACTGCCTGCCTGCCACGAACACACTACAAGTCCTATAGGTGCTTCTGGGAACAAAATATAGGAGCTCTGTTTGCTGCCACTGCCTGCCTGCCACGAACACACTACAAGTCCTATAGGTGCTTCTGGGAACAAAATATAGGAGCTCTGTTTGCTGCCACTGCCTGTCTGCCACGAACACACTACAAGCCCCTCTTTCTAAATGAATCTTTCTAAATGAATCTTTCTAACTAAATCTCTCTAACTAAATCTTTCTAACTGAATCTAGCAGAGTGACACAGAATGATCCTGCTCTCTCTAACGCCGGAACGCATGTGACCGGCGCCGACGGCGTGGCGGCCTTTTATAAGAGGGGGCGTGTACTAAAGCCCCTGAGCTGTAATTGGCTACAGGCGTCCTGCCTGTAGCCAATTATGGCTCTTCGAGTTTCCGGCGCTGTGATTGGCCAAGTATGCGGGGTCACAGTGCATGCTTGGCCAATCATCAGCCAGCAATGCACTGCGCCGGCCGCGGGGGGCCGCTCGCATCACACGAACGTGATGCGAGCGGCCAAAATAGTTCTGGGCTCGCCGAGCGAGCGAACACCCGGTGCTCGATGCGAACATGGGTTCGCATCGAGCACCGGGCCCATCCCTAATCATGAGTATCACCTACAACTCTACCTCCACCTTGTCTTTATGTACGGGTCCCCAAAAGCTCCAATTCTCTATCAGAACCTCCCATGGCTTTCAATACTATTTATGCTGACAACACCTACTGTTAATCTATTTCTTTACTCCCCTGCTCAACCTATCAGTCTCCTCGAACAGCCAGTCTTCTAAAGCATCACTAGATAACTAACTGACTTTATGGATGCTGCCCCACTTCAAACTCCATCTTTCCAAAACTGAGCCCTTTCCCCTGACATCAAGATCAATGGTACAGCTATCAGTTCCTCATGACTCTGCCCTCTCCTTTCAGTCCCACATCCAATTTCTGCAAATCTTGTCACCTTAACCTCTGCAACATCTCCAAAATATTCCCCTTCTTAAGCACCACAAAGCTAATAATTTGCTCCCTTGTTATCTCTAGCCTCTAGCAATTCCCTACATTTACATAGGCTAACCCCCTCCATTCTATCACAAGTGCTGCTGCCAAACTCATCCACTTTACCAATCACTCAGTGTCCACTACCCCTCTGTTAATCCCTTCACTGGCTTTGACTTGACCAACAAATAAAATTCAAAATACTAACAACGCCATACAAAAATATCCACAACTCTGCCCTATGCTACACCACCAGCCTCATCTCAAAATATCATCCAAACTGTCCTCTACGCTCCTCCCAAGACCTCCAGCTTTCAGGCTCCCTCATGAGTTCCTTCCATGCTTGCATCCAGGTCTTCTCCAGAGCCTCTCTCATCCTCTAGAACCCCCTAGCTCAATCTGTCCGACTACGATGTCTGCCTTTAGGTGATCCCTGAAAACTCTTTTATTAAGGGAGGCCTATCCTGCCTCTACCTAAAAACAATACATTCCATCCCTTTTCCATACGCTAATTTCTCACATTTATTACCTTTTATATCACTTGACTCTCCCCTTTAGATTGTAAACCGCCACGAGTCGAGCTCTCTGAACCCTCATGTATTGAATTGTATTGTAATTGTACTGTCTCCCTTTAGTAAAGCACTGCTCAAACTGTTTGCGCTATATAAATTCCATATACCGGTAATAATAATAATTGTAACAGAAAAATTGTATACATACTGTATAAGAAAAAAAAAAAAAACAGATATGAAATATCAGTTTAAAAACAAACAAAGGAATAAAATAGAACGTTTTTGTTTCCCTTAAAAGCTTTCTGTTATAGGTTTATGGGGGGTTGTCATGACCTCTTCAATTGAAAAGATTAAACATACTTGATGCATTTAATCCTACATAGCCTATCATTAAATTAGGTGAAACATTGTATTCTAACATAATAACCCCTTAGTTGTAACTCAATCTACCCTGTGTTCTTGCTTTATTAGAGAAACTTTTCTCTCCTCTGAATGGTCCTGTAAACAGTTTAACATTTCACAGCTAATGCCTAGTTTAATGAGAAAAGACCCTTATCACCGCAGTCTGACCTAGCTCACCTAGCCTTAGTCCAAGTTCATCTGGGTTCAGTGAGCCCCTCCTCATAGGCTCTTGGGTTTTGGAATGAATGCATGCACATTCCTGAGGCCTTCTATGCAGACCAGAACAAAACACTTGTGGTTGTGTGATGGAAAAGCATTCATTACTATCAGTGGTAAGATCCAAGCCAAGGTTTGCTGCTCAGTTCTGTCACTGGGCAGATATTTATTGCTTAGTCAATGACCGGGAAGCTGATTCGTTATCTGCTTTACCATCCACTTTATTTCAGCCTTCGGAATTGTTTGCATGCCTTTGAAATGATGTGCTGCATAATACAAAGAAGACCCTTTATCACATGCACACACACAGGAACTGACAAATGGTCATTTCACACAAGGATAAAAGGAATTTTTAGCAAATATTTATCATATTGTATCACTCTTCCCAGAGAAAAGTGGCAGTGGATAGTGAGAAATATGGTGTGTAGGAAAGAAGTTTTGTGCATCCTGGATAAGTATAACATATTAATAATGACCCTTTGTATGGCTTTCAATAATTAGGCATAGTTTGGGGTAAGACCAAACTTAACTTTTGTCAGGTTACTTTTCAGTTTCTTTCATCTATTTGCTGTCAAAAGTATAGGGCTATTTTTAACAGTCAATGTCAACGATTCCATATTGTGTACTAAGGAGAAGCTCACAGGGTAAAATCATATCACAAGAAAATAAGTTATCTGGGAATCAACACTTTAAAAATGTTGATACATATATTCACACCAAATGATGTGTGAATGGTCTGCAGCATGACAAGACAGACAGAGAGGAGTGGCCCCCCACAGTAGCTGGATCTTTTGGAGAAGTTGTGTGCTATTAAGCTCTGGCCTGGCTGCCCAAACAGTGGTTCTGACAGTGGAGGTCCTCCAACCTGGTTGCAGGACACTTGCCCAGCTACCTCTGCCTCATCACTTGTGGCTTCTGTGAGCTGTTGAGGGAGGAAAGCATAGAAACTAATCTTCTCTGGGCATGTCCAGAAAACCAGGTGAGAAAAGAAGTTAAAGGGGACAGTACCTACATCTGAGCATGGTGAATAAAATGGCACTCCACCCCACTTGAACTTACCTAGCAAGTTTGCAGACCATTCAAATTCATCCTCTGCAAAGTGTACAGAAGGCTCTGTTGAAATTACGGATCTAGAAATAGAACATGTTTTAAATATTTCCGACAGAATCAATTCCTATTGGGAAAACCGCTCGTCTGTATGCTGTTCCGACAGACAAAAAACGACGCATGCTCTGAAGCAAGTACGAGACGGCAGCTATTGGCTATTGAACTTCCTTTTTCTAGTCCTGTCGTACGTGTAGTAAGTTACCGCGTTCTAGATGGTTGGACTTTGGTGTGATCGTGTGTAGGCAAGACCACTTGAGTGAAATTCTGTTGGAACTCCATCGGAAAAACCGTCAGAATTTATTCTGACGGAAAAAATGGTCATGTGTACGTGGCATTAGACACATAGGGGTGGGAGAGCGGATGATTAATTGGATACACAGAATATACGCCAACCCAATGGCACAGATGAAGGTAAATGGTCTCTTGTCAGAACCTTTCCCTATTGGAAACGGCACAAGACAGGGTTGCCCTTTGTCGCCCCTCCTCTTTTCCCTCTCCCTGGAACCGTTCTTATGCACAGTAAGGATGAACCCTGACATACAGGGTGTTCATTCCGGAGACTCCCAGTGCAAGGTCTCTGCATACAAAGACAATTTACCCTTCAGCTTGACGAACCCCACAATCTCACTGCCCAATCTCATGAAGGAGTTTGACATATATGGAAACATTTCGAATTTAAAAATAAACTTCTCCAAATCGGAAGCTATGGGCGTCGCAATCTCTCCTCAATCCATACAGACCATTCAATCAAATTTCCACTTTAGATGGACGAAGTCGGCTACAAAATATTTAGGAACATATATCCCCCTGACTTACCACGTACGTTCGCCCTCAACTTCCTTTCACTGATGAACAAGACAAGCTCCCTCCTGGAAAAGTGGCACAAAGGGTTACACTCCTGGTTTGGCAGATGCAATTTAATAAAAATGTGCATGCTCCCCAAATTCCTCTATCTGTTTGCAGCCCTCCCTATCCAAATCCATACCCCATACCTCAAACAAGTGCAGGCCCTCTTCACCCGCTTCATCTGGGCCCAAAAGAAACCCAGGCTTAGCTGCACACAAATGTCCCTCCCAAAACAAAATGGAGGCCTGGCGGTGCCAGATGTCAGACGATACTATCAAGCCACACATTTGGGCAGGATATTAGATTGGAGACGGAACGTATCACACAAACTCTGGACGCAAGTAGAACAATCACAGACTATAATCCCTCTGAAAGGCGCGTTATGGTGCTACGACTCTCTACCTCCGAGTCTGAAATCCCACCCATTGATATCGCCCACGTTACCGCACAGCACTCAAGTAGCCATGCAAACACAGCTGACGATGAAGACCTCACCTCTGTGCCCGATCTTGAGTCATCCGAATTTTACACCAGGCCTACAACACACAGACTACACAAACCTAAGAGATTTGGAATGGGATCAGGCCTCCAAGTTTGTGAAGTCGTACCGCTGGGTATCTCTAGCAGAATTAACTGACACGTCTGGCAACTACCATCTCCCCTTCTGGAAGGCAGCCCAATTGCACCACTTCCTACATTCAATCCCGGACCCACATACCTTTTCTCATCAACAGACAACTTTTGAGAACTACTGCTCGGAGTCTGAGCCGTTGTACTCCCTGTTAAACTCGCCTTCTAAGCAACCACGTCTCCTATGCCTGGAGAAATGGGAGACTGATTCTGACCGTACATTCTCAGAGGCACAAAAACAACATATTATCACCTTCGCCATCAAGTCCTCCTTATGCTCTAAAACTCAAGAAACAAACTTTAAAATCTTCACTAGATGGTATCTCACACCCACCAGGCTACACAAGTGCTTCCCGACAGCCTCAGACCTTTGCTGGCGCTGTGGGGAAGACAAGGGATCTTTATTACACATCTTTTGGTCCTGCCCAAAACTGAAGACATTTTGGGATGACGTACGCAATATAACACAAAAGTTTACAGAATATAAAATCCCGGCAGACGCATCCTTCTTCCTCTTACATTTATTCAAGATCTCAGCCAAAACTTACAAGAAATCACTAATACGACATCTACTGAACGCCGCTAAGGCGTGCATACCCCTTTACTGGAAACATCAGTGCCCACCAACCCCTTGGTGCTGGTGATCTGATTCTTACTGCGCAACACAACCATGAGAAATACAGTATACTGCAACCTGGAGCCTCTGGAACATTTATATTTACTCCGACGAGGGATTAGCCCTCCTAGGGACATAGAACTTTTGTGCTCTTAAATGGCTCCATCCCCCCATACCCTCGCCCTGTCGCTGTTTTCCCTCTCCCTCTTCTCCCCCTTTCTCTAAATCTCTCTCCACTCTTCTATAGTTTGGTTTCTTCCAAGATTCTGTTATTTAAAAAAGGGGAAAAAAAAAAAGTCTGAGGAAGGTCCTGTCATTCACCAAACTTACATGCAATTTACTGTACGTGAATATCCCATGCATGTGTCAATGTTATTGACACAACAGGTTTAATGTTTGCATTTACCGTGTACACCATGTGTAGTGACATCTGTACTCTCAATGTAAGGATGGGATTCCTCCCTTGATGTGTTCTTAATAAAACTTATATTTGAAAAACTCCACTACATTTTCTGTGTCTTGGGTAGATTTGCTGCCACTTCTTGTCCCCAAGGTACAACAGAACGTAAAAGGAAATGTCTCAAATATTATTATTACAGGTACTTATATAGCACCATCAATCTACGTAGTGCTTTACATATGCAGTATCTATTGTACATACACATCAGTTCCTGCCCTCAAGGAGCTTACAATCTAAGGTCATACATACACATACCAGGGCCAATTTAGACAGGAGGCATCTAACCCACCAGCATGTCTTTAGAGCATGGGAGGAAACCAGAGTACCCAGAGGAAACCCATGCAGGCACAGGGAGAACATGCAAACACCATGCAGGTAGTGTCGTGGTTGGGATACCAATGGATAACCCTAGTGCTGCTAGATAGAAGTGCCAACTACTTAGCCACCGTAGAGAGAAAACCCTCTTCAAAAACTGGCAATAGAAGTGGAACCCTGGTTAGAGAATTTCTCCCAATTTTCTGTTTCATTGACAAAATGTATGGATTTCCCGTTTTGTTTCTGTGAAGGTGACAATAGTCAATAGGAGCATCTACATAGACAGCATAAAGCAACTAACACAGATAGCAATAAATACCCAACCAAGGATCTAAACACTTTACACTCTATCCAAAAGCAGACAAAAATTTTTGTATATAGATACACTTTAAAGTGGTTGTAAACCCTTACAAACCACTTGGACCTACAGGAAAGCCTAGATTAAGGCTTACCTGTAGGTCAAAGAAATATCTCCTAAACCTACACGGTTTAGGAGATATTTGGCAAAAGACAGGCACCGCTGTCTACGGCGCATGCGCCGTAGACAGCGGCGCGCAGGCGCACTGAGAAAGCCACTCTCAACTGCGATATGCCGCGAGTGGCAGCTCCCGTGCACATGCGCGGGAGTGACGTCATCGTGGCGCCGTCGAATGACATTGCCGAAGCCGCGAGACCCACCAAGAAGATGGAGACTCCGTACACAAGGGGACAGCGGTGACTTTGCTGGCTCCTGTGTTAGGTAAGTAACACATAATTGACTACTATGCGATGCATAGTAGTCCATTATGCTTTACCTTTGCAGGGAAACAAAGAGCAAGTAAACCCATTAGGGTTTACTTCCTCTTTAATATTGTTGGGTGCAGAATGTGTACAATGTTTTGAGTGAAACGGGCTTTGTAACAAGCTGACCATATTTTGATTCATTTGCTGACCATCTTACCCAGGGAATTTTTAAAGGGGTCCTTTTATGTCCTTACTAGTTCACTGCCTTGCTAGGTGAGCACATGGAACTTTGTCCACCTTCACCTACTGTGCCATCAGATTATCACGATGTCCTGTTTGGATTTCAGGGTGTGCAATGTGCTTTCCAAAAGGAGACTAGTTTGTTTCTAAATGGTAATTTGTAGAGAATAATCGATACCGCAAATGAATTGCAGACTGAATCCATCATCACCTGCATATAGAGCACAGTAAACTCTGACCAAGCAGCCTACGGTAGCCAACAGTAGCAAATGCCCAAATTCTCTAATTGTGGCTATAATGTATGGCACACACATTGCAATTACTAACCTGTTCAGTCATCATTTACAATTAAACTGTTCATTTATTAATGTTACACACACAAATTGATCTCATACTATCTTTTCACATATTCATATTTCTCAGCACATGCTCATTTTGTTCTAACACCAAAAACTATTGAACCATGCACATACAATTAGGGAAAACCTGTAAATGTCCTGAGTTACTGATTTGAAACAAGTATGCAGCAAGCTCAGCAAACTAACGTTATCAGAAGAGATCAGCAATGGCAGACCTCCATATTTCTCTAATGACAGGATTCTTTTAAGCTACATTTACACTGCCACACACGGCTGGCCAGGGGTTGACAGTAGATTCTTGCCAGCAATTCTAAACACTGCATGCATACACTGTTTGCGACCAGCAGCAGATGTCAGTGGCTTGGGATTCAGGTGGTGATGGTCTTCAAATGCCTGGGGAAAAATAGAGAGAAGTGTAGTATGTATCTAAATGTATTTAACTCCTCAATTAAGAGAAACAAGAAAAGGAAATAAATAATAGTTTACATCTAATGGGGTTGTGGTGACCTAGGCGGACAGTAACACATAATGTTCTGTGAGTACAGATGGGTAAAAGTCCCATCTCAATCTGGGATGCAATCAATTGCTTTCAATGCCACAAGAGTCTCAATCCTGAATACTCTATGGCAGGGTTTCTCAATTAGGATTCCTACAGAGGCTCCTAGGGGTTCCTTGAGCAATGAGCGATTTGTGCCTCTCAGATAAGTTCTCACTGATACCATTGATATTTTTAGCTATCTGTAGGTGGTAATTCTTCCCAATGTCCACAAGTGTAAGGAGCATTCTTCACACTAATGTATCATGAGTTGTAGTCATTTTTAGCAGGGGTTCCCTGAGACCGGAAAGTAATTTGAAGGGTTCCTCTCTGTTGAAAAGGTTGAGAAAGACTGCTCTATGGGTTCTCTGGTGGGTATTGTACTGGTAGGATGAGAGAAGCTAAAACGCTTCCCAATTATATAAATGGCAGAGGTGCCCGGTTTGGTGTGTCTAAGGATGGGTCGGAGTCATCAAGTTAGATGAATATCAGATTTATTTCACCAAAAGACCATAACTCGCCACTTCCTCAGTTTATAGTGATACACAAATGTTTGGCATTTCTCAGTTCTCTATATCAACCAAGTGTGTCTGTAGAGCCCCCGACAGACCCTGGAGGCAGACAGTGTGCATCCATGGTTGAGGTTTTTGTTGAGTTTTTGACTGCACGCAAAACTGTCTGTAACTAATTGACAGTTTGTATGTGGCCATAGCACAGAGTGTTGCTGCGTCCAGAGTCAGCACTTAGACACCTCTAAACACAACAAACTATTCGCCCCTGCCCACCTATGTGAATGTCCAAGGGGGCAATAACAGGTTTTAACAATGAGGCATTGTACAATGTTTTTGCAAGTTACTGTTAAAATCTCTGCAGAGTGAGCACATTCATTTCCTTTTTTGTGGGGAAAAAAGGAAAGGAAGATAAAAATGTATAAGCAGCTTCTATTCACTGGTTTAGTCACATAGTATATTGTGATGGGTCCTGGTGGGTTTCAGAATGGGTACATATATGCTTGCATTCTCCCGCAGACAGCTCTGTATGTAGTTTTGCCCTGTGGTAGCCATAAAGGATAGGGGCAGATGTCCAATGCCCATTACATTTTTAGCGCAATTAGGTAATAATTTTCACACACAAATCCCTGTGCTGGCTCTCGTACACGCGATTGCGTGTGGCTGGCGGCGATCACACCCGCCGGCCACACACATCGCGTCCCCCACCATGTGTGCGATCTGGAGGCTCTTAAAGGGGACGATGTACCCGTATGGAGTTTTGCGCAGCCGTGCCATTCTGAGGCAGTCAGCAAGCGGTTAAAAATAAGTGTCTATACTGTTTAGAATCCAGTAATACACGGTCTCCCCCTGCTCTGCACATGCTCAGTTGCTCTCTGCTGACAGCCTTAAAGTGATTGTAATTGATCACCTTGTAAAACAACCCATTCAGTTTAAAACTGAAATGAAAGGCAAAACATTTGTATAGATATAAGAAAAAAACATTATAAATATCTTTTTTTTATTTTTTTATAAGTGATCACATAATCTCTGTACTCAGCTGCATACGAGCTGGGGGAGGAGAAGCAGCAGCACATTGAACTCTCCAGCATAGCTAGAGAAGTGACCACTGTGTGCTCTCCTGCTTAGTGTGGTCAGTTTTTTTAGGAAAGCAGAGGGACTGGCAAGAATACCAGGGATTTCACACAAAGGTAGCAATTAAAATATAACAGGATGCATTTCCATACAAGTACATGGTACAGCAGGCACATATCAGGAATATTCAATCTTGGGGTAACAGACACTTTAAACCCTCCTATCCTTTACAGACAATGAATCTGCTTCTGCTTGATCTGCAACTGCCATAGTGCTGCACATGTGATCAGTTTTAACACCAGCTATTTGATGGTTTGATAGTTTGATTGAGGACACAAGCAAATGGGACGGTTAGCAATCCTTGCATTCCAGGAATGTAACTGTCTGTTAAATCAATGGCAGGGCTCGAGTCCTGCGGGAACGCGTGGGAATGGCATCCCTGCACTTTTTTCACAGCAGGAACGCCGTTCCCTTTGCAGGACTAGAGCCGCCCGAGCCGAATGAGATGCATGCAGAGTAGCGCAGGAAGCGTCTGTCTAATAAGTTCTCTCTCATGTAACTAAGCGCTGCTTGCTCCCCGACGGCCCCTCCTCTCTTATTGTCTATCCCCATTGGCTTGTGACATCATCTGGGCTAGACGAGAAGAGAGGAGAGGAGGGGCCGCCAGGGAGCGAGCAGCGCTGCGTGACATGAGAGAGAGAACTTATTACAGACAGACGCTTCCTGCGCTACTCTGCATGCTGGCAAGTAAGATCCCCAGATGTGCCCTATAATGTGCCCCCTGATGTGCCCCATGCCCTGATGTGCTATGTGCCACATTCCCTGTGCCCCATGCCCTGATGTGCTATGTGCCCCCTGCCCTGATGTGCTATGTGCCCCAATGTGCCCCATAATGTGCCCTGATGTGCTATGTGCCCCATAATGTGTCCTGATGTGCTATGTGCCCCATAATGTGCCCTGATGTGCTATGAGCCCTATAATGTGCCCTGATGTGCCCCCAGCCCTGATGTGCCCCATGCCCTGATGTTCTATGTGCCTCGTGCCCTGATGTGCTATGTGCCCCATAATGTGTCCTGATGTGCTATGTGCCCCATAATGTGCCCTGATGTGCCCCATAATGTGCCCCGAGCCCTGATGTGCCCCGAGCCCTGATGTGCCATGTGGCCTGATGTGCCCACTGCCCTTATGTGCCCCGTGCCCCATAATGTGCCCTAATGTGCCCCGATGTGCCATGTGGTCTGATGTGCCCCATGCCCTTATGTGCCCCGTGCCCCATAATGAGCATAGATATTAATGTGGAATGTATGTTCCTTGCTAAAGAACATTTTTTTTATCAAGTTGTTATGGGTAAAGTTCTGCTTTAAGTATATTGTTTCCCACAGTCACCACTCGTATGCATATCCTTAATGAAGTTCTCATACTGATTGGTGACTTAGGAGAAAAGAACTCACATTCAGGTCTGGGGAAAAAAGAATTGTCTGATTTTGTAATTATTTGTTACTAAGCAATCTGGTCTCTCCATGTGTGGCCAGCCGTACCGTAGTAACCGCTATGTTATGCTGACTCCATGCTGGTAGATCTTTTATGATCCCAATAAAAGGCCCAGAGTTCTCCTGCACTAACAGTACAAAGTAAGTAGTGATTACGCCGGTGACTTTCACCATGCTAAATAGAATCATAGACACTTATAAATTATATAACGCTTGGCCTTCATAAACCAGCAGTGTTGAGAGTTGGAAAGAAGATCATTAAAGTAGAACACCTTAATGATGTGGACACTGTGGTAGATGGTTTGACGTTGTTAGCTGCTTCTGGCAGACCTATCAGGGTGGGAATCCTTATATTGGTTTTTGCAGTGGGTGGTCTCATTTTATTTTGCGGTTTGTTTAAATTGTCACAGAAAATGGAACTTTTAACTGACATAAAATTTTGTGAGCAAACCTTTCTCAAAATAGAAACAGTAGAAACCAGTAAATGCTTTAAAATGTTATTTATTTGCATTTTCCAGTGGTGGAAACATGTTTCTGAAAAAGTATGTGCAATATATTTATTTGAGGCCAAATAATCTACTTAAAATATAAGAACCTATAGTCACTTGTGAAGAGACTATGGAGTTTCTTACACATTTTTATTTATTCCTTATATTTAGTACTGTTCTTTTTTTTTATTATTATTAAATTAAAGCGGTATTAAACCCAAAACCAAAAATGTAATATATTATAGCTTACCAATCATTACATGTGGTGGCTGCATTCGTTTTATTTATTTTTTCATTTTTTTTCTTTCTTTTTACCTGGTGATCTGAGCAGTAACACACCTCCTGTATTAGAGTGCCCCCACTCTGGGTGAGTGAGCACAAGGGGCACAGCAGACAGCAGCACTGTCAGTTTGAAGGAGAGAGTAAGGTTAAATGTGCTAGCAGATATAAACACACAAATAAATTGAAGCCTGAAACTCCAGCTCACACTTTATAATCAAAGTCATTGTAAAGTCTTGTTTTTTTCTTCAATAAAAATAACAAATATGTTATACTTACCTGCTTTGTGCAGTGGTTGTGCACCGGGCAGCCCTGATCCTCCTCTGTGCTCCTGGCCCCTCCCTCCTGTTCAGTGCCCCCACAGCAAGCAGCTTGCTATAGGGGCACCCAAGCCGAGTCACAGCTCCCTGTGTCCATTCAGATACAGAGCTGCGGCCCGCCCCCGCCCCTCTCTTTTCTGATTGGCTGACTGACTTTGATTGACAGCAGTGGGAGCCAATGATGCCGCTGCTGTGTCTCAGCCAATCAGGGGGGGGGGGGGAGTCTCGCACAGCCGAGACACTCCTGAACATTGCTAGATAGAGATAGGGCTCAGGTAAGTATTAAGGGGGCTGACGGGGGCTGCTGCACACAGAAGGCTTTTTATCTTAATGCATAGAATGCATTAAGATAAAAAAACCTTTTGACTTTACAACTCCTTTAATACAAATTTTAGAAAGTATTATTTTACTGAAAGGGTAGTTGATGCTTGGAATAAACTTCTAGCAGAGGTAGTGAGACAGTCAACAGTAAATGGCTTCAAGCATGCTTGAGACAAACATAGTTCTATACTCAGACCAAAAAAGTTCATGAAAAAAAATAACAACAAAAAAAATAAATATAAAAAAAAAAAAAGTTGGCAGACTCGATGGACTACACAATCTTTTTCTGCCGTCACATTTCTATGTTTCTATAATCAGTTACAGCAAACATTTTTGGGATAAAGGTTTTACATAAATAAGCTAATGATTGTAAGCACCCCTGTCATTGTTGAACAGCTGGTCTCATCCCTGTAAACAGATACATCTTGCAAGAGAACTTGTTCTTTTAAAATATATGAGGCATATGGGCTGAAAGAAAGCTTAAAAAAAGACTTTAGTTCGACTATATAGTACATTCTGTATGGAGGAGCCTTCCAGGAATGTGGCCATCCCTGGAGGGGAATCAGTTGCATTCTGCTGTTGACTATAGAAAATTAATGAAGGGAAAAATTGTTTGAAAACCAGGCAAATCAGCAAATGGTAAATTATTTTAAAGCTGAAGTATAAGCAAAACCCTTATTGGTGTTGGAAAAGCAACAGCAAGTAGCTTTTTATACTGAGAACTATATACTGTATGCATTGTACTGTACCTATCTATGCAGCAGGCAGCACTGCAGTGTTATAATGTGTATTCTATGATATGTAATCACAGGATGTACCATACTTATTGTGTTATTTGCACTTGTTTGTATTCAGTTCCTGTTCCTGTCTCCATGTTGTAAAGATATGTTCTGATATTCCGCCATGAAACAAAAGCATATTGCTGCAAACAACAAGCTTCCAGCGCATTATTTCAATACACTGACAACAGGTTATGGGCCCAGCAAACCCAGCAGCAAACCCAGCAGCAAACTCAGCAGCACCCAGGCACTGGAAAGATAACTCTGCAACAGTACAGTGAGTACTGTATACAAGCTACTGAAAGATGGCAAGCAGTTCAGATGTGAAGTTTGCAATAGCAAAGCTGAACCATGCCAATTACCAGCTGTGGAAGTTCAAACTACAAATGCTTCTCAGCAATGATAACTTGTGGCAAGTGCTAAATACAGACATACCCACAAACGGGGAGATGGGGGAATGGGACAAGAAAGATAGGCAGGCAAAAGAAATGTTATGCTTACTAGTGGAAGATGACCAGCTTATCCACATAAGAACAGAGAAAACAGCCAAAGGTGTGTGGACTTCATTACATAGTTACATAGTTAGGTTGAAAAAAGACACAAGTTCATTCAGTTCGACCATAAAAAAAAAAAAATCCAATTACAAAAACTGCATGAGCGTTCACGTCTAAGTATATAAGATGAGACTAGAAGAAGGCCAGAAAATGTGTGACCATGTGAAAGTTATGCTAGAGATCATAGAGCAGCAACATGCCATCAGAGAGGACATCAAAGATAACCATATTGTTTCCCTGCTCCTCTGCAGTCTTCCAAAGACATAGCCTGCTCTTATTAAACCAGAAACCAGAGCAAGAGCGGACACTCGAATATGTCAAAGGGAAATTATTCATTGAATATGACAGAAGGAAAGAAAATACAGACCGTGATGACAAAGCTCTTAAGATGTACAAAGGCATGTACAAAGGCACAAATCACAACAAAGAAAGCAGAGCCTGTTTTCGCTGTAAAAGGACCAGTCACTTAAAAAAGGACCGTTCTATCTGAAAAGCCGAACAAAATAAAGAGTCAAAGCAATCACAAAAAAAAATGCAGAAAAAAATGCAATATTTTTTACTTTTTGATAATAAATATCCCCAAAAAATATATAAAAAAACATTTTTTTTCCTCAGTTTCGGCCGAAGTATTCTTCTACATATTTTTGGTAAAAAAAATCGCAATTAGCGATCCTTTTTTTTTTTTTACTAGTAATGGCGGCGATCAGCGATTTTTATTGTGACTGCGACATTATGGCGGACACATCGGACTTTTTTGACACATTTTTGGGACATTTGTCATTTATATAGAAATCAGTGCTATTTAAATAGCAATGATTCCTATGTAAATGACAGTTGTAGTGAAGGGGTTAACCACTAGGGGGCGGGGAGGAGTCAGTGTGACGTGTTGTGTTCATTTTACTGTAGGGGGGCGTGGCTGTACGTGTGACGGGGAACCGCCGATCACTGACAGTCAGTGTAGGAAGCGCGGGGAGAGGTTTGTTTACACAAACCTCTCCCCGTTCTTCAGCTCCGTAACCCGATCGCGGGACACCAGCAGCGATCGGGTCCGCTGGTCCCGCGGCCGGGGTCACGGAGCTCCCGACCGGGTCGCGAGCGTGCCGCTAGCGGCGCGCGCGCGACCCACAGGCAGGCACATGCACGATCATGTACAGGTACGTGATTCTGCCTGCCCGTGCCATTCTGCTGACGTATATATGCAGTGGGCGGTCGGGAAGCGGTTAAAGTGACAAAAAGTGGCAAGCCATGCGGCTGGTGCATAGACTCAGGTGCGACAAGCCACATGACTAGCAATGAGACCTTCTTCACAAACATTGATTACAGTGCAAATGACAAAGTTTTCCAAGAAAATGGGAAAAGCTACACCTCAGAAGGTAAAGGGCAGGGATTCATGAACTGCATTACACCACAAGGAGAACAAGACAGTATATTTGTAAAGAAAGTGCTGTATGTTCCAGAACTAGAAGGCAGCATTCTATCTGTGAAAAGTTTTGAAAACCATAGTCTCACAGTTAAGTTTCAAGGTGATGAATGCACAATTCACATTAATAAGCGATTCCCCGCAAAAGGAAAACTGGGTGATCACCTATACAGGTTAATCACCACAGACCAGAAGGTCAATATAGTCTCTAATGACCTACACAGCAAATGTATTCACTTATGATACAGGCATATCTGGCAATCCTGGACCCAATTTTGAGGTTTTTAAAAATCTGGTTCTTGAGGATTTGGAAAAAAAGCCAATTTAGTTTTTAATCTGATAAGGATATACAATTGGTAATACAGTCCTTATGTGAATGAATGAATGAACGATTTGTATAGCGCTGCAAATGCGAACTGAATCGCCTCAAGGCGCTTGACTGCTCTTGTTGTCATGCAATATTTAGAAGAGGTGGGTCTTAAGTTTTTTCCTGAAGGCCTGATGGTTTTCTTCCATGCGGATGTTGTTTGGTAGAGCATTCCATAGCCGAGGTCCCTGTACTGTGAATCTTCGTTCTCCCTTCGATTTGAAGCGGGCTTTGGGGATGAGAAGGCAGTTTTGGTTTGTCGATCGCAGGCTGCGATTTGGTATGTATTTTTCTATTTTCTCACAAAGGTATTGAGGCGCGTTACCTTGTGTACATTTGTGGGTGAGGCAGAGGGTCTTGAATGTGATCCTGTCTTTTACCTTGAGCCAGTGGAGGGTCCTCAGGGATGGGGAGATGGATTCCCAAGGTTTCTTTCCGGTGACTAGTCTTGCTGCTGTGTTTTGGATGACTTGTAGGCGTGCAATCTGGTAATCCGGTAATCCTATGTAGAGGGAGTTTGCGTAGTCGAGACGCGAGTTGATGATAGTTCCTACTACTACCGCTTATTCCTTTTCCGGGATAAATGGGATAAGTCTGCGCAAAACATTTGATCATAAGGCCAGCTGATAAAGGGGGGTGGGGAGGGTTGGTTCTCCTTAAAAAGTAGGATTATTTGGAGGAAATGAATCGCCTATTATCTGATAGGAATACATATGACATTTTTTAAAAAGACCCCCTATTTGGTTTTAGGAGGAAGCTAGACAGGATTATAGAGGCAGGGTTTGCCAATTATATCTTAGATAAAAAAAGAGAAAGAATATTTAGTACCCCTAGCACCTAGGACTCAGATCCTCTATTATCTCCCTCAAATACATAAATGTCAGACTAAAACTCCTGGGAGACCAATAGTCAGTGGCATTGATTCACTCACTGACTGCACGCATAGGTAAATATGTAGATTTTTTTTCTACAGCCCTTGGTTAAAAATACACCAGCATATTTGAGAGACACTAATCATGTGATCAATAACCTCTCCCAGATGAGGGTAGAGGGGGAAGTATTGCTGGTGACAGCTGATGTCTCATCCCTCTATACGATCATACCACACCAAAGGGGATATGAAGCGGCTAAATATTTTCTGGAGATAGATGGTAAAATCCCTCCCATTCAGAGAGAGTTCATATTGGAACTATTGCAGTTTACTATGGAACATAACTATTTCTTCTATGGAGGTGAGTTCCACCTACAGCGCACTGGTGTAGCCATGGGAGAAAAATTTGCTCCCAGCCTCGCCAATTTATTCATGGCGCTGTGGGAGGAACAGAAACTGTACATCAACAGGGATGAGAATTTACAATTTTGGTGTCGCTTTATTGATGACGCCTTCTTTATCTGGAAAGGTAACCTTGACTCTTTTAATAATTTTATGGCTGATATAAATTCAAATACGTGGGGTATTAATTTTACCTATGAATATAGTTATTCGGACATTAATTTTCTTGATCTTGTAATATTTAGGGAAGGAGATCAACTTCTTACTAGAACACACTGACAGGAATGGTTTTATACCTCAGGACAGGTGTCATTATCCTACACGGCTGAGAGCTATTGCTACAGAGCAGTTTCGCAGACTTCGCTGTAACTGTTCAAAACGGGATGATTTTGTGGTTCAAGCTAGTATGTTGAAAGACAGATTACTCCAGAAAGGTTATTCCCGTGAAGGTTTAGAACAGGAGATAAAGAGAGTATCTGAATTAGATCAAGAGACTCTCTTGGCTCCTCGGGTTACACTTGACAGTACTAATAACTGTTATAAATGAGCATTTTTGACCACTTTTTCCACTCAATACCATTGGATAAATAGGCTTTTAATAAAGCATTGGAAAATTTTAAAGGGAGAATATTAGGTCCTGTTCTTCCAGATCGGCCCAAAGTAATTTTTTCGTAAGTGTCAAATCCTTAGGAATGTTCTGGCCCCTAACATTGATCTGCCCCCAAAGCCTAAAATGTTTGGGAACATGTTTGGGAAATTCCAAAACTGTGCGTACTATCTCTTTAAATTCCACTTCCACAAAAAAAGAGTATAAGATAAAAGATTTCATCACATGTAGCACTAAAGGAGTTATTTATCTCCTAAGGTGTACATGTGGATACCAATATGTTGTCAGGAACCACCAGGGCATTGAATGTGCAACTACTAACTGCTAAAACCAATGGCCAATACTTCATACTCTTAGACCTCTCTGCTGCCTTTGACACAGTTGACCACCTGCTCCTCCTCAGCAAACTACACTCCCTTGGCCTCCGTGATTCTGCTTTATCCTGGTACTCCTCCTACCTATCTCAGCGCACTTTCAGTGTCACTTACAACTCCATCTCCTCTGCTGCTCTTCATCTTTCTGTTGGGGTGCCCCAAGGCTCCGTCCTTGGGCCCCTCCTATTCTCTCTCTATACCTCTTCCCTGGGCCAGCTGATAACCTCCCATGGCTTCCAATACCACCTCTACACCAACGACACCCAGATTTATCTCTCCATTCCTCAACTCACCCCCTCAATCTCCTTACGGATCTCAAACTTACTGAATGACATATCGGTATGGATGTCACACCACTTTCTCAAACTCAATCTTTCTAAAACCAAGCTTGTTATATTTCTTCCTTCCTGGGCCCCCCCCCACCATGACTTTACCATTAATATCAACAACACAACCATTGGTCCCTCCACACATGCTAGGGTGCTGGGTGTAATCCTTGACTCTGACCTCTCCTTCAGCCCCCACATCCAATCACTGGCTAAATCTTGCCACCTTAACCTCCTCTCCAGAATTTGACCCTGTCTGACTAAGTACACCAAAAAAAAATGTATTCACTCCTTGGTTATTTCCCGCCTTGACTACTGCAACTCTCTCCTTAATGGCCTACCCTTACGCAGGCTATCCCCCCCCCCCCCTTCAGTCTATTATGAATGCTGCTGCTAGACTAATACACCTCAATAACCGATCCGTGACTGCAGCTCCTCTCTGCCAATCCCTTAACTGGCTTCCCCTACCCCACCATAAAAAATGTAAAATACTAACCACAACATACAGGGCCATAAACAACATCACCCCCAGCTACATCACCAACCTCATCTGCAGATATTGTACAAGCCGACCCCTCTGTTCCTCCCAGGACCTCCTGTTCTCTAGCTCCCTTGTTACCTCCTCCCATGCTCGCATCCAGGACTTCTCCAGAGCCTCTCCCATCCTTTGGAACTCCCTGTCCCGATATGTCTGATCAACCCCTAATAATAATAATATTGGTGAACACCTGGCCAACTATACTTAAAGGATTTGATAAACAGTCTATGTAAACACTTTGCTTACTGTCATAGGAAAAATCCTTCATTCTTGGAGGTGATTGGAATCGAGAGATACGCGCCACATTGGCATGGAAATAATCTTAGAAGGGAGATATTCAGACGTGAAACTCGCTGGATTTTCGACCTCTGTACTTTCCGACCTTATGGTCTCAATGTGGAGTGGGATACCAATTCCTTTTTGAATAACAGCCTATTGGCATTTTTTGGCATTTCCATATACATATGTATTATCCTTTAATTAGATATATGTGTATAGATGGATATTATATTTTTGTAATAATTTTTATATGAATTATTTTTATATGCCAAATTTGATGTATAATTGATTTAATAATAATTGGAGGAAGATATACATCTAGTGGGTCACTATAATATTAAGTGTTGTTTTTTTTAAGGGAAGCATTAACCATGTCACTGTGACACTGTGAGGTTTTCATTACCATTTACATTAATATTTATATTTGGAAGTTAATAACCCATCGCTTTATATCATATGTTGTCGTGACATGGGTATATAGATGACTTCTGGTGTCTCAGTTGCTTTAAGATCAGTGTTAGACGTCCCAGCTCCATCCTCCATTCTCAGACGTAGCCTGTTACGGGGAAACACGTTGGAAGGAGACGGGAGTTGTGACGTGATTATGATCTAGACCTGTTGGTGATCCTTAGATTGGATTATCCTCTCTCTACTGCTTGTTTTATTTCACATTGCTGTAAGTGCATATTTTAGCTCAATAAATACCACAAGTTTTATATATTACACAATGAGCCTTCCTACTGTTCTTTAATCCAATACATATATCAAGTGGAAAGTGCAGAGTGAGACTGGATCGGAGACACTGTGCTGGGCAGAGATACTGATCTGCAGGCTGTCTGATCCAGCCATTGTGGAGTTCGGAGTACACTCTGGATGAGGCTATACATCTGATATTTGTTTACCTTGTGCATATCATGATATTCAGTGTTGAGTCACAATATACTTTGTTGAATTTTTTTCACATATTAGACAGTGCAAATCTTTTATATTTTAGCACCATTATGGCACAGGCGGCTGGGGAACAGAAGTCCAGAAGCTATACAGGACAATATAGAGAGAGGCTTATCAGAAGATTTGACAATAGCACCTTGCAAAGTGCTCATGAAATGCAAGTGCTCTATTGAAGCAAAAGGCACACTTCCACAGGCATGTCAAAGAAAAAACACCCACCCCCTGCAGCTCATACACAGTTATGTATGCGGTCCAATGAAAGCTCCCACGTTAGGCAGGAACAGATATCTACTGACTTTCATTGATGATTATTCCAGGTACACAACTAATTATCTGATGAAACACAAGAATAAAACATCATGTCTGGCAAAAAATTCCAACAGAAACCAGGAATAATACGCACTGACAATGGGGGAGAATACATAAGCAAAGAAGTGGCCTCATACCTGAGGAGACAAGGAATAGTACACCAGACAACCACACCATACACTCCTGAACAAAACAGTGTAGCAGAAAGGAAAAATGTTGTCAGATGCCAACCTACCTCACTGGGTACTGGGGAGAAGCAGTCATGACTGCAACCTACCTACAGCACAGACTACCCTCAAGAGCCATTACAGGTACTCCATTCGAAATGTGGCATGGATCAAAGCCTAGCTTAAGGCACATCAGAGTGTTTGGATGTAAAACATATGCCTATATTTCAAGTGAAAAGCGATCCAAACTGGAGAACAGAGCCATAGAGGGCATTCTAATAGGCTACAGTGAGCAAACTAAGGGTTACAGAATCCTACACTCAAAGACTGACAAAGTGACAATAAACCATAGTGTTTATTTTGATGAGAGCCCATCACCAGAAACACTGATCCCTGAAAGCTGTGAAGTGAATATGCCCAGCAAACCAGAAGAAAAGGTCGACCAAAGCGAACCTGTGCAGGAGTCAGAACAAGAGGTGGAACTCATCTTTGAGCTTGCTGGAACTTAGACCAAGTGGAACTGGACTAAGTGGTGAGTTAAAAACCAGAGTTAGTGGAACTGGACTAAGTGGTGAGTTAAAAAACAGAGTTTAAAACAGGAGGTTATAAAAGGGTTCAAATTACCTGTGGAGTGTGAGTATCTGAGTGTTGTCTGAATAGTGTGTGGATCGTTAGTACCTGTGTATTGTGTATACTTGTGTATTGTGTGTACCTGTGTATTGTGAGTGCACATAGGCTGCGAGTGCAAGTGGTCTGTGAGTGCACGTTGTTGACGAGTGCACATAGGCTTCGAGTGCACGTGGGCTGCGAGTGCAAGTGGTCTGCGAGTGAACGTTGTCTGCGAGTGAACGTTGTCTGCGAGTGCATGTGGGCTGCGAGTGCAAGTGGTCTGCGAGTGCACGTTGTCTGCGAGTGCACGTTGTCTGCGAGTGCACGTGGGCTGCGAGTGCATGTGGGCTGCGAGTGCAAGTGGGCTGCGAGTGCATGTTGTCTGCGAGTGCACGTTGTCTGCGAGTGCACATAGGCTGCTAGTGCACGTGGGCTGCGAGTGCACATGGGCTGCGAGTGCACGTAGGCTGCAAATGCAAGTGGGTTTACGAGTGCATGTGGGTCTGCGAGTGCACGTGGGTATGCGAGTACACATAGGCTGCGAGTACACGTAGGCTGCGAGTGCACGTGGGTATGCGAGTACACATAGGCTGCGAGTGCACGTAGGATGCGAGTACACGTGGATCTGCACGTGGGTCTGCGAGTGCACGTGGGTCCGCAAGTACCTGTGTATTGTCTTGTTGAGTACCTGTGTATTGTATTGTTGAGTAGTAGTGTCAAAAAGCTAGTTGTTAGGTAATTTGGACAGGGTATAATCCCAATCCCCATTAAATTGGTAGGTACGATGCCCGGCAGGTGTGAAGATGCAACTCGGTGTACATCTTGCGGCATGTATGCGTTCCTTGATTAACTGATCGAGGGCGAATACTGCTGTGCAAAATGTAAGCACGTTGTTTCCCCGGAATCCCAGGTTCTGAATCTAGGAAGCAACTGTCAGCACTGAGAAGACCCTCCATACTAAATGAAAGCCAGGAACGTACCCAGCAGGTGCCGGCAGGGGCCAGCACAGAGGCAGGTGGAGACAAAGAGGTGCAAGCAACAGAAAGAGTAGATGGGTGACAGTCAGGAAGGATAGAGGGGGAAGTGCTAGGGAGGCCAAACCTGGGCTGGAGCATCCCAATAAGTACGCTCCATTGAGTGACATTGGTAAAACCGGTCAGGGACCAGCACTGCTTGAGCTGAGGGACTCTACTAGCTGCCAGGGGAAGAACTCCTCCAGTCAGAGTGGGGGGGAAGTGAAGGGAAAGGATAGACAGTTTCTGGTGGTCAGGGACTCAATTCTTAGAAGGACAGAGAGGGCAATCTGTGACAATGACCTGAATCGCCGAACTGTATGCTTTCTACCGGGGTGATCGGGTTCGGCACATCGCGGATCTGGTGGACAGATTACTGGGTTTGGGTTCCTGGAGGACTGGGCCGACTTCACAGTCGGTCACCAGTATTATAGAAGGGACAGACTGCACCTAAATGAGGGGGGTGCAAATGTGCTGGGAGTAAAGATGGCCAAAAATTTAGAGGGGTTTTTAAACTAGGCGACGGGGGGAGGGTCCAGAGGTAGAGATAGTCAGAGCGGAACTTAGTCCAAAGGGTAGTATTGGGGGCATTAGTTGTAGATTGACTAAAGCACATAAACTCAAGTATAGTAACAAGTCCTAGTTGCAATCTCGAAACACCCAATAAGAGGATAGTATACAACCGGTCTAAACTATGTGGCATGTTCACCAATGCCACGAGCCTGGCGGACAAGATGGGTGAACTAGAGATACTGTTGTACGAGGAGGATTTGGATTTTGTGGGAATTTCAGAGACTTGGTTCAACCGCTCTCATGATTGGCTGGCAACCATTCAAGGGTATGCCCTTTATCGCAGGGATAGAGGGTAAAAAAAGGGGGAGGGGTATGCCTGTAAATCAAGAATAATGTACAAGTGAATGTGAAAGATGACATCACTAAGGGAGCTAGGGAGGAGGTGGAATCCTTATGGGTAGAGCTCCAAAGGGATGAAGCTAAGGGGAAAATAATACTGGTAGTATGCTATAGGCCCCCTAACCTGAGGGAGGAGGGGGGGCGGACCACCTATCACAGTTTGAGATTAGAAGCAAGGATGGGAAGTGTTTTCATAATGGGGGATTTTAATTATCCAGACATGGACTGGGTAGCAGGGAACCACGCATTTGTCTAAGGCTTGCCAGTTCCTAAATGTCTTGCAGGACAATTTCATGGGTCAGATGGTAGACACACCAACTAGAAATAAAGCATTACTAGATCTACTGATTACCAACAATACAGACCTGATCATGGATGTGGAAATACGGGGAAATTTAGGAAACATCGATCACAGGTCAATTGGCTTCAGTATAAATCACACAAATAGGAAACATAAAGGAAATACGGACACTGAATTTCAAAAGATCCAACTTCCCTAAATTACGATCCTTGCTAGAAGATATAAATTGTGATAAAATCTTAGGAACAAAGAACACGGAGGAGAGATGGGTTTGCTTTAAGAGTATATTAAATAAGGGCATTAGCCAGTGCATCCCATGGGGAGATGGCGAAGGTATTGCATTTATACTTCTCCTCAGTCTTCACGAAGGGAATCGGGGGGCTTCAGTAACCAAAACTGCAGTGTTTATCCTCGTGACACATCACAGCAAGCTCCCCTCATGGCTAACAGGATAGAATTAGAATTAGACTTGGGAAACTTAACATTAATAAGTCACTGGGACCGGATGGATTGCACCCGAGGGTACTTAGGGAACTCAGTCAAGTAATTGCCAGACCATTGTTCCTAATTTTTACTGACAGTCTACTGACTGGAATGGTACCAGCGGATTGGAGAAAAGCCAATGTAGCACCAATGTTTAAAAACGGCCCAAAATACATCAATGAGAATTACAGGCCAATTAGCCTAACATCAATAGTATGCAAGCTCTTGGAGGGGATGATAAGGGACTATAAACAAGATTTTAGTAATGAAAACGGTATCATTAGTAGTAATCAGCATGGATTCATGCAGAATCGTTCTTGCCAAACCAATCTATTAACCTTCTATGAGGAGGTGAGTTGCCATCTAGATAAAGGAAGGCCCGTAGACATGGTGTATCTGGATTTTGCAAAAGCAAAAAAATTTGACAGTTTCCCATAAACGCTTACTGTACAAAATAAGGTCCGTTGGCATGGACCATAGGGTGAGTACATGGATTGAAAACTGGCTACAAGGGGAGTTCAGAGGGTGGTGATAAATGGGGAATACTCAGAATGGTCAGGGGTGGGTAGTAGGGTCCCACAGGATTCTGTGCTGGGACCAATCCTATTTAATTTGTTCATAAATGACCTGGAGGATGGGGTAAACAGTTCAGTCTCTGTATTTGCGAACGATACTAAGCTAAGCAGGGCAATAACTTCTCCGCCGGATGTGGAAACCTTGCAAAAGAATCTGAACAAATTAATGGGGTGGGCAACTACATGGCAAATGAGGTTTAATGTATCAAAATGTAAAATATTGCATTTGGATGGCAAAAATATGAATGCAATCTATACACTAGGGGGAAGAACCTCTGGGGTAATCTAGGATGAAAAAGGGATCCTAGTAGATGAGGCTCAGCAATGGCATGCAATGCCAAGCTGCTGCAAACAAAGCAAACAGAATATAGGCATGCATTAAAAAAGGGATCAACTCCAGAGATAAAACAATAATTTTCCCGCTCTACAAGACTCTGGTCCGGCCGCACCTGGAGTATGCTGTCCAGTTCTGGGCACCAGTCCTCAGGAAGGACATACTGGAAATGGAGTGAGTACAAAGAAGGGCAACAAAGCTCATAAAGCGTCCGAAGGACATTAGTTATGAAGAAAGGTTGTGAGCACTGAACTTATTCTCTCTGGAGAAGAGACGCTTGAGAGGGGATATGATTTCAATTTACAAATACCATACTGGTGACTAAGGATGGGTGAACGGTTCGGCCCAAGCATAAGTTCGAGGCAATCTTTGGTTGTTCGGACGTTCAGCGAACAACAAACATTATGCAGTGTTCGTGGCAAATTTGAAAGCCGCGGAACACTGTTAAAGTCTATGGGACACTAACATGAAAAACAAAAAGTGCTAATTTTAAAGGCCTATATGCAAGTTATTGTCATAAGAAGTGTTTGGGGACCCGGGTCCTGCCCCAGGGGACATGTATCAATGAAAAAAAAAAGTTTTAAAAACTGCATTTTTTTCGGGAGAAGTGATTTTAATAATACTTAAAGTGAAACAATAAAAATAAAATATTCCTTTAAATATCATGCCGGGGGGGGGGGGGGGTGGGGTGTCTATAGTATGCCTGTAAAGTAGCGCAGTTTTCCTGTGTTTAGAACAGTACCACAGCAAAATGAAATTTCTAAAGGAAAAAAAGTAGGGCTGTTACTGATCAAAATTTGCGTGTTCGATTAATCGTTTTTTTTTTAATCGACTAATTTAAAAATAAGCGTTTATTGATTGGTTTGCGCAAAAGTTATAGCGTCTACAAAATAGGGGATAGTTTTATGGCATTTTTATTTATCATTTTTTTTTACTAGTAATGGCGGCGATCAGCGATTTTTATCGTGACTGCGACATTATGGCGGACACATCAGACAATTTTGACACATTTTTGGGACCATTGGCATTAATACAGCGATCAATGCTATGAAATTGCATTGATTACTGTAAAAATGTCACTGGCAGTGAAGGGGTTAACCACTAGGGGGTGGGGAGGGGTTAAGTGTGTCCTGGGGAGTGATTCTAACTGTGGGGGGGATGGTCTAGCAGTGACACGACACGATCGCTGCTCCCGATGACAGGGAGCAGACAATCAGTGTCCTGTCACTACGCAGAATGGGGAGATGCTGTGTTTACATCGGCATCTCCCTTTTCTTCAGCTCCGTGACACGATCGCGGGCACCCGGTGGACATCGAGCCGGCAGGTATGTTACTTTGCCCAGCCGTGCCATTCTGCCAACGTATATCTACAGGAGCTGGTCGGCAAGCTGTTATAAATATACTCATACATACAAAGGGTCAGAAGCACAAAAAAACAAAAGGATAACTGGGTAGCTATATTGCTGGATCTGTAGTTTAGCAGAGTTCAGTAAATATGACAGCCGCCGCCGGCCACTCAGCTCCTCACCTCTCCCAGCTTCAGTACAAGCAGAAATCCACTACAAGTCAATCCAACTAAGTGTCAGGCTTCACCCTGCATGTTTCATCATAGGAGACTTTGTAAAGCTTTAATAATCAGTGCAGTGTGTACATGTTTTTGTCATCATCAGTGTGGTTTTTCATTATTCTGCTGTATATGCATTTTTTTGACATCCTAAACATGTTTTGCATAACATTATGCTTCTAAATTTGCACCTCTTTGGTAAACTGCAAGTTACAGCTACTTTCTGTCTGATCATTCTGCTGATTACTAATTCTGTTAAAAAAAGTTATATAATTTAAACTAAAAAATGAATTATTGATTTTATGTTTGTTCCAGTCCAAGGAACCTTTTTCGTGTCACTTTTATGAATCAGCCCCATAACTGCATTAACTTAATAAAAGCGCATCTAATGAACGCCGGACCCCCAGAACACCCTTTCAATTGCTTCTATTCAGCTACACAGACTCTAACTTCTGCTCCTTGTTAGACAGATGCACGTTGCCATTCACATTCAATGTGACACCAATTATTTCTGGGCAAAACTATACAAACTTCACGCTGTAAGCAGAAGCCCAACCAAAAGAGATGGAAAAGGAAGAACCTTACAATCAGGACAAAGAGACGCAGCTTCTGCCAGCTGGAGACTAATAAGCTGATGACAATTTCAGAGTATAGAGCCTGAGAAGGATCTCTTTAGGTGATGGCAGGACTTCCCTGCCTGCTCAATATTCACATAATGATGAGTGATGCCTCATTTGAAGACATCAAAGCCCTCCCTATGGGTTAATCACATTAAACAGAGCGATCACTAATGGCTACAGTGTAAAGGGCCTTACATCACAGCTTCTTCTAAATTAAAAATTCCCAGCATCTAAATAGTTATAATGTGATATCAGTTGATATTTACTTTGTTATGACTTCCTTAGTACATATAGATAGGATACAGAAAATATACAGAATTGGCCACTGGCATAGCCACCCTAAAGCAGCAGGCTCTATAGGGTGACATTGCATCATTACTGTCAGTAAAGCATTCCCTTGGGTAACAAAGGGTACTGTGTACTTACAATTCACCCTTTGTATATCTAGGACTGAACTGCTAACAGTGTAGGGTAGTAGTTTTACTCTTCTTATGTTGGGTTTTAGGTGTAGCCTTGGCCTTGTGACTATGATATGCAACCTTGTTAGTGGGCTACTTAAAGTAGAATTATAGGCAAAACTTTTTTTTCATTTTGGATTTTTGGATAGAGCAAGGGAGGGTTATAACCCAAGTCAGATTTTTATTTTTTTGCCATCTGTGTTCCATTACTGAGATTTCCCTTGATTTCCTGTCCCATAGCCAAACAGGAAAAGAGAGGAAATCCCTGCAAATTAGGGGAATTCCTTTGGGACCCCTAGGTCACCAAAACTAGTGTCCCCATTGAAGGTCTTGCCTTCTTTTACTTTCTTGGGGACAACCCAACATCTGGGATTTTCTTTAACTTTCACTTTCAATGATAATGATAAACAGCCCAAACAGAGAGGGTGAATCTCCTTAATGGGGCGCAGACAGCAATAAAAACCTGACAGGTGTTCTAATCCCTCTCCACTCTATCCAAAACTAAAAAAAAAAGGTTTGCCTTTAGTTATACTTTAATCTAGACAGCCAGCCATGTAAGAAGGGTGGCGGTAGAAGACAGCTTTCCAAGGGGGCAGAAAGAATAGATCCAGATGTGCCTAGTATTAACTTTCATGCTAGTCTGGATGTGACTCCCTTTTCCTGCAAAAGATCCTGACAGAAGATACTTTAAAGCAGATATTTGAGACACCTGCCTAAATTTGTGTTCCTACCTTCGGTCATGTAGGAATGTCCATTCCTACATTTGCCCGTCCAGTGTCCTACAATGCCTGCTATAATTAAATGAAGTAGGACTTCACTATAAGGGGAGCATGTCTTAGTACCATGGCAAATCAATGGATATCATTTGACTAGACATGCTCAAGCATTATGCCTTAATCAGGGCCGCTGATAGAAATCATGAGGCCCTGTACAGCCTACCTGAAGGGGCCCCCTTCAGTCCCACCCTCAATCCCACCCATGACCCCGCCCATGGTCCCACCTTGAAACAAAGTGCAGGTTTGTCTTCAAGTGATATTTATCATGCCATCCATAGTAAATATGTGCAGAGTGCAGTCCACCATTCCATGCCATATTGCCATCCATAATAAATATGTGCGGTCAGAGTGCAGTGCAATGCAGTTTAATATTCACCCCCTATCAGGCTGTGCTGCAGCAGCCACGATCTGCTTCCCCTCTGCTCCTGGATTCAGGCTGTCAGCTGCCCTCCGCCCACCTCACAGCCTCTCACTCCATGGTGGAGGAAGATCACTCCACCAGGGAAGAAAATAGGCATCCGTAGCGGCAGGTGGCAGGAGCTTGAAGTTGAGCCACCACGCGGAGCGGGTGCAGAACACACATGTGCCCGGAATTGATAAAAAAGTCCCTCCACACCCACCAGCACAGAGATCAGAGAGGGGCCCAGAAAATAGCAATTACGCCGTTTTTTTTTTAACCAGACTATCTTTGACTGAGGTTGCCTGGGCCACCATGCTGAGCTGAGGACACCAGGCCCGGTACAATAGGGCCAGCTGTACTGGTTTATCAGCGGCCCTGGCCTTAATTTAAAAATATGTATATACAGACAGGGTCCAAGGGAAATCATTTATATTTTTGCATGTTGCCTTAATTCAGCACTGTGTAGTATTAAAAGCGAAGTATGGCCAGAGCTTTTTTTGCCATACTTCTCTTGTGGGGGACAGGCATACTTTAATTTATCTGTGACCTAGAGGCAGCTGATAGCTTGCTGTTTTTCACTATCAGCTGATGGGGAAAAGCCATGCCAGGCTCTGGAAGGATCCCAAGAATATTGTCAGAATCCACTCTGCTGCCTGATTTACAGCTGGCTCCCCCTCTCAGCATGTGGCTGAGAGCCAAAGACAGGCTCTCCAATGAGTGTGGAAGAGCAGAGGGGAAAGCGGTGACTGACAGTTCTGCTGACAGTTTTCATTTTCTAATTTATCCTTAAAACATGAAAGGGAGAACACTTTTTTACTGTGAGGCCCAAGTGTTCCTGAAGACACTGGATTAACGAAACATGTAGACGAGGCAGTAACGCAATTGCCATATCCAGTTCCTGTGGTGACGTTACTTCTGGTTACTTCTGGTTCCGGTCTTTGGAACACACGCCAACTACCGTGAGTGGAGCAGTGGCGAGGATGCACATTACAGGCAGAGTGCATTGGTGCTGAGAAACTAGGCACCAAAAAAAATGTGAGTGCATAATTTTAAACTTTGTGATTTTTTTTACCTAGTTAATAAATACTGCACTATGAGAATCTTTATCTTTTCTGGTGTGCATTACCTATTCTCGTGAGAGTTACACACAGCATCATTGGGAAAGAAGTAGATCTGTTGATGAGAGCATATCTGAGTCTTTGGATTAAGCATTTATGACCTACAGTACTTTTTGCTAGGGGGTCATATTATTGTGGTGAGCTCATTGGAGTGGCACATGAGGTGTAAAACACTGGCAGATTAAGAAGAATTAGAGAAATACCTATTTGTGTTAAGAACACCAATTCACAATGGTGGATGGGACTTTATCGTTTGTTTGTTGGACAATTAAGAAGTTGCATTTGTATATACATTTTTGGAGAATAATTGTCATTTTATAGGGTGATAACGCCCAACCTTATTTTATACTGTTGGTAACATACTAAAAGTCTGATATTAAAATATTAGCATGTCAGGAAATGTATCACACCCAGTAATTCGATTTAAACTGTGCTTGAAAGCTTGAATCTTATTGGTTAGACCAGCAGACATCACACAGCCCAAACTTTCCTTGTGATCCTGTAAGGCAGGGGTGTCCAACCAGTGGCCCGCGGAGCCCTCTGATGTGGCCCACAACCTCTTGCTCTGTGATGGTGGATTGGCAAGCCCAGATCTTGGGTTCCTGACCCTCTATCCCAGAGCATCAGTGTTGCGAATGAAGCGTGCAGTAGAGGAAGCAATCGGCTGCGTAGCCGCGTAAGGCAATGCTTCCTGTATAGCGGTGGCTCCTGTCACAGGGGGAGTGATACCAAATGTGCTATGCCTGGGACAGCAACAGCTGACAATACCTGAATAGAAGATGGTTATTATAGGTCAGTTGATTAATAAAATCACAGTGTATATATGGGCATAGCTTCTGCATTGGTTACTGGGCTGCTTTCAAACTGATCCGCAGGTGCAGCGCAGTGTATCGGTGGGTTACCTTCACTGAGCCATAGACTTCTGTAATTACCTGCAGATTTGGCTCGCTTTCTGAAAGTGCACCACACATGCAGGACATAATAGAATTCTACGGCAAAGTGCAGCTAACCCGCAGGAAATCCACAAGTGCACTGCACCCACGGTGTGGGTAAACCTCAGCACAACAGTGTGAAAGCAGCCTTAGGCCCCTTTCACAGGATCAGTCCGACCCAATCAGACACTCCATTCACCTCTATGGAGCGGCAGATGCAAAGAGACTCGTGTCCATTTACACCCGCCTACCTCCAATTCGATCTGCTAAAAAAAATAGAAGGGGATCCGTCCCCTTCTGTCTGGGCAGATCGGATCGGGGGGGTCCATAAAAAAGTGAGTAAAGTGGGCTGCATCTGTGTCCACCATGCAGTAAGCATGTCATCCGCCCGCTCCACTCATTGTGGCCCACGACTGGTTACCTAGTCGCTTAAATGGCCCTCGCTCTTCAAAAGGTTGGGCACCCCTGCTGTAAGGAGTCTTATAAATTCTGGATGTAGACCAATTTCTGAAAAAGAACAATCTATAAGGTTTGTGTAAATACATAAAGAGTAGTTTATAGACTGGCTTTCCTTGTTAGATTCCCCTTAAAGAACTTCTGTATCGTGATCCTGTTGTAAGCCTGGCGAGTGTTAGTACACAAGCAGGTATAAATTACAGCAATCTCTTCAAATTGTTGCTGCAAAAAATAATTTTTATTAAAAGCATATTACTTAATTTAATATGTTCCAAGTTCCAGTCCTATTTCATTTCCTACAGCTAAATAAATAATTAGTATTTTTCTACTAACAGCTGTTTCTACTTGGAAATGGTTTTGTTCAAGTTATTTTTACAGCCATCCATTCTAGCCTTGGAGCATTTAAGTTTTCTTGTTAGATAGTTTACAGATTCACCTTCTATCTATCTTTCTACATCTGCCTATAGATATGTCCATGAAGTGCTACTAAACCTCCTACACAACACTTTGTTCGAACATATTTGCTGAAATTTGAGATACAGTGTGAAATGTCCTCCCTACGGTTTGTGGAATTTGCCCACGTGCAATTATTTGCTTCTTATTCTTTCTTTGATCTCTCCTTTCCTCAAGGTGCTGCCAAACGAGCTTATGAGGACATTTCCCAAGGCAACCTCCCACTGAGCTAAGAAGTATAAAGAGGGTGTGAAGGACCTGGAAGCTTTGTAGGGGATTCTAGTACAGTTCTATTTTATTATTTTATGACAGTGCTGATAATTCTTCCCCTCCCTTAAAACTCAGCACAAGAAGGCTTCAGAAATGTAATATCCTCTGTTAAATGTGTTTCTTTCTGGCAGATTGCTGGCTGGGGCATTGAAAACTGTACCAATAGTTATTACATGAAAGTTGGGAGAAATGTATGGTGTGTGAATTATTGTAAAAAACATTAACAAAGTTATACATGTTCCTATAGGAACACATATAATACAGGACCTTATCAAGTCCCGATATATAACAGATTTGATCCACTTAATAATTAGAGAGGATTAGTGGAATTATCACCGTAAACCTTTTTAGGGGGTCAGAAAAAAGAAGAAGAGGGAGATCCAGGAGAGTAACATACATGCAAGATTGAAGAGGTCATGGGTGGGAGGAACAACAGGGAACAGATCTAGGAACCCCAGAGCCCAACAGAAGAGTAGGGAGCAGGAAGAAGAAAATAACAAAAAAAGAAGACGGGAGTGCTGAATGGGGGTATATTTAATCTTAATAGGGCTATTTTAACTAAAGATGAATTGAACATTTTTAATTTGGGTTAAAAACGAGCCCCAAGAAAACCTATAAATGTATTTGATGTTTACAGTAATGCACACAAGTATATACGTAAATAAAATATAAAGAAGTATTTTTTGAGTAAACCCCCAGCACCTAGTGTTAGACTATCAGTAACCAATGCAGTGATAAATAGAAGTTTAAGAAATATGTTGACTTTTAATCCTCCAATATCCACTAATCACCATGTTGAAGTTTTTAAAAGTTTGGTTTTGAGGGATTTGGACAGTATTGAACAGAAGAAGGTGAATCCTTGGTATACTGAGACAGGAATTAATACATTTAAAAAGAGAAGGGTATAACTGTGCAGCCTGCTGATTAAGGGGGGGGGGGGGAGGGCGGTGTTTATCTTGTATAGGGAGTTTTATAATACCCAACTGATGGATATGTTGTCAGATAATCATACGTATGATCGATTACAGAAGGAATGAAAAATTATAAGAAGGAATGAAAGAGTTTGGTTGAGCATGGGTATAGGGAATGGGAAGAGGGTGTTTACTAAGAAGGAGAAGAGATACCTGATACTGAGTGTTTGTTGGATTCCAACCATATATACCCTACTCAAGATACATAAGGATTTACAATGTCCACCTGCACGGCCAATTGTTAAAGGAATAGGATCCATCTCACCGAGATTGAGTGAATACTTAGACACATTTTTATAGCCCAGTGTTACATCTACTAAAGCGTACTTGAGGGATATGAAGGATATACTTAAATTATTACAGCAGGTGGATTTGAAAAATAAGACTCAGGTATATCTAGTAACTGCTGATGTTTCACCCTGTATACTATCATTCAACATGAAGATGCAACGTTGGTGTTAAATTGGGCACTGAGCAAAAGGGATGACATCCCACTCAACCAGAAGACGTTCCCAAGGAAGGCATTGGATTTTTGTTTGTCCCACGACTATTTCTGGTTTCAGGGACAGTTCTTCTCCCAACGCAAGGGAGTTGAAATGGGTGCGAAATTTGCATCCAGCCTCATGAATATCTTCATGCCTGGTCGGGAGGATAAATTTGTCTATAATAAATCTAGAGCTGAGATTCTATTGTACCGCAGATTTATTGATGATCTAATTTTGATATGAAATTTACTGTAATTTATTGATCATTTAACCTGGAATACGAATATATTAAATCAGAATATCAGGTAAATTAAAATCAATTACATTTTGTGGATTTTGTGATCTATAGGGATGCTGATCATCTTTCAACGAAAGTTTATTTTAAATCCGCTGACAGGAATGGCTATCTTTCGATCAATAGTGGCCATCACCCTATTTGGTTGAAAAACATTCCTGGGGACAACTAATTAAGGGTAAACATAATTGTACTGAATTAAGGGACTATAGGGTGTAGGCTGAGATTATTAACTGCTTGCCGACCAGCCGATGTCATTATTCTGTGGCAGGTTGGCTCGGCTGCGCAAATTGTCATAGGTGTCCGTCGGCCACTTTAAGAGCATGCCTGCAGTGCGCGTGGCTGGTGGCCGCGATGTCTGCCGGCCACCCGCGATCGCTACATAGAGAGGCAGAACAGGGATCTGTCAATGTAAAAAAACAGATCCCCGTCCTGACAGGGGACTAGAGAGAGATTAACTGTTCCTAGTGATCAGGAACAGCGATCTCTCTCTACTCCCAGTCAGTACATTCCCCCCACAGTTAGAAACACCTCCCTAGGCCTTGATCGAGCCTTGATCGCACCCTAGTGTTAACCCCTTCCCTGCCAGTGTCATTTATACAGTAATCAGTGCCTATTTTTAGCACTGTATAAATGTCACTGGTCCCAAAAAAGTGTCAAAAGTGTTTGATTTGTCCGCCGCAAAATGTTGCATTCCCGCTAAAAATCACTGCCATTATTAATAAAAAAAAAAAAATTATAATAAAATTGCCATAAATATATCCGCTATTTTGTAGACGCTATAACTTTTGCGCAAACAAATCAATAAATGCTTATTGCGATTTTTCTTTTTACCAAAAATATGTAGAAGAATACATATTGGCCTAAACTGATGAGGATTTTTTTTTTTTTTTAAAAATTTTTGGAGATATTATACCAAAAAGTTAAAAATATTGTTTTTTTTTTTTCAAAATTGTTGGTCTTTTTTGTTTATAGTGCAAAAATTAAACAGCAGAGGTGATCAAATACCACCAAAAGAAAGCTCTGTTTGTGGGAAAAAAGGACATCAATTTTGTTTGTGTACAACGTTACTTGACCGCGCAATTGTCAGTTAAAACAATGCAGTGCCATAGCGCAAAAAATGGCCTGGTCATTAAGGGGGTAAATCCTTCTGGGGGCTGAAGTGGTTAAGGAACGTTTTGTGAGAAAAGGTTTTAGTAGTGTATAGTTGGACAAGGTAGCTCAGGGAGGTGGAACAGGTACCTAGAGATTTTTTACTTACTGTCAGGGGCATCTAGCGCTCCTGTTCCTAATTCCAGCATCTGGGTTTTGGCTATGGCATTCTCCCTGTCTTTGTCCACCTGCAGGCTGATTGATGTGGTCAGTCTCTGGGTGGAAACTCAAACCTCTTATAAGCCAGCTAAACCCTCATTTGGGTGCTTGTGATAGACAGTGATACGTTTGTTGTTCGTGATCAAACTCCCTGTCTGTCTGCCCTGCTAGATTGGGTTTCCCTGTGTATGACTTTGGAATGGATTTTGGACTATTCCCTGAACTCAGCCTGCCTTTTACCTGGACTGTCATAGAACCATGCTATCTGTCTGCTAAGTATCTGTTTGCTTTGCTTAGTTCGCATCTGCCCTGGGGTGGTGGCCAGGCACTATAGCATTGTGTATAAGTCCTGGGGGGCAACCGAGTACCGGTAGGCCTGCTTGCCTTATGGGAAAGGGGGCTTCTATAGGTGAAGAACACATTAGTCAGCTATAGTGTCTGCCCACCTGCGTTGGGATAGACGTGACATTATCACAAGCCTTTAACAAAAGAAAATTCTGTGAAGATGAACTCTACACAGGCCCGTTTATTTGCTGAGGAAATTTGCAAACTGACACGCCAAGTCCAGGAACTGTCTTTGCATGTAAACACACTTCCAGCAGTAACGCACGAGCCAGAGCCCAAAGTTAACCCGCTTGATCGTTTTTCTGGTGAATATGTTTTCCAACTTTAAAAATAGTTGTATGGTATACTTTAAGCTTAAGCCCCACTCCTCTGGTTCTGAAGCACAGCGGATTGACCTGATTATTACAATGTTGCAGGAAGATCCCCAGTCTTGGGTGTTTAGTCTCCGCACAGATGACCCAACCAGAGGGTCAGTTGAAGCTTTGTTTCAATGATCCTGTTTGTGCCCACTCAGCTGAAGCTAACCTTAGGTTATTACGTCAAGGTAAACGCACCGCTGAACAATACTGTTCTGATTTCCGCCACTGGGCACCTGACTTAGGGTGGAATGACCCAGCTCTAAGAAGCCAGTTCAGGTTAGGCTTATCAGACTCCATCAAAGACTCCTTAGTACACTACCCTGAGCCAAAGTCATTGAATGAAGCCATACAAGTAGCCATCTGTATAGACAGGCATTTACAGGGAAAGGCGCACAGAGAGGTTTGTTTCTTTGCCCCCCAGTATGCCGCCTATTTTTTCTTCATCAACCCTTCCTGAGCCCTCTCAACCTCTCCTACAGTATGAGCCCATGCAAATTGGTGCTACCCATTTATCCTCTGGGGAAAAGGCTAGAAGAAGATCCCAGGGACTCTGCTTATACTGTGACAACCACAGCCACTTTGTCACCATCTGCCCTAATAAGCCAAGAATGCCAAGAGTCTAGTGCAGGTGGGGTCTGCTTCTATAGACTATACTGTGTCAGTTTCTCTTGAAGATAAACTATTTGTTCCTGCACAACTTAGCTCTGCCAAGTTTTCTCATCAACTCTCAGATTTCATAGATTCTGGTGCTGTTAGCAACTTCATTCATAGGGACTTAGCACACCGTGTACAGATTCCTGTGACTAAGGTGCACAGACCCTTTTCAGTCTTAGCTGTTGATAACTCTCCCTTGTCCGTGAACCTGGTCACCTTATGCACTGTACCTTTTACTCTGACCATTGGGGAATTTCATAGGGAGATAATCAGCTTCTACTTGATCTCATCTCCTGCTTATCCCCTTATCTTAGGGTATCCCTGGCTTAAACTTTATAACCCGCACATATACTGGGCTACAGAGGAGATTAGGTCCTTGTCCCAGACCTGCAACCAGAACTGCATTAAAACTACTGACCAGTTGCCTATTTATAACTCTTGTGTGGCCAGTACCAGTCATGTGCCTTTATTACAGTCCTATTCGGATCCTGATCATGACAATTTTTCCAAGTGTGACTCCAGTTTGCATAACCATGTACCTTTATATGACTCTGTTAAAGCAAAAAACGCTGACACGTTTATTGAATTCCCAATAGTCCACCTTTCCTGCCAATTGCCACTGCCTGAATCTTCTACTAGAAGCCAAACTTACCCACTGTCTCACAGCTTGGAGCCCTGTTTTGAAACTTCCTCTAATGCCCCGTACACACGGTCGGATTTTCCGACGGAAAATGTCCTATCAGACCATATTGTCGGAAATTCCGACCGTGTGTGGGCTCCATCTCAAATTTTCCGACAACAAAGTCCTATCGGACTTTTTCCGATGGTGTGTAGCGAATTCCAACGGACAAAGTGCCACGCATGCTCAGATCACATTACAAGACCAAAGCTATTGGCTACTAGCCACTACGTAGTCCCTTCACACGCAACGAACGTCACCACGTTCAGAATGATCAGATTTTCCGACAACTTTGTCCGACCGTGTGTATGCAACACCAGTTGGTCGACAAAATCCGTCTGAAAAAATCAGATGGATTTTGTGGTCGGAATTTCCGACCGTGTGTACGGGGCATAAGTCCTCGGAAGTCAAGCCCCATGGATTACCCCTACCTTGCCTGTCCCTAAACTCCCTTGGACGCACAGTCAGGCTAACTTGTCCACAAGTTCCACTGTCACTATACCTGGCGATGTGATTCAGGTAGTCGCTACACCTGGAGATGCGATTCAGGTAGTCGCTACACCTGGAAATGCGATTCAGGTAGTCGTTACTCCTGGCGATGGGATTCAGTCAGTCGCTACACATGGCATTGCGATTGAGTCGGCCTCTGCACCAGTTATGCCAGACCGGATTTTGGACTATTCCCTGAACTCAGCCTGCCTTTTACCTGGACTATCATAGAACCACGCTATCTGTCTGCTAATCTCAAGTATCTGTTTGGTTTGCTCAGTTCGCATCTGCCCTGGCGTAGTGGCCAGGCACTATAGCATTGTGTACAAGTCCTGGGGGCAACCAAGTATTGGTAGGCCTACTTGCCTTATTGGAAAGGGGGCTGATTTAGGTGAAGAACACAGTAGCCAGCTATAGTGTCTGACCACATGCGTTGGGGTAGACGTCACACTGACACATTACTTAGCATGCATGTCCTAACATGACAAAATACACCTCTGATGTTTAAACCATATAGAATAGTGATCACAGCAGGAAATTGGGACGAGCTTGGGTAGACCATACATCTCCAGCTAGACTTGGGGAGAAATTTGTCAGGCTTTAATACTGCAATTATCAATATAAGGAACACCATCAAATCTATCATAACCAAATGGAAAGAACATGGCACAACAGCAAACCTGCCAAGAGACGGCCGCACACCAAAACTCACAGACCGGGCAAGGAGGGCATTAATCAGAGGCAGCACAGAGACTTAAGGTAACCCTGGAGGAGCTGCAGAGTTCCACAGCAGAGACCGGAGTATCTGTACATAGGAAGACTATAAGCCGTACGCTTCATAGAGTTGGGCTTTATGGCAGAGTGGCCAGAAGAAAGTCATTACTTTCAGCAAAAAACAAAATGCCACATTTTGAGTTTGCGAAAAGGCACGTGGGAGACTCCCAAAATGTATGGAGGAAGGTGCTCTGGTCTGATGAGACTAAAATTTAACTTTTTGGCCATCAAAGAAAATGCTATGTCTGGCGCAAACCCAACACATCACATCCCCCAAAGAACACCGTCACAGTGAAACATGGTGGTGGCAGCATCATGCTGTGGGGATGTTTTTCAGCAGTCAGGACTGGGAAACTGGTCAGAGTTGAGGGAAAGATGGATGGTGCTAAATACAGGGATATTCTTGAGCAAAACCTGTACCACTCTGTGTGTGATTTGAGGCTAGGACAGAGGTTCACCTTCCAGCAGGACAATGACCCCAAACACACTGCTAAAGCAACTCTTGAGTGGTTTAACCTCCCTGGCGGTATTATTATTTCTGATTTTAGGTGCTGAAAGCGGTACAATTATTTTGCATGGAAATTTGGCGTTTTATATTGTAGGCCTGTAATTCTTAGGAATAACTGACTTAAATCTGTCCAAACAAGAGTCTAGTAGACATCTCGGGTATGATAAAGTTTGAAACACAAAATCATAAATTATAATATAATAAAAAACTATAAATAATTATAACAAAAAATAATATAATGATAATAAAAATTATTCAATAATGTAATCAAATCAAAAACACAGAAATTTGCTCAGTTGCAGAATTGTCACTGTCATTAGATTTAGTGTTTGATGACGAATTTCCCCACAAATCGCTATCGCTCAATTCTGCAAGTGATTCTAATTTATTATAAAACCCCTTTTGACATAAAGGGGCACTTTTTGGTTGCTATGGACAATCTTCAAATTCCAGGCAGAAAAAACAGCATTTATAATATAAAAGTGCATGCAGGGCACTGGACAGACCACTAGGGACAAAGGGGATGTGTAATTTTTCTATACAGTACTGTAATCTGTTAGATTACGGTACAGTATATGTATTGTGTGTTTTTACATTTTTGAATTTGGCGCTGTGTGAATCGAGCGAGGAGACACTGCGGGGAGACATCGCAGGATCCAGGGGACAGGGTAAGTAACTTTCCCTGTACTTTCCCTGGATACTGCGATGCGATCCCGAGTCTGACTCGGGGTTACCGCTAATGGTACTGGAATTCCACCCCGTGCCAGACTCGGGAATACCACCAGGGAGGTTGAGGGGAAACATGTAAATGTGTTAGAATGGCCTAGTCAAAGCCCAGACCTCAATCCAATAGAAAATCTGTGGTCAGACTTAAAGATTGCTGTTCACAAGAGCAAACCATCCAACTTGAAGGAGCTGGAGCAGTTTTGCAAGGAGGAATGGGCAAAAATCCCAGTGGTAAGATGTGGCAAGCTCATAGAGACTTATCCAAAGTGATTTGGAGCTGTGATAGCCGCAAAAGGTGGTTCTACAAAGTATTGACTTTAGGGGGGTGAATAGTTATGCACATTGACTTTTTCTGTTATTTTGTCCTATTTGTTGTTTGCTTCACAATAAAAAAAAAAAAAAAAAAAACATCTTCAAAGTTGTGGGCATGTTCTGTAAATTAAATGATGCAAATCCTCAAACAATCCATGTTAATTCCAGGTTGTGAGGCAACAAAACACAAGGGGGGTGAATACTTTTGCAAGGTACTGTATATTAAATCTTACAAGAAACATTATTGTATTAGCTTAGTTTTTTCAACTCAGTCTATTCAGAGATCTAAAAACACTGACATTTCCATTTTCCACTAGCTAAATGCTGCCGTGGATTGCCTTACATGTTTAATCTGCCATGCAATAATACTAAACCACATTGTCAAACCATTTACAAACAACCAGGTTTCTATTTCTAGAAGAAGCAGTAAAATAAAACTGCGCCACACCTTATACTGGGCGGCTAATTCAGTTTCAATGGATTCAAATATATATAATTTTTTTATGGATTTATACTTAGCTTAGGAAACTTTTATTAAAGAATCATCTAATGGAAATGTTTAGAATTATTTGAACATTCAACATTTTACTGGTATGTTTTCTTGATGTATAACTAGTTTGAGAGATATTTACATACTCATATAATATCTAAGCCAGCCATTTCTCCAGAGGCTGCTGGGGCTCCTTGAACTCCCATTGATTGGTCCAGGCATAATTCCAGGACCAAGATCAGTGGCATGAAACCAATGATCTTTTTAGCCATTTGTAAGGGGGGCATTCTTCATACCGACCACCTATGTAAGGAGCATTCTTCCCACTGACCACCAATGTAAGGAACATTCTTCCCAATGACCACCAATGTAAGGAGCATTCTTCATACCGACCACAAATGTAAGGAACATTCTTCCCAATGACACCAATGTAAGGAACATTCTTCCCACTGGCACCGCGTCATTGGATTCAGGTAAGTAAAACGGGGAGGCTAGGGGGCCAATGACTGCCAGGTGTTTTTTCTCCTTAATGTATAGGATGCATTAAGGTGAAAAAACATAAACCTTTACAACCCCTTTAACCACTTTACGACTGGTGCACACAGATGTACGTCGACAGAATGGCACGGACAAGTAAATGGGCGTACCTGGACGTCCCTTTGAATTTGCTGCCATGCCATCGCATGCGCGCCCATCGCGCGCTCCGTGAGTCCGACTGCGGGTCCCGCGGACTCAATCGCCGCGGGGACACAACCGCGATCGTCTCACGGAGAGGAAGAACCGGGAGATGCTGATGTAAACAAGCATCTCCCCGTTCTGCCTAGTGGCAGTGTCACTGATCTCTGCTCCCTGTGATCAGTATAGTGTCACACACAGCCCCCCCCCCCCCCCCACAGTTAGAAACACTCCCCAGGGCATACTTAACTCCTATAGCGCCACCTAGTGGTTAACCCCTTCACTGCCAGTGTCATTGTTACAGTAATCACTGCAATTTAATCACACTCATCGCTGTAAAAATGACAATGGTCCCAAAAATGTGTCAAAATGTCCGATGTGTCCGCCATAATGTCGCAGTCACGATAAAAAAAATCGCAGATTGCCGCCATTACTAGTAAAAAATAATTATTAATTAAAATGGCATAAAACGATCCCCTATTTTGTAGACGCTAAACTTTTGCGCAAACCAATCAATAAACGCTTATTGCAATTTTTTTACCAAAAATATGTAGAAGAATAGGTATTGGCCTAAACTGAGGGGAAAAAAAATGTTTTATATTTTTTGGGGATATTTATTATAGCAAAAAGTAAAAAATATTGCTTTTTTTCAAAATTGTCACTCGTTTTCTGTTTATAGCGCAAAAAATTAAATCCGCAGAGGTGATCAAATACCACCAAAAGAAAGCTCTATTGTGGGGGAAAAAAGGACGTCAATTTTGTTTGGGAGCCACGTCGCACGACCGCGCAATTTTCAGTTAAAAAGACGCAGTGCCGAATCGCAAAAAGTGCTCTGGTCGTTTGCCGGCGAAATGGTACGGGGCTTAAATGGATTATAGTGTTCATTGATTTTATGACAGTGTATGGGGCCTTGAAAGGATCATTCTTTTATCCCGAAACAACAAATATAAAATGTTACTAAAAAGTTTTTGGTTTTTTTTTTAATTTCTTTCTTTTAAATGATTGGTAATCCACAATGAAACGCACACTTAAGTTTTCAGATACAGAAGGATTACCACTCTTCAGGGCATAATGGTGTCCAGAGAAAGGTGGAATGTAACGAGGCAAACACTGCTTTTTAAGAAGCCAAGAATTTACCCGCTATTCATTATTGATGATCCCGATGGTGAGGAATGCAGTTGTGTGAGTGTTATACTTCTAAGCTGATCATCCATGTAATGCTCTGTGTGGTATCTCTTAAGTAAATTGGATTCACCTCCCAGTATTTCATGTTACCATTGAAATTTATGATGTCATGGCACCTAGGATTATAGGGAATTCCCACCTTTGAATCTCGAACATACAAAAAGACTTTTAAACTCTCCAGGATTCCTTTAGCCTGTAAAACAGGATCTTATGCCCTTTGACAAAAGACCTGTTGGAAAGGGTTGAAACTGTATAATTTCCTTGAGACCTACAGCCCAGCCTGAAGCCTTGATCTTAAATAAAACATTGTTTGGTCCTCTTAGTCTTAGATTGTCGCTGAGTGTGACAAATGCATTAAAGCAACACATTCATTTATTTGGCAATTTTACATCAGCACTACAGGCAGCCATGCATTTAGAACTTTAATTAAAACGTTGAGTCACAGAGGAAAAAGTGGGAGTAAATCTGTTTTCATTAGCATTACATTTAATACGAATAATCATACAATAGACATCCTGTAACTAAAGTAAATATTATAGGGAGGATGAAGAGCCACGATGATGTGCCGAAGTACAGAAACCTGAAACAGGCAATCTAAATGCCTCTAATAATTTATTTCTTCTTGGAAAATGCACAGTGAGTTATGATTCATGAAAGGAATCATAAAGCAATGAGCCATCATATGGATCCAAAGGCATTACAGTGGAACCCTGGATTACGAGCATAATCCGTTCCAGGAGAATGCTTGTAATCCAAAGCACTCGCATATAAAAGCAAGTTTCCCCATAAAAGTTAATGGAAACAAAGATAATTCGTTCCGCATTGACTTCTATTGCATGCAATACCGCATGTGGCCAGAGGTGGGGGGCGCTGGAGAGCCTCTGAAATACTCAGGGACAGCTCGGTTGAACTCAGAAAGCCTCGGAAAGGCTCAGAGTGTTTCCGAGTATTTCCGAACGGCTCTGAGCCGTTCCGAGTGTCACCGGCACCCCACCACCCCTTGCTCATCTTTCAAAACGCTCGTTAACCCTGTTACTCGTTATCCAAGGTTCCACTGTATATGGATCCAAAGACATGCTGGTAGGTTAATTGGCTCCTATCAAAATTGGTCCAAGTATGTATATGCATGTATGTTAGATTGGAACCTTAGATTGTAAGCTCCTTGCTGGCAGGGACTGATGTGAATGTGCATGTATAAGTGCTGCATAAATTGTCAGCGCTATATAAATTACTGTATTAATAATAATAATAATATATAATACAATACGTTGGCTCCCTTGCTCTATTGCTGGACACTCTGGGGGTTGATTTACCAAAACTGGAGAGTGCAAAATCTGGTGAAACTCTGCATGGTAGCCAATCAGCTTCTAACTTTAACTTTTTCAATTAACCACTTGACCTCTGGAAGATTTACACCCCTTCATGACCAGGCCACTTTTTGAGATACGGCACTGCGTTACTTTCACTGACAATTGCATGGTCATGTGACACTGTACCCAAATAAAATGTGTGTCCTTTTTTTCCCCACAAATAGAACTTTCTTTTGGTGGTATTTGATCACCTCTGAGTTTTTTATTTTTTTGCGCTATCTACAAAAAAAGACTGACAATTTTGGAAAAAAAATTGTTTTACTTTCTACTATAAAACATTAAAAAAAAATTTGAAAAAATCTAATTTCTTCATGAATTTTGGTCAATATGTATTCTTCTACATTTTTTTGGTAAAAAAAAAATCCAATTAGTGCATATAGATTGGTTTATGCCAAAGTTATATACAAACTATGAGATATTTTTATTTATTTTTATTTTTTATTTTTTACTAGTAATGTCGGCGGCGATCAGCGACTTATAGCGGGACTGCGATATTGCGGCGGACATTCTGACACTTTTGACACTTTTTGGAAACCAGTGACACTAATACAGTGATCAGTGCTAAAAATATGCACTGTCACTGTACAATGACATTGGCTGGGAAGGGGTCAACAGCAGGGGCGAGCAAAGGGTTAACTGTGTGCCTAGCCTGTGTTTTACTACAGTTTAGGAGAAGCTTTAACTAAGGGAAAAAAAGGGGGGGGGACGGGACTTTAGATGAAGCATGCAGTCAACAGTGAGGGGTCAAGGCAAGGTACATTTATTGCATACCATAAAAATTCATACAAATCAATAAATAATATCACAGTAAAATTCATCTACATACAAAAAGGACCTTGATAATACATGACAGTGGAGAGGGATTGTGCCTACACCACCTGTGAACTTCCTATTGCATCAAAATAATTAAAAAATCATGATCATCACCTTTACAGAGTTGGGTCAGACAACAGCAGTTGGTATATCAAACTTGCAGCTGGTTATATTATGCCAGTTATTCAATTAGTCTTTTGCTTATTTTGGTCCATCGTCCATTCTGTCATAGGATTTAGACATCCACTGGGCCGGCTTTTGACCATCTTTTCTATTCAACTAAGACCCATAGCTATTTATGTTTCACACTCTGTGATGACAGTGTTCTTTGATCTGGATCCATGGGCCTATGGCTCACTTCATATCCGGGAGCTGCGATGCACACTGCGGGATCTCACTTCTCCCTGTGCATCGCTGTGCATTGACACCACGTTATACGCAGCGTACTCGTGGCATCATTCCGAGTGCCGTCACGCTGCTAGTGTAATCCATTTTCGTCTCGCGGGGTGTCATTCTGGCGCCAAACGTTGGGCGGCTTCTCCGTTCTGGTGTTGGCGCCTCCCCCTCACTCTGCACGCTAATTTGGCGTTTGGGCGTGTCTGGCGCATGGGGGCCCTTATAGGTCTTATTTGGGGCAGCTTATCCATCCTGTTGGTCCTCTCTTACATTATGGTTAGCACTCTATATCTTACACTATGGTTCCACACGGTCCTGTACCAGGTAATATATCTAGTTATACGAATACAGTTCCATGATTCTGCTCTCATTCAAGCACAGAATACTTGGCATAAACGCTAATTATACATGTTTACATTTCTTATAGAAGTCCTTCAGGACGTTTCTAGTTACTACCTACAACTGTGCTTTAGGGACCACCACTTCATGGATATCTGTCCTCCCCTGGTGTGGCCATGTGGAGGCCCCCTCTGCGCCTTATGCTGCCACAGCTACTGGAAAAGATGCCCTCAGGGGAGCTTCCAGCTCTCAACTTTGCACTTTCACATGGCGGTTGTGAGTATTCCTTAGATAAGGGTGCATTCCCGACCTATACTCCTTTTTTGTTTGTTCTTTTTCTTTTCCAAGGCAGTGACCCAGAAATCTATATGTTTCATTTCAGATATTTACATTGCTGCTCCTGAAGAGTGGATATAAATACTCTACGAAACGCGTAGAGCTTTTGTATATGCAATGTTCAAACCAACTATGTTATTAATATTATTCATATGTACAATTGTATATGATCATGATTTTTAAATCATTTAGATGCAATAGGAAGCTCACAGGTGGTGTAGGTGGTGTAGGCACAATCCCTCTCCACTGTCATGTATTATCATGTTCCTTTTTGTATGTAGATGAATTATATTGTGATATTATTTATTGATTTGTATGAATTTTTATGGTATGCAATAAATGTACCTTGTCTTGACCCTTCAGTGTTGACTGCGTTCTTCATCTAAAGTCCCGCTCTGCCCCCCCTTTTTTCATATATACAGGGATGGAGGCATGAGACCCTACCAGGTCTCTGCCTCACTCAAAGTCCCAAACTTTCCCCCTCTTTTGCTTTAACTAAGGGAAGACATGGATCCTTGTCCCTGCTTTGCAGAGACACATGAGCCATGCCTTCCCTCCTGTCAGAACGGCAATCTGCCTTGTTTACATAGGCAGTTTGCAGTTATGTCTCTGTGGCTTATGATCTGCGGGTGCCAGCGGACATCAAGTCTGTTGTACCCACCGTTTAGCTCCCACTGTGTATAAGCACAGCAGGAGCGAGCTGACAGCGGCGTGCATTCCTGTCCCCTACCCGGAAGTGAAGGATCACGTTTATTTATGTGATACTGCGCACAGTGGCCACCTTGTAGCAGTAAAACTGCTATAGGGTGGTCGGTAAGTGGTTAAGCTTTGACAAAAAAAATCTGGAAGCTGATTGGTTTCTATGCAGAGCTGCACCAGCTTTTGCAAAGTCCAGTTTTAGTAAATCAACCCCTATGCTTTAATGCCGTGTGCGGTCTTTATCTATCTTTAGTATCTGCGAATGGATGCACTGAATACATTTCTCACTGAAGTTTTTCCAGGAAACTTGGCTTAAAGAGTGGTAATTCTTCCTTGGCATATGTACGTATGGGTATTTTCATTTCATTATTAAATAATGGCCTTTCACACAACATTATGGTGTGCTTTCTTTAATGGTCAGTTAAGCTGTTCATACACTCAGCTATTTCTTTGTGTGGTATCTGATCTGGCACTTTGAGAGTTTAATTAGATCATATTACCAACACTTCAGAAAGATCTGGCCAACCACATACAGAACACTGTGGGTCCATTAACAATGAGTAGAGAAACTGATACAGCAGGTATAGAGCAGAGACCACACAAGATTTAAGTAAAAAGATAACCAAAAAGATAAAAAAAAAAAAAACATGGCAATCTGCACTCAGTTATTTGATATTGATATGACGCGAAATCAAGTTTTGAAAAAACAGATGACTGAAACGGTGTTGGCCAGCTGTGCCTATATTTGATATAATCTATAGCAGGGATATGCAATTAGCGGACCTCCAGCTGTTGCAGAACTACAAGTCCCATGAAGCATAGCTCGACTCTGACAGCCACAAGCATGACACCCAGAGGCAGAAGCATGATGGACTTGTAGTTTTGCAACAGCTGGAGGTCCGCTAATTGCATATCCCTGATCTATAGAAATATGACCAATTAGATAACATACAGCATGGTATGATCTTAAGACAAGCCAAACATTATGCAATTTGCCTTCCTTCAACCCGTACTCAATTCTCCCAGGCACAGTCAGTGTTGATGGGGGTATCCCGCCTGCAGAGCCATTGTGTTCTAACAGCTGAAGGTTTTCCCACCGTAAGAATACAATTATCACTGCTTGCGGCTATAGATACTGGCAGCAGGACCGTTTTTAAGGCAGGGCAAAAGGGGCAGCTGCCCTGGGCCCTATCATTGTAGGGAGGCCCAAAGCAGCTGCCTCATACTTGCCAACTATCCCAGTTTAAATTCCCTTATACCTTAAAGCTTTATTCCCATGCTGTGTCCTGATATCTCAGTGTAAACTTCTGCTGCTGCCCAGCTCTGCCTTATTGCTATGTACAGATGACTCACCTGCAGACCCTGTGTTTACATGTAATTAACCTACATTGATATGTAAATAGTGGCAGCATTAATATGTAAATAGCAGTGGACTGCAGCATTTATATGTAAATATAGGCCGCATTCATATGTATATCAAGTCCCCCTGAGGTCAAATCCACCATCACATCTGCTGAATGCGGCCCACTGGGGAGCTAAAGGAGCATGCTTGAAAGTTCTGCCTACAACTATGGTCATTAAGCCTAACATCAGCCTGTTCTGAATTTTGGTGCATGTGAATACGCAGGCAGGCAGTGAGGAGATGATGTGCTGTAACCTTTAGCAACCAATCAGTGAACAGCAATGCTGTGCACTAACCTCTTGCAACCAGTGAGCAGTAACAATGTGCAGTAAACTCTAACAACCAATTAGTGAGTGGTATAGATGTTCAGTAACCTCTAGCAATCAATCAATGAGCAGTAATAATGTGCAGTAACCTCAAACAACCAATCAACAAGCAGAAGTCGTGTGCTGTAACCTCTAGGAAATAACAGTGAGTCATAATGTGTGCTGTAACCTCAAGCAGCCAGTCAGTGAGCGGTAATGATACACTGTAACCTCTGGCAACCAATCGCAATCGCTGCCTGATCTGATTCAGTAAAATGATTTTGAGTCTAGCTGCTATTTATTGTATGTCTCAAAGCAGGTGGAGAGCTAAATTGCGTGGAAGAGGGGGGCCCAAGAAAATGTTTGCCCATGGTCCAGTCAATATTAAAGACGGTCCTGACTGGCAGGTTGGCTGTACTGAAGTAGATCTATCTGCCTATACATGGATCAAAATTTCAATCTGTCTAAGGCAGGCTTAATGCTGTATAACAGTGATTCTCAAGCAGGGTTTCGTGGAACCTTAGGGTTCCTCCAGAGGTTGCTAGGGGTTCCTTCAGCATTGGGCAATTTCTGCCTCGCAGATAAGTTCTTACTCACACCTTTGATCTTTTTAGCTATCTGTAAGGAGGTAATTCTTCTCAATGACCACAAGTCTGAGGACCATTCTTCCCACTGACCATCACACTAATGTTTCATGAGTTGTAGATTTCTAATTTTTAGCAAGGGTTTCCCGAAACCGGATAACTATTTCAAGGGTTCCTCTGTATTGAAAAGGTTGAGAAAGGCTGCTGTAATATATAAAACACGTACATAAAACACATATTCAGCAGGAAGGATTGCTAAAGAGAGAATTCTCCATCAAGACCCTGAAAGTTATAAGAAAAGCAAGATCCCTGTTCCCACCAAGTATTAAAGTGGTGCTAAAGGCTGTTTTTTTTTTTTTTTACTAAAAAGAAAATCACCCAGCGAATTAAATTCAAAATACTAATCACAACATACAAAGCCATTCACAACTTTCCCCCGAGCTACATCACCAATCGTGTCTCCAAATATCTCCCAAATTGTCCTCTCTGCTCTTCTCAAGACCTTCTACTCTCAAGCTCTCTCATCTCCTCCCATGCTCGTCTCCAGGATTTCTCCAAAGCCTCTCCCATCCTCTGGAACTCGCTACTTCCACCGGTCCGGCTATCCACTACTCTTGCTACCTTCAGGCGATCCTTGAAAACGCATCTCTTCAGGAAAGCCCATCACGTCTCCAACTAATCTTCTACCACTTCCATCAGCTCATTCCCCACAGTTACAACCTTTGGTACCACCTGCCCCACCCTATTAGATTGTAAGCTCTTCTGAGCAGGGCCCTCTTAATCCTCTTGTATTTTATTGTATTATAACTGTATTGTCTCCTTTTTATATTGTAAAACGCTGCGTAAACTGTTGGCGCTATATAAATCCTGTATAATAATAATAATAATAAGGTTTATGCTTACCTCCTCTGTATATTGCACAGATTGTCGCCTTACCTTCTCTTCTGGAGTCCCCCAGTGGCGCTCTCCTCTCCTCAGTGTGCACCAATAGCAAGCTGTATGCTATAGGGGCACACATGTGGGCATACTGCCGAGCTGGGCTGTGTGCGTCCAATGACACGCACAGCTCTGCTCGGCCATGCCCCCACCTCCTCATAAAGTTTGATTGACACAAGCAGGAGCCAATGGCTCGTGCTGCTATCAGTCTGCCCTCTGAGAGCAGGGAGAAAGACCAGCACTGCTACAGACAGACACAGCGCTGGATCAAAAGAAAACTCAGGTAAGTATTTGAGGTGGGGGGGGGGGGCAAACAGCAACGTTAAGTAGGGCAAAAAGATCTTTGGAATTTAGAACCACTTTTATAAGGAGTTGAAAAGGAGTTGAAAAGGAGTTGACCATGATACTTTTTTAATTGCTCTAACATTTCTATTTCAAGGAGAAGCTTTCAGGGTGTATCTCCTTCTTCTAAGGTTCAAGCTGTACTGATGTACAGAGATTTAGCACAATTTTAGGAACAACAATCTCTGGGAAAAAGGTAGTAAGTGAGAAAGGTAGTCAGATAAGCTATGGAATGCTCAGTCTTCTCCAGTCCTTATCTGGTTACCTTTCTTAATTTTATTACCTGTTCTTTTTTTTGTTTTGTTTTTTGTTTTGTTTTTTGAGTAATTGTTGTTCCTAACATTTTTTTTATAAAGCTCTATGTATCAGTACTGCTTGGACTTTAACCACTTGACCTCAGGAACGTTTTAACATTTTTTGCTGTTTAGCACTGTGCTACTTTAACTGGCAATTACTCAGTCATGCACCACTGTATGCAAATTAAATTTATAACATTTATAATTTTTTTCACACAAAAGCTTTCTTTTGATGGTATTTTATCACCACTGGGTTTTTTATTTTTTGCTATATAAACAAAAAAAAAGATCAATTTGAAAAAAAAAACTAAGATATTTTCTGTTATAAAACATATCCAATAAAATCAAATTTCTTCATAAACATAAGCCATAATGTAATAAACTTTTTTTTTTCTTTTTTTCCTTTTTTTTTTACATACTTTTATTAGAGTAGTTCAGTGTTACCATAGTGACATCGTACTATGGCTATGGGGTGATCTTTTTTTCTTTACACTTTGATTGCTGTTACAGTGATGATCACTGTAATAGCAATGTTTTGAACAGTCATGAATGGGTTTCATTTATAAAAGCAGTGATTACTATTGTGTGCTGTGATTGGCCCAGGTACCATGTGATAGCAGTGTACCAATCACAGCATCACAATACAAAGCACAGCACAAGGGATACCCAAGCCCCTCAACAGGCCGGGTACCTGGAGATGCAACTTGCTGCGTCCGTTGAACATAGCGGTCGCAGGATCAGTCCACTGCGTGTCCACTAGCCAGTGATGTACATGTATGTGATTGTACCTGACTGTTCTGACCACCCACAGTAAAATGACTGTGGGTGGGACAGCAAGTGGTTTAAATGGACATTTCCCCCCTTTCACTAAAATTCACAATAGCATACAGCTCTGCATGCTGATATGAAATCATCTTATATTCATTAGATAAACACACTTTTTTTTCTTTTACTTACAATTACTGTTTTTTCCACATCCTGTTTTCTTTAAGGCACTGGAGATTTAACCCTTGGCTCACAGCTGCCTCCTGCAAAGTTCCTGTCACATGTTCCAGGAGGCAGGCCCATAGTCCTAGACAGAGTTCCAGGAAGTGAAAATAAGAGAAGTAAAGAATGAAAAAGCCTGCAGCTATTTATAAGCATATGTTTGTAGTTTCCCATTACTAAGCATTTTCTGTTAAATAATTTAGTGCCATGTACAATTCCTCCTGAAATAGAGAGCATAGATAAAAAGGGAGGCCTGTACCTAAATAAGGATTGTCCCTGAGACCTCTTTCACACTGGGGTGCTTTTCAGGCGTTTTAGTGCTAAAAATAGCGACTTTAAAGCACCTAAAAGTGCCTCTCATGCCTCCCCAGTGTGAAAGCCCAGCTATGAGTAAGCACTCTTGGTAGTGTGAAACGCGTTAGCCATTTTCTTGCTTTGCTGTGACCTATTTTTGTGTGATTCCATATTTTACCAATAAAGGCGTTTGAATTTTTCTTGGAGTGCGGCCGTTCAGAGTCCTTAATTTGCATCTTCATCATGCTTTCACACTGGGGCGGTGCGCTTGCAGGACGGGAAAAAAAGTCCTGCAAGCAGCATCATCAATGTGCAGTGCTGCCGAAGCGCCTGTAAGGCACTTTGTCAACAGCGCTTTTCAGGCGCTTTTAAACCTTTCCTCGGCTGAAAAGCACCGCTATAACAGAGGTAAATTGCCACTAAAACTAGCGACACTTTACTGCTAACGCCCCCCTGCCTCAATGTGAAAGGGGTCTTAGTCCAGCAATTCTCTAGAGGAATGTGAGTATTCCCAAAATATACAAGTTCCCTCGAGGTGCCTTTAGTTTCCTCCTAAGGGGAAGCTAAACTATATCCTTTTTTTATACCTACATGCTAGTCAATATTGTTGGCCCCACAAGGAAAACCAGGAGTCGCTCTCCTACTTGTATCTATCCAACAAACCAACTCTCCACCTTCTTATTATACCCTCACTCAGGGGTCCCTCTCCTCACTCAGGGGCAGGGCTGGCACTTAACTCAAATGGCTCCTGATCCAAATTTGCCTTTCAAGATATAGAGGCATCTAGTAGCCAACCAGGGCTACATACTTGTTTATCATTAACTAAGGTTGAAATGTATGCTGGCTTAGTGCAAAAAAAAGTTGTAAGTGGAATATTGTATACTTTTAATGTGTCAACGTGAGGTCATATGCCTTACATTTATATGGCATTGATTAGATTTGATTAAGTAGTTCTACCACCTCCTGCTTCTCCTAAGGAAGCAGATTTAATATCTGGAAAAAGCATTAAAGTGGTGTTTCCACCAAAATGGCAACATTATGTGAATTGACATAAAATCTGACAAAAAAAAAAATTGGATAAAAAAAAAAAATTCACTTACCTATTTCTCCCTGTTGCTAGGTGGTCCCACGAAATCGGCCTCTTCCTCAGCCCGGGCTAGAAACGTCACTTTCCCTCGGCAGTCAGTCATCTGGGACACGTGACAGGTCCCAGATGACTGTGCGGCGTATCACGATTTGCGGCACCGCTCGGGCATGCGCAGTGGGTGCCCAGCTGTGAAGCCACAGCCGGGTGCCCACAGTAAGGATGTTGATGGGCACTCCTCTTTAAGAAGTGGTCTCATCCCTCAGCAAGTATCATCTGGAAATGTGAGCGTTAATTGAATATCTCAAAGTAATAAATACAGACATTTTATAAAAGTGAAATAGGAGGTTTTGAGACATTTCATTTTTTTTAGTAGGTGGAGATGCCTGTATTTATAGCAAAATACAAAATCTTGTGAACATGATTTTAATAATGGCTTAATGTAAATTGGAAAAAAAGTCTGTAGACCTATAAGCAAAACTGTTTTTTTCATTTTGGATAGATGTTTTCTAGCCATCTATGATGGCGGAGATTTCCCTTCACTTCCAGGTCACCAAAACTAGTATCCCCATTGGAAGATTTTACCTCTATTACAACCCAAAATTTAGGATTTTTTTTTATTTTCACTTTCAATGATAATGGTAAACAGTAAAACGATCTGAACAAATTATTGGGGTGGGCAACTACATGGCAATTGAGGTTTTATGTAGAAAAATTTTAAAATATGCATTTGGGTGGCAACAATTTGAATGCAATCTATACACTGGGGGGAGAACCTCTGGGGGAATCTAGGATGGAAAAGGACCTGGAGGTCCTAGTAGATGATAGGCTCAGCAATGGCATGCAATGCCAAGCTGCTGCTAACAAAGCAAACAGAATATTGGCATGCATTAAAAAGGGGATCAACTCCAGAGATAAAACGATAATTCTCCCGCTCTACAAGACTCTGGTCCGGCCGCACCTAGAGTATGCTGTCCAGTTCTGGGCACCAGTCCTCAGGAAGGACGTACTGGAAATGGAGCGAGTACAAGGGCAACAAAGCTAATAAAGGGTCTGGAGGATGTTAGTTATGAGGAAAGGTTGCGAGCACTGAACTTATTCTCTCTGGAGAAGAGACGCTTGAGAGGGGATATGATTTAAATTTACAAATACCTTACTGGTGACCCCACAATAGGGATAAAACTTTTTTGCTGAAGGGAGTTTAGCAAGACACGTGGCCACTCATTAAAATTAAAGAAAAGAGGTTTAACCTTAAACTACGTAGAGGGTTCTTTAGGCCCCTTTCACACTGGGGCGGGGAGCCACGGTGACGGTAAAGCAGCGCTATATTTAGCGTTGCTTTACCGTCGTTTTAGCCACGGTATTCGGCCGCTCGCGGTGCGGTTTTACCCCCGCGAGCAGCCAAAAAAGGGTTAAAGACCCCCCGCAGAGCGCCGCCGTAGCAGCGCTTTGCGGCGGTATTGCCGCGGTATTACCGCAGTGTCCCATTCAAATCAATGGGAAGGAGCGGTATAGGAGCGGTGAATACACCGCTCCTATACCGCTCCAAAGATGCTGCTAGCAGGACTTTTTTGACCGTCCTGCTAGCGCACCGCTCCAGTGTGAAAGCCCGTCGGCTTTCACACTGGAGTGAATGGGGCCGGATTTTTTTCAGGCAGTATACAGACGCTATTTTTAGCGCTGTACCGCCTGAAAAACGCCCCAGTGTGAAAGGGGCCTTACTGTAAGAGCAGCAAGGATGTGGAATTCCCTTCCATCGGCGGTGGTATCAAGGGGGGCATCTATAGTTTCAAAAAGCTATTAGATAAGCACCTGAATGACCAGAACTTACAGGGATATACAATGTCATACTGACATATAATCACACACATAGGTTGGACTTGATGGACTTGTGTCTTTTTTCAACCTCACCTACTATATAACTATGTAACAGGACATATAGGAAGGGCGAATCTCATTAAAGGGAGCACAGACAGCATTAGAAACTGACAAGCATTCTAATTCCTCTCCATTCTATCCAAATATAAAGAAAGTTTTGTTTGGTTATACTTTAATGTGTATTGATATCTCTAAAGTCTCATATTTTGGATCTTATGACCATAATAATGTATAATGATGTATATTTGGGGATGCGGGACCATGAATATCATTCAGTCCCATTATCTTTAGCTGTAATTTGTTTTGTGCAAGGTTTTCTTTTTGCAGGTATTCCATGGTCGGCCACCCATCACAAATTTTGGAATACAAAAACATAACTGCACCCATTTAAAATAGCAGAAAGTATGAAATAAACTGTTCATCATGAGATTGCACATTGTGTTTCGACTTCAGATGACTCCTGGCTTTGATCCCGGGCCAATAGATAAGTAAGTATTGTGTGGGATAAAAAATATTTAAGATTGTCTACTACAATGCAAGAGACAGAGAAAGTTGCCAAGTTACAAGCTATTACTCCTTCTTTTCAAACATTTTCCCCTCCGTATTTCTAATCCTGTGCCAAAGGTAACTGTAATTTATGCTGAGTCCTGTTTTACCACTTTTATATTGATTTTAGCTACACGGCAAAAAATTCTTTGCAGAGGGCAAAGAATGTGAAGCCTAATTAGGATTACAGAAGACTAGCAAATGTGATCTGAGCAACCCCAGGTGGGAAACCCCTAATGAAAACGTTTAAAGGAAATATTTAATGAGTTATGTTTGGGGTTTTTTTTTTTTAAAGGATTAAATCATTTAAAACTGGATTTTAACAAAAAATAAAATAAAAATCCCTACAGTTTTAGTTACATCATTTGCCTGTAACAAAGTATGTCCCACATTGTGCAGGCACCTGGATCCGGGAGAAATCTTCTCTGCAAGAAAGCCTGTCCTCTTCCTGCCTATGAACGTCTGGCGCTGCAGTGGTTTACAGCTCCAGGCAGAACTGCAGTACAGATGGTCCAATGGGAGCACCCCCCCCTTCCTTTTTCTCCATTGAGAACGTTTCTTTCATTGATAACTGCTTGTAACATGAACTAGGAATGGAGGAATGTCTGATCAATTCCAGAATTCTCTTCAGCTTTAAGTAAATAAATTAAAAAATATTTCATATGAATACAATGTAGTCTTCTATCTAGTAAGTTAGCAGGGCATTATACTTCCTTTAATATCTTTTTCTCTCTCTTCTTCGCTTTCTTGTTTTTTATAGCACTCAGCAGCTCAAGCTAAAAATTACAAACACAAGTGAATGAAACAAGAATGACTCATCACATATCAGTTTTCAGTTAAACAAATCCAACTTTCAGGCAAACAGCCACCAATGTACTTTCTTTTCAGATAACCTATTGTGCTCTGGGAATCCTATGGCATGTATTGAATGTTCATTTGTAATACAAACTTAGAGTATCCAGTATGTGTATAAATCATGTCACTTACAGTGGTGTGAAAAAGTGTTTGCCCCCTTCCTCATTTCCTGTTCCTTTGCATGTTTGTCACACTTAAGTGTTTCGGAACATCAAACCAATTTAAACAATAGTCAAGGACAACACAAGTAAACACAAAATGCAATTTGTAAATGAAGGTGTTTATTATTAAAGGTGAAAAAAAATCCAAACCATCATGGCCCTGTGTGAAAAAGTGATTGCCCCCTAAACCTAATAACTGGTTGGGCCACCCTTAGCAGCAACAACTGCAACCAAGCGTTTGCGATAACATGCAATGAGGCTTTTACAGCGTCCTGGAGGAATTTTGGCCCACTCATCTTTGCAGAATTGTCCTAATTCAGTTACATTAGAGGGTTTTCGAGCATGAACAGCCTTTTTAAGGTCATACCACAACATCTCAATAGGATTCAGGTCTGGACTTTGGCTAGGCCACTCCAAAGTCTTCATTTTGTTTTTCTTCAGCCATTCGGTGGTGGACTTGCTGGTGTGTTTAGGATCATTGTCCTGCTGCAGAACCCAAGTTCGTTTCAGCTTGAGTACACGAACAGATGGTCGGACATTCTCCTTCAGGATCTCTTGGTAGACAGCAGAATTCATAGTTCCTTTTATCATGGCAAGTCTTCCAGGTCCTGAAGCAGCAAAACAGCCCCAGACCATCACACTACCACCACCATATTTTACTGTTGGTATAATGTTCTTTTTCTGAAATGCAGTGTTCCTTCTACGCCAGATATACTTGGACACACACCTTCCAAAGAGTTCCACTTTTGTCTCATCGGTCCACAGAATGTTGTCCCAAAAGTCTTGGGGATCATCAAGATGTGTTGTGGAGAAATTGAGACGAGCTTTGATGTTCTTTTTGCTCAGCAGTGGTTTTCTCCTTGGAACTCTGCCATGCAGGCCATTTTTGCCCAGTCTTTTCCTGATGGTGGAGGCATGAACGCTGACCTTAACTGAGGCAAGTGAGGCCTGCAGTTCCTTGGACGTTGTTGTGGGGTCCTTTGTGATCTCTTGGATGAGTCGTCGCTGCGCTCTTGGGGTAATTTTGGGCGGCCGGCCACTCCTGGGAAGGTTCACCACTGTTCCATGTCTTCGCCATTTGTGGATAATGGCTCTCACTGTGGTTCGCTGGATTCCCAAAGCTTTGGAAATGGCTTTATAACCCTTTCCAGACTGATAGATCTCAATTACTTTCTTTCTCAATTGTTCCTGAATTTCTTTGGGTCTCGGCATGATGTGTAGCTTTTAAGGATCTTCTGGTGGACCTTACTGTGTCAAGCAGCTCCTATTTAAGTGATGCCTTGATTGTGAACAGGTGTGGCAATAATCAGGCCTGGGTGTGGCTAGAGAAATTGAACTCAGGTGTGGACAACCACAGTTATAGTATGTTTTAACAAGGGGGGCAATCACTTTTTCACACAGGGCCATGATGGTTTGGATTTTTTTTCACCTTTAATAATAAACACCTTCATTTACAAATTGCATTTTGTGTTTACTTGTGTTGTCCTTGACTATTGTTTAAATTGGTTTGATGTTCCGAAACACTTAGTGTGACAAACATGCAAAGGAACAGGAAATGAGGAAGGGGGCAAACACTTTTTCACACCACTGTATCATCATAGAGATCATCTGGTCACTCTATTAGATGGAAAGAAATGTGGATAGAAGGATAGATAGATAGATAGATAGATAGATAGATAGATAGATAGATAGATAACATTATTGGTTTGTTATAAAACTAAAAATGTACTGGACTGTTTGGTCTGGTATAGGAAGATGGATTTACTGGCAGGACCAACAACTAATAAAATTATGTTACAGGGGAATTCAGAAAAACAAAAACTGTTGTGTTAATGCTCCTAACAGACTGCGTTATGTATGTATTTTTATTTTCCCCATGGTTACACTTTACTGATATGTCATTTGATACTGTGAAAAAATGCAAGTACACCAGTGCACCCAGAAAACAAGACTGCGCTCTTGCATTGCTACTATCCTGCAGCAATGCCTGATCGTGACTGCATATTATTATAATTATTATTATACAGGATTTATATAGCGCCAACAGTTTGCATAGCGCTTTACAACATGAGGGCAGACAATACAGATACAATACAATTAAATACAGGAGGAGTCATATGGGAAAAGGGTGCATGCACAGGAATGGATAGAAAAATGCATGCCAAGATAGGGAAGTCCACCAAAGATCCCTGGGAGCTGTGAATGGTGTAAACACTTTTGACAAGAACCAGTCCAAGGTCACAGAACCACACTGGGTGAATCATCATCATCTGGATGAAATCCTGGTTTACATGTATAGGTTTCTTCATTTCAGGTAGAAATATTTAGGTCATGTTCACCCCATCACACTGCAGTAAGGTGTGTCCACAATGGCTCAGTGCGGTACCAACGATTCTGAATAGCATTTCAATGCACCTTGGTAATTAAAGTGCACTGAAGCGCACAATGTTCTGTCTCTAGGACAGATAGCTAAACCTGCTTGTCCCAATAACTTCAGATACCATGTTTCTTTGATCTCAGTTTTATTAGAACAAGCCAGGTGAAACTAAAAAATAACAAAAATAGACCTCAATAAGTACAATATTGCATACAACACAGCATACATTGCAGAAACAACGATATACAATACAAGATGTGATAGTAATCTTACTTTTTAAGTTCTCTAAGGGGTGATGACGATGGATTGAGAAAGACATGTCTTTCTTCTTGCAATGTCTTGTAAAAATGGTGACTGGTTCACTTCCTGTGAATATTCTACCCAGAATTCCATGCGTACTAACAACTTCCTTAACTACACATACAGGAAATCAAATAAAACAGAACTGAAGCAAAACCAATAGAGAAGCTAGATGGCGCCTGTACTCCACATATAATTGTGTTAGGTATATTACAAAACCTTACAGGTTTTTTTTAAACAACACAGATACAGATAATCAGAATAGAAGTTTGGTGGACAGAACACACAATTCATAATAAAACACTACCATGTGTTGTAGTGTGATGCATTAGTAAAAATAAAACCTTTTTTTGTATTTTCTGGAGGCTAATACATAATCTAATTTGGGTACTTACACTACTTGCTTATAAAAATGCATTTAGGGCTCCATGCGGTGGTTTGCATTGCAACCTGCTGCAGTGAAAAAAGTACTGCAACGTAATGGTGTGACACAAATTGCCTTGTCTTTGGAATTGGTTTGAATAGGCTCTTAAAGTTATAATAGGAGATATTATTGGTTACATGGCTAAATAATTTGTGCCTTTTCTATCTGCCTAGAAATTTAATATTTTCCTGAAAGAAAAATGTAGGATGTCATAAAAACAATTACGGTAACTACTGTATATTTTTAGTTTTGGTGCTATAATTTTCCATGCCAATATAACTTTTCAAGAAATTCTGTGGAATTGGCATGTTTTAATCCCAATAATGACATTACATAATATATTCAGGCCTCAAGAAGGATTTCAGACATGAAAACTCACACACATTAAAACCTGTCTTGTGTATTTTACTTAGGAAGACTAAATCCAGTGTCTGTACAGAATATTCAGACATTTGTCTGCATCCATTTTCCTTTTCGTGTTTGTTAAATCCCACCTAAAACAATTGAAATAACTTGTGCATTACCCATAGCCAGTTCAGATCAACTTGCAAAACTGCTAATTCTCAAGTATGTCCCGTTACTCTGCTGTGTACATCATCTGCTGTGACCTTCTCTAGAGCAGACGCATGTAAATACACAAACTACAGAAGGAGCTATTCACTGGAGACAACTTATACACTAAAAAGGATTCTCGCTCCAAGGATGAGTGCACAAATATGTCTGCTCTACGATAACAAGTTTTTCCACCATAGAGAGCCACCTGTACTACCGTATAACTCTTCCTTGTCTCACCCCATATCGTGTCTATATATGTCCAAAGAACTGCTATCTGGCACAGCATGGCAAGATGCCAGAACATGATTTTTGTTAGAACGTTATGACAGAGATGCAAGCTCTGTGTGCACTGGAATATGTTTGATTCAGATACAGGTTTGTTTTACAAAGCCATCCACAACTTGGCCCCCAGCTATTAACCTAGTATCAAAATACCAAACCAAATCATTCTTTTCGTTCCTCCTAAGACTGCTCTCTAACTCTCTTGTCACCTCTTCCCATGCTGGCCTCCAGGACTTCTACCGAGCCGCTCCTATCCTATAGAATTCCCTACCCCAATCTGTCTGACTATCTCCTACTCTGTCCACTTTTAGGCAATCCCTGAAAAACCTTCTTTTCAGAGAAGCCTATCCCATCTCCACCTAACAACTGTAACTTTTTTTCTCCATCAGCTCACCACCCACAGTTAATAACTTTTGTATCACTTGACCGTCCCTCTTAAGCCTAGTACACACTAATAATTATTTTTTTCATTCAACCCAGCAGGGCTGAATGAAAAAAAACTGACATCTCAGGAGGAGCTGCTGTACTAACTAACCAATGTTATTACAGTGATCTCACCTTTTGCCCCCCCCCCCCCCCACCAGAACACTCCGGTCCGCGCTCACATCGGCTGAGTTGATCTGCAGACCTTTCCCAGTCATGCCTCATCGGGAGGTCAGGTCGGCTGCAGTACACACATTGGGGGTTATTTACGAAAGGCAAATCAAGTTTGCACTACAAGTGCAAACTACAAGTGCAAAGTGCACTTGGAAGTGTAGTCACTGTAAATCTGAGGGGTAGATCTGAAATGAGGGGAAGCTCTGCTGATTTTATCATCCAATCATGTGCAAGCTAAAATACTGTTTTTTATTTTCCTTGCATGTAGATCTGAGGGGGCTCAGATCTACAGTGACTGTATTTCCAATATCACTTTCAGTGCAATTTCAAGTGCACTTTGCACTTGTAGTTTGCACTTGTAGTGCAAAGTGGATTTGCCTTTCGTAAATAACCCCCATTGCATACTAGGCTTTAGATTGTAAGTTCCAACGAGCAAGGTCCTCTGATTCCTCCTGTATTAAATTTTATTGCAACTGTACTGTCTGCCCTTATGTTGTAAAGAGCTGTGCTAACTGTTGGCGTATAATAATAATAATTGGCTGTATAATAATAATAGTTTTAACATAAGAAAAAGGCTAACAATGTGAACTTGTCCTGTGCCCATTAAGTCCAAAGAAACAAGTTTGCTTTACCTACCCATCAGAAGCACACACTTGTACATTCTTTTGCCCAATCGCAAATCGGTACTGTTCATGGAAGCAAAAGAAGCTGTTGCTCATCATGACATATGAGTCACTCAAGTCTGCACAGGGCTATGGATGGAGCGAGTCACATGCGCTTCTATACATTTTTTTCTTCTCAAAAAACAGAGGACAGGAAAGCCACGGTGAGTTTATGCTGCTTGTACACTGCTGCATTTCAGGTGGCTTTGTTTCTGTTTATGATGATCTGAATGGCAAGGGGTTGATTTACTAAAACAGGAAAGTGCAAAATCTGATGCAGCTCTGCATAGAAACCAAGTAGCGTCCAGGTTTTATTGGCAAAGCTTAAAGTGGTTGTATACACAGGTAAACTTTTTTTTTTTTTTAAACTACCTGCAAGAGAAAGTCATAATGAGCTAGTATGACTAGCATACTAGCTCATTATGCATCACTTACCTTAGATCGGGGCCCCGACGCCGTCTTCTTCTCCCCCTCCAGCCGCAGCCATCGCTCTTCCGGGTATCGTTGCTCCGGCCAATCACAGCGCCGCTGCGGCGCTGTGATTGGCCAGAGCAGCGAAGACGTCGCTCCGCGCATGCGCGCGGGGCACTTCAACTGCGGTGAGCCGCAGATGGGAATGGGGATTAACCCGTTCTATGCACCGTTGTCTACGGCGCGAACGCGCCGTAGACAACGTTGTAAATCGATCTTTCCAAATATCTCCTAAACCGTACAGGTTTAGGAGATATTTCTTGTACCTACAGGTAAGCCTTAATCTAGGCTTACCTGTAGGTGCAAGTTGCAATTTAGGGTATACAACCACTTTAAAGTGATATTAAAGCTTTTTCTTTTGTTAATAACAAACATGTTATACTTACCTGCTCTATACAGTGGTTTTGCACACAGCAGCACTGATCCTGTTCTTTTTGGGTCCCCTGGCAGTGCTTCTGGCTCCTCCCCTTGAGCAGTGCCCTCAGAGAAAGCCGCTTGACCTGGGGACAGCGCTGCTTGCTAGCTCCCGAGCCGCTGCCCTATGTATCCACAAGACACATAGAGCTGTGGCTTGACCCCACCCTCTGCTCTCTCCTCATTGGCTCACTGGCTTTGATTGACAGCAGTGGGACCCAATGAGGAGTAAGAGTCCCCCTACAGCCGGGGCTATTGTTAACATCGCTGGGTCGGAGGGGGCTCAGGAAAGGATTGGGGGGCTGGGCACCACACACAGAAGGATTTTTTTATCTTCATGCACAGAATGCATGAAGGTAAAAAGCCTTCAGCCTTGAGCCCTGGTTCACATTGGTGTGTTTTGAAATGCGATTTGATATGTCAAATCGCATGTCAAATCGGCAGCAATAGCCGTCAATGGCACAGTCGCTGCATTTGCGGCACCGCACCGATTTCAAAAAGTAGTTTTAGTAAATCAACCCCCAAGTGTCATCCTAGGCCTTGTCCGTTTTGCTAATTACTCTGCATACTAAAGTGTGTCATTACCACTGTTATTCAATTACTGTATTTATCGGTGTATAACACGCGATGGCGTATAACAAACACCCCAAGTTTAGGAGGGAATTTTTAAGGAAAAAAACTTTTAGGAGGGAAGTTTAAGGAAAAAAACTTACATTTAAATGCCCATCAATGCAACCTTGTCAGTGTCCATCTGCAGCCTTATACATCATTGCAGAATGAACAGTCACCATCTGCAGCCTTGCCCAGTGTCTTTGCAGCCTTGCCCAGTGTCATTGCAGCCCTGCCCAAAATTTGCAGTATGTTTGGTATTTTAATTTTAGCGCCGCCGAAATACACAGAGCCGGATGTCCTGTGTACTCTGCTCCTCTCGCCTCCTCTCCGCTCCTCATGGCTCTCGCAGTCCTGCCCAGTCCCGCCCCTTCGCCTATGATGGACATAACACAGGTCCAATGGTGGGACTGGGCGTGACTGTGTGCGGGGCTGAGCGGAGCCAAGCCTAGCCGAGTACACAGTACGCTCGGCTAGGTGTATATCGGCGGCGCTCGCTGCTTCAGACAGCGGGGATCAGCGTATAACGCGCACCCACGATTTCCCCTGATTTTAAGGGGGAAAAAGTGCATGTTATACCCCGATAAATACAGTATTTTTCCTTCCTTTGCTTCCCTCATTACTAACTTTGTTGGGTGCCAATATTGTAAGTTAACCTTTAATAATTGATGTTGCAGGCGGCTGTTTCTTTGAAATAGCATTTATTGCTAGCTACTTAATGATACAGTCAGTGTTTTCTTGTGATATTGTGTACTTATGTCAAAGAAGGTCTTTGGGAAGGACGAGGCCAGGAACCAAGGACCCATCGTAACCAGCAGGGTAGCTCCATATAGATCTAAAGTCAAAATTATTTTTTCTAGGTTCAGATATAGTGGGGAGGGACTAAAATCCTTGTCATTTTTTTTTTTTGTTGCTTTCTGTGTCCCATTGGCAAGTTTTCCCTTTACTACCTATCCCGGAAACACAACATGAAATTAGTTGAAATCTCCTTCACTGAAGATTACTGGAAGATTTTCCCTCACCTCCTGTTCTGGTGAAAATAGTAAAATTCTGGATTTCCTATTACTTTGTGATGCATTGACAAAGGACACAGGACAAATAGAACTGGTTGATTAGCATGGGCACCATCAGCAATGAAACCCAGCCAGAGGTACTCACCCTTGCTCATTCTAATCAAAACTAAAAAGAAAGTTTTAGTATAATAAAGATAAGGTGTAATATAAACTACTGCCACATGCTAATAGTAATACAACACGTGACCTTTCTAACAAAGGAGCTTTTCTGGCTGTTCTGCACTAAACACAACAGCTGTTTATGTATGTATTATTCTTTCACGCTTCAATACAGTACCCAACCCATACTGTATATTGAGTGTTAGCCTCTCCCTGGCTGACCTGATATATTCCCATACACATAAGGTATGATTTATTAGTTTTATGGTATGTTATAAATTTATGATACGCTGCTTCCCTGGGAAGTTTTGAAGGCAGGATGAAATCCATTTAAAAACTATGCAGAATTAGATCAGCACATGCTCTTGTATGAAGAAGTCTATTTAAATCTCTGCTCCCAGGCACGAGGGAGTCTAATGTACAACAGACATAGGCTTCCTCCTGTATGTGTTCATTTACTGAGCTGTAAGAGAAAGAGAAACACCATGATTGGATTCAGACAGTGCATGCTTTGTAGAATGACTGCATTAGCATGTTACTTGATGGTAGATCTCCCGAAAATAGTGTGTAAAATATTGTTTTGCCCCAGATGTCAAATAATTACAGCAGTTTAATCTGAAAAGATATGCACCACTGAATTTGTACAAGGAAGGTTAGAAAGTAATTTTTTTCAGCACATATATTGTCATTCTCGTAAAAGGAGTGAAAATTAGGAGGTGAAATATACACAGAGGCAGCAAACTAGAAACTGGAGTAGAATAAATAGCAATAAAAAGAAACTTCTGAGTACCTCTTCTTTTTTTTATCATTATAGAGCACTAGAAAAAGTGTGCCTGTTCAATGAATAAGATGAATAAATAAGTGTATGGTGGCTGCAAATCTATCAGTGTAGGTTGGTGTAGTGATGACAATGGGGTAGTGTGACGCAGTACAGCGGGCATGCCAGTGCAGAGGCGAAATGTGGTGTCAAGTTTGATGGCAACAGATGTGGACATGCAGATGCATGAGCGATTGGCAGGGTCACATGCATGGGTGCAGTGGTGGATAGCAGGGTTGAGCATGTTGAGATAGATAGATAGATAGATAGATAGATAGATAGATAGATAGATAGATAGATAGATAGATAGATGATCTGGATGCAACATTTTGTCCCATCAGTGAAGAACTTGACACAATAGTGACTACGTAAACTGTGACCAATGTAGCTGGAGAAGCTTTGGTCCAGAGGCAGTCAGCAGTGTTTCCCAGGGTCACTATGGGAATGCATGGAGTGGGGAAGCAGCTGACTGTATGGGAAGACCAGCATCAGCTTAGAACCATGGCTGAGAAGCTCCTTGTCTAGTCACTTCACCTTCACACAAGTAAAGTGGCATCGCCTATTGCATTTTGGGGAGTTTGAGTACTGCTGGGACCTTGAAGAAGGGGACATACACCAAAATTGTGCCCTGAAAAATTGTATGTTTGTGCAAATCTGCAGCACCCAGTCCATAATGGACGGGTGCACGCCCGCGCACCGTGACAATTTTTGGCGCCCTCTGGCCTATTTAAACCTGCTGCAGATGCATGCAGGTTGCTGGATTATCGTCAGCTTCCTGTGTCTCCTGTACCTACTATTTGCATCTGATTCCTATTTTCTACCCGGCTTGCTTGACTCCTCCTGCTCTCTGCCTGCATCGACCCCTGGCTTGGACTTGACTATTCTCCAGTCTCCGCACCTGTACCTTGTCTGATGACACAGTGTTTGACCCCTGGCCTGGCTACCGACTCCACCCGGGACTTGACAGTATGTAAACTTATGAGCACAATTGTATATATATATATATATATATATATATATATATAGCATTTCTCCAGACCTAAACCCTATTGAGCATCTGTGGGGCATCCTCAAACGGAAGGTGGAGGAGTGCAAGGTCTTTAACATCCACCAGCTATGTGATGTCATCATGGAAGAGTGGAAGAAGACTCCAGTGGCAACCTGTGAAGCTCTGGTGAACTCCATGCCCAAAAGGGTTAAGGCAGTGCTGGAAAATAATGGTGGCCACACAAAATATTGACACTTTGGGCCCAATTTGGACATTTTCACTTAGGGGTGTACTCGTTTTTGTTGCCAGCAGCTAAAAGATGCCATGCAGTGCTTGAGTTAGTCTGTCTAGGTCTGTCTGGTCTGTCTAGGGGACAGGAGCCACACTGGGGCAGAGATTCTTTTAGCTCTGCAGGGGCAGGCTCAGAGGTGGTTGACGCCACGCCAGCTTTAGCCAGGAATGGTTGTATGTGACAATGGCACCAACCTTCTCTCTGCCCTCCGACAGGGACACTTGACAAATGTTTGGTACACATCCTGAATTTGGTGGTGCAGTGGTTCTTGACCAGGTACCCAGGCTTACAAGATCTCCTAAAGGCAGGCCAGAAAATGATGTGGTCATTGCTATCGGTCATACAATGCCAGTGCTTGGCGTGCTGACATTCAAAGGGAATGCAACCTGCCCACCATTTGTGACATGCCCACAAGGTGGAACTCAACTTTGGCAATGCTGCAGTGGCTAAGCACACAGCAGAGGGCCATCAATGAGTACCTGTGCGAGTATGGCACCAGGACAGTGTCAGGGGAGCTTGGCTTCTTTTCGCCGCGGCTACTGATCAAGGATGCTTGCACTGTCCTGTCACCATTTTTGAGGAGGCCACAAGGATGGTGAGCAGCCACAATGCATGCATCAGTGACACTGTCCCTCTAGTCTTCATGCTGGAACACACACTTCATGAAATCATGAACAGGGCACTTGAGACAGAACAGCAGGAGGAAGAGGAGGACTTCCTTTCCTCTCAAGGCCCCCTTTATCCAGATAGCATTCCTGCGGGCCTGCCAAACACAAAAGAAGAAGAGGAGGATGGAGGATTGTGTCAGCATGGATGTAGAGGATAAAACCCAGCAGCAGTCTTCAAGGGATGGTTTTCAGTCTCCAGAAACCCAATGAGTTGTACGTGGCTGGGAGGAGGTAGTTACGGATAATGTGATCCTTAGTGACCCAGAGGACTCAGAATTGAATGTCTCTGCAAACTTACACTGCATGGCCTCCCTGATTCTGCAAAACCTGCGAAATGACCCTAGGATTCGTGGTATCAAGGAGAGGGATCATTACTGGCTGGCAACCCTTCTAGATCCACGTTACAAGGGTAAAGTTGCAGAACCCATCCTGTCTTAGCAGAGGGAGCAGAGTATGAAACATCTTCAGGAGGCCTTGAATAAAAGTTTGGGTAACGCATTTCCAGACCCTGAGAGGTTACCATTTCCTGCTGCTGGACAACGTGTTTCTGAGGCTTCGTTCAGTCAGAGGAAGAGCGGTGGAGAAGGTGGTCAGCTGACCAATGCCTTTAAACAATTTTTCAGTCCTCAGCGCCAAGGTCTGTTCGGTTCAAGCAACCATCACCAGCGTCTGCATTATATAGTGCAAGAATATCTAGGGGTAAGAGCAGACTTGGAGACCTTTCCAACAGAGCATCCACTGGGTTACTCGGTCTTGAGGATGGACCACTGGCCAGAACTTGCTCAATATGCAATTGAGCTACTGGCCTGTCCTGCATCCAGAGTGCTTTCTGAACACACATTTAGAGCTGCTGGAGGGTTTTAACATATCAAAGAGTGCGCCTGTCCACAGACTCTGTTGATAGGCTCACATTCATAAAAATTAATCAGTCTTGGATCAGCAGCTGTCAAGCACCTGATGCTGATGTAACTGATTGAATTTGCTATGGAAGTAGGATCCCTTGAAGACCTCTTATGCTGACCATCCTATTCCTCCTCAATCTTGATGATGCTAGCTTCCAACAATATTCTTGGTTTAGGGCACCACCACCACCACCCAAGGCCCAATTTTTCTGCTCCTGTTAAACGGGCATGTAATTACAATTTTTGATATAATATTTCACAGCAGTGCCTCTTCCTGTGCCCAACAAGAGTATCCGTGAGGGGTTACAGTGTTGTGGCACCACCACCACCACCCAAGGCCCAATTTTTTCTGCCCCTGTTTAACAGGGCCATGTAATTAAGAATGTTAATATAATATTTCAATGCAGGGTCCATTCCTGCGCCCAACAAGAGTAACTGTGAGGGCTTACAATGTTCTGGCACCACCAAAAACCAAAGGCCCAGTTTTTCGAACCTTGTTTAACAGGGCCATGTAATTACAATTTGTTATATAATATTTCACAGCAGGGCCTTCCTGCGCCGAACAATAGTAACTGTAAAGGGGTTACAGTGTTCTGGCACCACCAACGCCTAAGGCCCAATTTTTCTGCAGAGTATATAGGGCAGGCCGTATAGTATATATACTGCTGTTCAGAGTATATAGTGCCTCTCTTCTTCCCAATAAAATGGCTGGGGGGGGGGGGGGGTTCTGTAGTAATCATAAATAGCTGGAAACAATGTAAGTGATTATTGGATTACAGTCAGCAGAAAAAAATAGCACGGAAAGTTTTCAGTTTTCAGGATTCCTACAGGCTCAGCGGGTATTTTTTTGCAGTTATTGAATAGATATAACAAAATACTTTCCGTGGTATGTATGATCAAAAGAGAGCAAATAAAAGATGTTCATTTCTACTTTACAAGCTTGTTCCAGGTCAGTGACAAAAAATATTATAGAAACAGCTTGGCAACTAATATTCTTCCAAGCATTGGCAGCTCCTGTATTTCTCTCACTATAAATTCAATCAAAGCAGAAAAATACAAAGTGGACTTACTACTCATCAAAAAATGGAGATGATATTATCTTGAAAGATGTTCTCAATTAACTAATTTAAAAAAAAATAATAATATTCCTATATATCTTACATATACATTATATTGGATTCCTGAGCTACATTATGATAAGATGCTCATTAAAAGAAAGACAAACAAAACAAGAGAAAAGATAACCTGCGATTTTCCAATTCTACTATGGCAGAGGTTAGTCATTACGCCCAAGAAAAACAAATACTATTACCAGTTGCACGGTGTTGTACTGACCTACATAGATCATTAAGGTAAACTTATAGATTTAGGATGTATGTGTAGCTGCTACAAAGCAGAAATTGGTGGCGCTGGCCAATATGTTAAGCTGCATCGAAGCAGATTTATAAATTCGTTCATTAAAGGAAGTTAAGCGTGCAAGAACATTCCAAGGGGACAGTGAATATTTCATTGACAGAAGAGTTCTAATTAAGCGGTTTCCATAGAGACCAATGCAATCTTGTCATCTTTACGTTAATGAAGGAGTGCTCCTGTCCTTCAGTCTCCCAGCAAAAATATGGCTTTATGTTAAATCCAATATGTATTTATAAGCACTGCACTATGTCTTTCTGGATTATTAAAAGATGGCATGTATCTATGTTCTGTTTGATACTAATAGTTTGCTCACAAGCAACTGTATAAAAGACTGTCAAGAAATGAGTACTAGAAAAAAAATATCATCATCCAATTAAAAACTAGTAGGATTCATCATACTTCATAATCTCAAATTAAAAACATAATATCTCATTTAAATTTATGAGAAACATTTTGTTTAAAGCCCAATAATTGACCACAGTTGTGAATAGTTATCTACACTAACATATGGAAGATTTGTGGATAATTATTAGGAAATGACTAGAGGTGTACACAGCCACTATGAAAAGAAAAATCAGTCTAGAAAATACAACAATTTTAAAGCTCCTCTCTGAACATCCCTCACAGACAATATGTATTGGCTGTTCATCAGCGGGGTACTTTCAGGATCCAGAAGGAGCATTTTTTCTTTTCAAAACAGTCAAAAAAGTTTCTCCATTAAAAACGCATGTAAACGAAACGCGGCCAAGCGCGAGTTTACACGCGTTTACAAGCTGTTACAGGCATTTGGCGTTTCAAATGCCTCTGAACATCTGTCCTGAATGCAATTTTTGGCTTTCCAAAAAATGCTTCTAAACTTAACTACCTAGAAACTACTATAAACGACCCTTTGTAGATGTACTCATAAGATAACATAGAGGAGAGTTCAGGGGCAGCTGAAAAAAACACCAAACTGCTCCCAAAACGTCTGTTTACCAGCAGCAGTGTACATGAAGCCTTAGTAGCAATGTATATTACATTATTATAGAACTATAGAACTATGTAATAAAACCCTAGGCAAGAACTTCTTGCATAGATAGAATTGCACTAACATTCCTAGATTGCAATTTATAAATATATATATATATATACACATTTATTTTATTTTTTTTATTTATAATTTTTAGCTTTAAAATATATCCACTACCTGTATGCACAGCTCTTCTTCGTCCTAGTCACGGATGAACGTCTCATCATAATGATATGGTCAGCACTAGTATCTAGACTACATCTCACCATGCTCCATTGTGCTGTAAATCTATACAAGAGTCTCACTGAAGGGACTTTACATGCAAGGGTGCTGTGCATTGGCATTTCAGCCTGTAGTCTGCATTGGAAGCAAGTATCCAATACCGATTACAATGCTGCTTCTTCATAGACAAGTATTAAAGGGGATGTAATCCCTCTTGTTTTTTCCACATTTACCACTTCAGCCCTGGTAGATTTGGCTGCTCAATAACCAGGCCATTTTTTGCGATATGGCACTGCGTCGATTTAACTAACAATTGTGCGACGTGCAACGCTGTACCCAAACAAAATTGACGTCCTTTTCTTCCCACAAATAGAGCTTTCTTTTGGTGGTAGTTGATCACCTCTGCGGTTTTTATTTTTCTCGCTATAAACAAAAGAAGAGCGACAATTTTGAAAAAAAACATATCTTTTACTTTTTGCTATAATAAATATCTCACTTTTTTTTTTCAAAAAAACTATTTTTTTCCTCAGTTTAGGCCGATATGTATTCTTCTACATATTTTTGGTAAAACAAATTGCAATAAGCGAATATTGATTGGTTTGCGCAAAAGTTATCATCTAAAAAATAGGGGATAGATTTATGGCATTTGTATTTTATTTTAAACTTTTTTACTAGTAATGGCGGCGATCTGAGATTTTTTATCAGGACTGCGATATTGCCGGGGAAATATTGGACACTTTTGACACATTTTTGGGACTATTGACAATTATACGTCGATTAGTGCTATAAAAATGCACTGATTACTGTATAAATGTCACTGGCAGGGAAGGGGTTAACACAAGGGGGCGATCAAGGGGTTAACTCTGTTCCCTAGGTGTGTTCTAACTGTAAGGGGGATGGGACTGTCTAGGAGGAGAGAGAGAGATCGGTGTTCATACTTAGTATAAACACACGATCTGTCTCTACACCCCTGAAAGAACCGGGATTTATGCGTTTACACACACAGATCCCGGTTCTCGGTCTGTCACAAGCAATCGCTCTGGGCACACGCTGCTGGCGCGCTCACCCTTAGTGGCCAAAAGGTAAAACGACGTAAGGTAACATCGTTTCGCCAAGCCGTGACATTCTGCCACAGTAAAACTGCGGCAGCTGGTCGGCAAGCAGTTAATGCATTCTATGCATTAAGGTGAAAAAACACCTGCCAGTTTCCCACAGCGGATATGCGCTATTCCTCTGCCCGGGGTTCTCTGCTTTTGATTGGATAGATTGATAGCAACGCAGCCATTGGCTCCCACTACTGTCAATCAAATCCAATGACGCAGCTCTGGGGGCGGGGCCGAGTCCGTCATTAAGCGTCTATGGACGTCGAATGCTAGACCCGGGATTGCGCCCGTAAGGTAACTTCTAGAGAGATCGCTTCTCCTAGGGGGTTATACGATGCGGGTGAGGAGCTACCAGCGCTGCCGAGGGACCCCAGAAGAGGATAATCGGGGCCACTCTGTGCAAAACTAACTGCACAGTGGAGGTAAGTATGACATGTTTGTTATTTAAAAAAATAAAACTCAAAGCTTTACAATTACTTTAAGTGTTGGGCTCTAGGACAGGAAGTTGCTGTAAAGTCTTTTACTGGCAGCAACACAAGCAAGTGTACAGAAGAAAAAACAATACAGTCACCAGAACTAATGTAACATAACCATATAGCAAATTTTATTTTTTATTTTTTTCAAAACTATTTATTCATTTTTTCCAGAATTTTTTTACAGAAACAAACAAATAAATTACACATTAAAAAGGAAAAGGGAGTCCAATATTTAAAGCGTCTGTTAACCCCAAAAAAAAAGGATCCTGCTCCTTTAACCACTTCAGCCCCAGAAGATTTGGCTGCTCAATGACCAGGCCTTTTTTTGTGATTCGGCACTGCATCGCTTTAACTGACAATTGCGCGGTCGTGCGATGCTGTACCCAAACAAAATTGACGTCCTTTATTTCCGCATAAATAGAGCTTTCTTTTGGTGGTATTTGACCATCTCTGTGGTTTTTATTTTTTGCGATATAAACAAATGAAAGAGCGACAATTTAGAAAAAAATTCTATTTTGTACTTTTTGCTATAATAAATATGCCTAATTGTTTTAAAAAAGGCTAACTCTTTCCTCAGTTTAGGTAGATATTTATTCTTCTAAATATTTTTGGTAATAAAAATCGCAATAAGCGTATATTGATTGGTTTGCGCAAAGGTTATAGCATCTACAAAATAGGGATAGATTTATGGCATTTTTATTATTATTTTTTTTTTACTAGTAATGGTGGTGATCTGCGATTTCTATCAGGACTGCAACATTATGGCGGACACATTGGACACTTTTTAAAACATTGACAATTATACAGCGATCAGTGCTATAAAAATGCACTGATTACTGTGTAAATGTCACTGGCAGGGAACACTAGGGGCCAATCAAGGGGTTAAATGTGTTCCCTGACTGTGTGTTCTAACTGTAGGGGGAGGGGACTGACTATAGGAGATGACAGATCATGGTTCCTAGCTATTAGGAACTTACGATCTGCCTCTCCTCAGCTTACAGAACAGGGATTTGTGTGTTTACACACACACGTCCCTGTTCTGCCTCTCGTGTCTGTGACAGCCGTCCACGAGCACTGGCACCCCCGCATCAGCACTCCCGCAAGCGCGCCTTCTATCCCGCTTAAAGGAGCCGATGTACAGCTACAACGGTTTGCGGGATCATGCCGACCTGCCGCAGTATAATAACAGCGGCTGGTCAGCAAGTGGTTAAAGCATGTTATATGACACAGTGCTTTTCCTGGGTCATTTGGCCCCCTGTAACACCTAAAAAACCTGGCTGATCCTGACAGTTTCTCCCCACCCCCTCTGTAAACTGACCACGGTGTGTCATGGCTGCTGAGACCTGACACCATGGTCAAGTTATGTGCCTCTGTCATCAGCAGCCTGCTATCTGCTCTCCTCTCTGCTCCTGTGTCCTCCTCCCCCTCCCCTCTCTGTGTGTGAGCCGCCCCTCCCCCCTCCTGCTGCTCTCATAACACTAACCTGTATAAACCATCAGCACTGCCTCCTATTGCAGTGTCACCCTCTGTGAATGATTTATAAATATAAATGCTGTAAATAACTAATTTAAGAGCTGAGATTGTGATCACGTGACCAACCAGCTCACTCCTTCTCTCCTTCTCCCCTCCAGACTGATATCAGCAGGGGAATCTCAGACCCGCCCACTGTCTCTCTCAAGGAAAGGAGAAAGCTGGCCAGTCATGTGATCGCAATCTTGGCTGTGAAATTAGGTATTTGCAGCATTTATTTATATAAATCACACTCAGAGAGGATACTACAATAGGAGGCAGTGCTGATGGTGTATACAGGTTAGAGTGGCTTAACAACAACTTTAACGGCTTCCCGACCGCCTCACGCATATATACTGCGGCAGAATGGCACGGGCAGGCAAAATCACGTACCTGTACAGGGCCCTTTAAATGCCTGCCCGTGGGTCGCGCGCGCGCCGCCAGCGGCCTGCTCGCGACCTGGTCGGGAGCTCCGTGACCCCGGCCGCGGGACCAGCGGACCCGATCGCCGCTGGTGTCCCGCGATCGGGTCACAGAGCTGAAGAACGGGGAGAGGTTTGTGTAAACAAACCTCTCCCCGCGCTTCCTACTCTGCCTGTCATTGATCGGCTGTTCCCGGTCATCGGGAAAGCCGATCAATGACGTCAGACCTCCCCGCCCCCTAATGTGTAAAAACACACACACGTCACAGCCCATAACCCCTCCCCTCCCCCTAGTGGTTAACTCTTTCACTACAACTGTCATTTATACAGGAATCAATGCATTTAAATAGCATTGATTGCTGTATAAATGACAATGGTCCCAAAAATGTGAAAAAATGTCCGATGTATCTGCCATAATGTCGCAGTCACAATAAAAATCGCTGATCGCCGCCATTACTAGTAAAAAAAAAAAATATTAATAAAAATGCTATAAAATATCCCCTATTTTGTAAACGCTATAACTTTTGCGCAAACCAATCAATAATCGCTAATTGCGATTTTTTTTACCAAAAATATGTAGAAGAATACGTATCGGCCTAAACTGAGGAAAAAAATGTTTTTTTATAAATTTTTTGGGGATATTTATTATAGCAAAAAGCAAAAAATATTGCATTGTTTTCAAAATTGTCGCTCTATTTTTGTTTATAGCGCAAAAAATAAAAACCGCATGAGCGATCAAATACCACCAAAAGAAAGCTCTATTTGTGGGAAAAAAAGGACGCCAATTTTGTTTGGGAGCCACGTCGCACGTCGACGCAATTGTCAGTTAAAGCGACGCAGTGCCAAATCGCAAAAAGGGGCCTGGTCCTTTGGCTGCCAATTGGTCCGGGGCTGAAGTGGTTAATGATATCAATTATCCTGGTCTTTTCCTAATTCCTTCTATTTACCTATCACTAAACCCACTCTGACTACTAAGTTCCTACATACCTCATTCATTGTTAATTTCTTGCCTCCACCACTCTTTCTTAGTATATAAGCATTTTTTCACCACTAGATCGAAATCTAGAGTCTTAAATATGAAAAATAACATATAAAAATTGCATCAGATAAAAAAAAAAAAAAGGAAAAACAAAAGTTATAAAAATAGTTTTTCATTTTTGGGTTTAAACACACCTACATGTTCCCTTATATTGTATTAGCTTCCTATGTTGCACAAACTACCTTGTTTGTTGTAGAGTTATTGGGGCTGTCTGTTAGCTCTCTCACATCTCCTGGTGTGTCAGGGTCTACCACACTGCCTGCAACTGCTATTCTTGTCTGCTGTGCCACTATACAGCATTTGGCTGCAAGCACTGTTTTGCATGTTATAACATTGACTATGTTTGGGACTGGGATTGAGGATGTGCTGTATTGCAATCCTACATTTCTTCTCCTTAACTCTGATTTACGGGCCTGAAATATGAATGCAGATCATAAAAGGTGGACTAAAGTCAGAACTCCTAATCTGCATATTTGTTCCATGTCAATGAAAGTGCTGAGGCCATCTGATGCAGGATAGCAAGCAACTAGCATTTTAAGAAGGAGGCCTGTTAGCTTACCTACATCCTCAATACAGGTTTTCTTTAAACTAGATGTATTAAACAGAATCAGTACAATGGTATAGTCAGGGCTGCATTTAGACATCCCTGAGGCACATCGGAATTATAGCGCACTTTGGTACAAGCCCCACTGCTTGTAACGTGCTGCCCTTTGTAACTACTGCTTGAATGTCACAGATGCACCCCACAGCTCTATGCCTTGGGCACTAGCCTAAAAATGCCATTATGGTAAATAAAGATTTGGGTATAGCTGGAATTGCTGCCTTAGGCAGCGAGAGGGACATATGTTCTCGTTCATAGAGCCATGGGTGTTGGTTAGTGTGGGGCAATCATTGGGATGTAACCTAATCATTTAGGTTCAATCTTCTCAGTAAAAGGGTGTGTGGCAGTAATAATAATAAAGGTAATATTAAAAATAATAATAATTAGCCTTTAGAACCACCCAACTCATCTTTTCAAACTAAACATTTTTTTTAGCACAGCCTCGGTGAAGATCAGGGGGAAATGCATCGATCCTTCCCTCCTATTTTTTTCTCTTCTTTCTTCTAACCCTCCCTCTCATACATTCACTACAGTTCCTATCCTTCCATTTCCTTGTACGCCATTGCCTCCTATTTCTATACCGGCTCAACCCTCCAGAACCACTTTGCCTTTTTGTCGCATCTCTTGAGTGATGAAAACTAAGGAGAAAATCTATATCCCCATACACACGGTCGGACTTTTTCATGGATTCTGTCCGATCGGACAAGGTTGTTGTAAAAATCAGACCGTGTGTATGCACCATCGGACAGTGTTCGTCGGTTTGGCCGACGGACAAAGTCTTATCTCCTGCTGGAAAGATTTGCCGTCAACACGGTCCGATCACACCAAATCCGAGCGTGTGTACGCTTGTCCGACGGACAAAGTGCTACGCATGCTCAGAAGAAATTCTGTGACGGAAGCGCTCGGTCAGGTAAAACTACCTTTCCTAATCGACACAGCACATTCGTCACGCTGCAATGTTAAAATGTCTTTAATGCAGCGCATTCTCTTTTTCTTTACAATGCAACAAGAATGACATCTTTTAGCTGCTCCTATTCACCCGCACTTCTCACAAACTTACTTCTTTATTACTTTGCAGCATTTATACACTACATGTTTATTTTGACTCTGAACGGAAAAGAATCTTTGTTATTTTTTTACCATGATTTGTCTTTTTTTTTTTTTTTTTGGGGAATACATATTTGAATGTTTTTTTTTTTTTTTTTTTTGGAGGGGGGTTGTGTGTCTCAAATTACCAAAAACACATTATTAACATTTGTATTTCTTGCTTAAATTTACTAGGAGGTTGTTTGTTGTTGGTGCCCCTTGTTAATTCTACTTTAGGATTAGTGAAATGTACCTGCTTACTCAAAGAAAAACTGTCATTGTAGCAAAGTAAAACACAATAGTCAATGATTATTTCAAATCAAAAAAAACCTTTATTTAGGTCACACCAACAAACCAAAGAGGAACGCAGCCATGGTGAAACTTGGGGAATTTGCAAAGTCTTGGCCCCCCACGGCAACCATCATTGTTCAAGCGTAGAAAATTGGGGGCCTGAGGAGTACGTATATTAAGGGGAGTGCAATCTGGTCGTGAAGTCCAAAGTATCCGGAACTGCAGCAGATGCCATCTAGGTCCCCAGGCTCTGGTACTACAAGAGGCTCCATCTTCTCTCAGACCAGACTGATTCCAGGTCGTCACTCTCAGGTCTTCCTTCCACGCTTCCTTGCACGCTGTGGCTGTCGTGCTGGTGGGGTGGCAGAAGGAGGAGGAGGAGGAGGAGGAGGCGGAGCATGGTAGCTATGGCAACACATGTGTGACTGGGGTCATCTCCCCAGCCCTATCCTTATTTAGGACATGGAGGATGAGCCCCTCACACATGTTGCGTTGCCTCACCTCCATACCCATCATTTTTGTGACAACCACCGAGCCAAAGGTCTCCTCGTCGGCGGGTGTGGCATGTAGGGAGTCTGAAGCCTCTCTGATCATGCGGAGCGCTGACTGTGCCGCATAATCCCCCCTTCTCGCCCTTTTGTACGGAAGGCGGAGGGGAGGGGTTTGGGTGTCAGTCAGGCTCCACGGCCTAGCCCCCTCTTGGCTGCCACTACCCAGCTGGTGGCTGCCACTAACCCCTGCCTCCTCCTGACTGCCACCTTCCACAGCCACCTCCTGGCTGAGGTCTTCCTGTGTATGAAAAAGGGACATAGTTTCAGTTATTTGTTCATCAAACACACACAATTCTCATCTAGTGACTGTTGCAAAATGTTTACAAATAGAAAACCATACAATTCTCAGCCCAGCAGTTTAGATTCTGGCCCCAAATGTCTCCAACACTACTGTCAGTTGATATGTCAAACACGTTAGGAACTAAGCAATTGGGGATCCTGAATTAAGTGAACATCATTCATTCTTCCCATAAATGGTAACAAAACTACTATACCTGGAACAAGCTGGGCTCCTCCACCTCTTCCATACTGGAAGGCCCAGGTTGCTCCTCGGAAGCCTCATCAGGGGTGGCCTGCGCGCAAGGAAGCGTGGAAGGAGGAGTCGAGGTTGGCTCCGTGACATCAGTCTGGTCTTTCAGAAAATGGAGACTCTGATAGTACCAGAGCTTGGGCACATAGACCTCATCTGCTGAAGTTGCAGTTTCCTCAGACTTCACGACCTTCTTCCGCTCCCTGATATACGCACTCCTCAGGCTGCCAATTTTCTTTCTTATATCATCAACAGTTGCCGTGGGGAACCTTGGCTTGACAAATTCCACAAGTTCCTCCAGGGCTGCGTGCCTCTTTGGTTTGTTGGTGTAATGTGGGTGTTTACCCTGCCATAAAACGGGAAATTCCCTGAATTTGGCAATGAAGAGGGGGAGAAAACTCATGTCGTTGAATCCCTGCATAATCTCTGCAAGACACAACACCACACAAAACCCTCTCAATTATGTCAGTCTAAACTCTCCTAATCTTCTCCATAAAGAAGCCTCAAGTTCAAATCAGTCTAGGCTAGTTATGTACCAACGTCAAATTGTACCTTCGTTTGTAGCGATCGTCTCGTGTGAGTTTTCTCTCCCCTCGTCTCCCAGATCGTGGCTACGACACAGGCGTGTGACGTTTTATATACAGTGCGCATGCGTCAAACTCCGCCCGCCCCTGACGATCTTTCTCGTCTATTCCCCACCCCTTCTCTTTACGGCGCAGTGGGGAGAGCACATGGCGGGGACACAGCAGGTGCGCCACAAATATCCCACCAACGAGGAGGAGGACGAGGAAAGTCCGGAGGCAGAAACGTCCCGATCCCGGAGCCTGAAATTCAAGGCCTCCAATATGTCATTTGGAGAAATGTTGGAGATGGTGGACATATTAAAGAGGAGCGACTATGATGGGAAGTATGGGCCTTACCTCAACCCCAATGTCCGCAAGGCCAAGATCATGTCTAAAGTTGTGAGAAGGCTGTACAATCAGTTTGGGGTACAACGATCCAAGGAGCAACTGAGGAAACGCTGGTCAGACCTGAAACTGAGGGAGGCCGATCAGTACAGAAAGATCAAGCGAATTCTTCTAAAAAGTAAGTAGTTGTGTTTTGTGTTTGATTTCTTGCTTGCATACTGCTCCATTGTGGTTTGATTTTTACAAAGTTGTACATTCCAAAATGGCCACTTTCAGGTTCGTCTGTGCATTCGATCGTACTCAGCCTCGATCTTTCTGCCACTGTCATGGTCGTGTGTGTGTCCATTCGATCGTACGCAACCTCGATCGTTCGGCCACTTATAATACGATGTTTGGTGTTTTTTTGGGGGAAAGGAAGTTTGTTCTCACTAGAAATGTCATCAAGAATGTAAAGCCAATTTATTCAATGTAAAGGAGAGGTCACCCAGTAGCTGTTTACCCATCTGGACTCTAGAGCACTAGTGCTGGGACACCCAAACCCCCTTTTTATTAGGCTTTTCCACACATGTGCTCCAGTGGATACTAGAGGGGGGTCTCCATCACACAAACTTCTACCAAAAAGCTAGTCAGTTTAGCACCTTTACAAAGTGACTACATTCATGTAGTTGACATTTGTAACTGGCCAAACTAAAATAGTGTCCGTCACTTTCAAGCAATGTTTGTCATTTCCTATTTCTGCCCTCAATAGATTGTGTTGCTAAATCTTCCTTTTGTACATTCTCATAGGGGAGCGAAAACTTGGGCCGTCTGAGGAAACCCCCAAACCAACACCTCCCAAAAAAGGGGAAAGAGCAGAAGCAGAGGAGGAGGAGGAGGAAGGAGAGATCATCGAACTTGGAGAAATTGTCACCACAACAGGTGAGTGTTGGAGAACACAGCTACTGGTAAGCTAATCCATGTATGGCTGCCTCATTTCCAACACCCCATTTTTGTTTGTTTGTGGTTTTTAGGTGACGTGGATGTTGTGGAAGAAAAATCGCACTTTACCACAGAGAGTGCCCACGTACTCATCGGAGAGATAATGGTCTGCAATAGAGATCTAGATTACATAAAGCAAAACATCAATGATGTTCAACAAAAATTATAGAACATCATTGATGTTTTAGGAAAAATATGAAAACGCACCAAGTAATTAACACACATTTGTGCCAGCTTCTGAACACACTTAAAAACTGTGTGAAATTTGGAACATGCACACATTGTGTCCACATGTGCTAGCTCCCATCATGGTGGATGAATGCCAACGTTTTTTTGGGGGTGCAAACACTTTACGAACTACGAAAGTGGTTGTGGTGAAGGGGTTGCACCCCCAAAAAACGTCCATTCATCCCCATGATGGAAAATGGCACTTTTGAAGCTTCTAGGCATGTGTTTTACCATCTAATGACCATTTTCAGACCCAAATTGTGTGCATGTTCCAAATTTCCACTTTTCGGGGGTGACCCCCCCATGTGATGAAGGCAAGATCAAACACACTTTGAACATATAGTCATGTCTGATCTTGTCTTCACTTTACAAAGTTGAACTTTCCTACTTCATAGGTTCTGCTTAGCTCCATGCCTGGTTTTACCAATTGCGTAATCTTTGTAAACAATGTTGTAAATAACCAAGATGTTGTCAGTTTTGGCGTGAAGATTGTAAACGCACTTGTGAATGTTTTCCAAGTAAACTTTTTTATTTTTCGAAATGTGTGGCTTCCTTATTTAAAAAACACAATGCATTATGTATGTAAAATGTAAAGGATATGGGGGGCAATGGGTGTTATTTACTAAAGGCAAATCCACTTTGCACTGCAATTTCCTTTCCCAGGGAACTTTTTCAATGCACTTGTAGAGCATAGCGGATTTGACTTATGTAAATGACACCCACAGTGCTTTGTACGAAAACACGGAGCACAGCATTTTTCAGAATACACACATGTCAGACCTGGTGATGAAAAGGAGTATTTTGGCTGTCAGTTATGCAGGACAAACCTTCTCTAGACCAAAGATTAGGTAGCAAACACACAACATGAGAATAATCTTTTTGGGAAGAAGAGACTGTTACCTCCTTTTGCCCAGAAAGTGCATTCCCACTGTCGAAGGCAAAGGGAAAAAATGTCAAAGTAAAATAAGCTAAAAAGAAGACTGAAATTACAAGAAATCAGAGGTTGGTTAAAATATCAGATTTATTAAAAAATGCCTCTCACACATCGTCAGGCAGAGCAATGGCCCCCCTACCCACAAAGTACTCCATATATTGCTCGCGGACCACGCGGGCATTTAGAGGGGGCAAGCCTGGACGTGCCACTTGAAGGGCTGTGAGGTCCGCATTTGGAGGGCCCTCCACATCTGGGCCAACGGGCACCACATAGTTCCTGTTATGTCTTTTGAGGAAGTTGTGCAATATGCAACAGGCAAGAACTATGTGGTTCAGTTTGTATTCCGCCAAGTGAAATGCCGTCAGGAACAGGCGGAAGCGGCTGGCCAGGATGCCAAAAGTGTTCTCCACCACTCTTCTGGCTCTGGACAGCCTGTAGTTGAAGACCCTCTGGTCCGGGGTGAGGGTCCTCATCGGGAACGGCCTCATCACATGGGGAGTCAACGCAAACGCTTCATCTGCGACAAAGACGAAGGGGAGTCCTTCGGCATTCTCCTCTGGAGGTGGCAAGCACAGACTGCCACTTTGGAGACGCCAGTAGAACTCCGTGTGCGTAATGGCACCACCATCCGAGATCCGGCCGTTCATCCCCACGTCCACATACATAAATTCATATGTCGCCGACACCACCGCCAACATCACTACACTATTAAACCCTTTATAATTATAATAGTAGGACCCCGAGTTGGGCGGTGGGACGATGCGGACGTGTTTCCCATCAATTGCCCCTCCGCAGTTAGGAAAGTCCCAACGGCTGGCAAAGTGGGAGGCCACAGTCTGCCATTCCTGTGGCGTGGAAGGGAACTGTGGAGTGAAACAAGAAAAAAAAAAAAAATTAGTCACTTTGCACTTAAACATTGCAAGCAGATTAGACAATCAACATCTTGGAACAAGAGCATTGTATAAAATTGGAGGCTGGAAAGTATTTGCACAGAAAAGTAGAGGCTCCCCTTCACAGATGACTCACCCCCCATCAATCCCCCCACTTCTGATGGGCCATTGGCAATAACTAGGGTTTTGGGGGGGGGGGGTTACAGGTAACCCTCTGCACTTCATTGATTGGCAAATGGCTCAATAATGTGTGCTAGTTTGGCCAGACCCTCTGTACTTAACACTATTGGCAGCCCCCAGGAAAGATAAAATAACATTAACCCCCCCCCCCCCCCACCCACAAAAAAAGGCAAGCACATTGTGACATTATGAAATTAACAAGCAAGCTAATAGGAGGGAAAGAAGACAAAAAAATAGGAAATGGAAAGTATGGAGGCAGCCCCTTGCACTACATGCTTTGCAGAATTCATCCGTAAAGATGCCCACTATAAAGAGGTAGGTATATAGTGTGTATTGACCTTGGGAAAGGCAGCAGATAGAGGATTGGTACCATCTGACAGAGCAGTTGGGGGAGGGGGTTCATAATGAGTTTGCCCCCCCCCCCCCCACCAAAAAACAAATAAAAAAGGGGCTCTACATGAAGTAAACCACACAGCAAACATTTGTGCATATTTTAGGGGGTGTTTGGGGGCAAACAATACTATGCAGCAGACAAAATACATTGCCTAAGTGACTAGGCCATAGGTGTCTATTGGGGCAGAAGAGCATGCTGGGGAGGTAAGTGAAGGGAAAAATGCATGAAGGAGAAACGGGGCACAGCATATTAGAGCATATTGCAATCATGGTAATTAGGGAAGGAGGTCAAAAATAGAAGACATTAGCAAACAGAGCATACATAGAAGGGAATAGTCAAGTAGAAATGTTACCTTAATATAGTCCTCCTGCAGGACCTGAATGATGGCAGAACAGGTCTCTGGAATAATGATTCCCAGGGCCTGGGGAGAGATACCTGAAGAGAACTTCAAATCCTGAAGACTTCTCCCTGTCGCCAAGTACCTCAACGTGGCAACAAGCCTCTGCTCCGGAGTAATGGCTTGTCTCATGCAGGTATCCTGCCGGCTGATAAAGGGGGTCAGCAAAGCCAAAAGACGGTGAAAATCGGGGTCGTCATCCTGAGAAAGTTCCTGAAATCATCAGGATTATTCTCCCGGATCTCACGAAGCAAAGGCATGTGCGAGAACTGGTCACGCTGAAGCAACCAATTCTTGGTCCACATACTCCTCGTCACTCTGTTCATGGACGGGTCTTGGGTCAAAGCTAAAAGCCCGACACCAATTCCGCGTACAGCACGAACTCGGCGACGAGTACGCACGGGAAACATCGCTCACAAGGTCACAAAAGGTCGGCTGGTCAGAACGGACAAACAGAAAGCACCGATAAACAGCAAGGCCTGAAAGAACGAACTGAATAGCAGAAACGAGCAGACAATAAGCAGTGCAAATCAAAGCGTCCTATATCAAGATATAGGCCGCAATGACCAACAAATGCGAACTGACTACACGCACTAATAAACAGATACGCACGACAAGCACAAACTGAAGAGCAGTAACGATCTGAGTCAGAAAACTGAGAAGCGCGAATCTTAAGTCACCAAACTTCGACTAACTCTCGATAAACACGGGATCAGCAGAAGGAGCCCAACGGGTACCTGACGTGGTGCTGAACTTCCTTTTCTAATCTCGTGGACGACGACTTACGTCACGACGTTCTTGCAGACCGGATATTCCGACAACGTAGTCCGACCGTGTGTACGCAACACCAACATCGGACAAAGTACGACGGACAAAATCCGACCGACCTGGTCCGCGGATTGTCCGAGCGTGTGTATGGGGCTTTATTTTGGTGAAAAAAAATTGCAATAAGCGTATATTGATTGGTTTGTGCAAAAGTTATAGCGTCTACGAAATGGGGGATAGAGTTATGGCATTTTTATGATAAATTATTTTTTTACTAGCAGCAATCTGCGATTTTTATGGAGCCTGCGACATTGCAGCGGACAGATCGGACACTTTTGACACTATTTTGGGACCATTGACATTTATACAGCGATCAGTGATTACTGTATAAATGTCACTGGCAGGGAAGGGGTTAACACTAGGGGCGATCAAGGGGTTAAATGTGTGTCCTAGCATGTGTTTTTAACTGTGGGGGGATGGGACTGCCTGGGGGAGGAGACTGATCGTTGTTCCTTAGCAGTAGTAATAACAGATCAGTCTCCTCACCCTTGACAGAATGGAGAGCTGTCTGTTTACATTGACAGATCTCCATTCTGTCCTTCTCAGGAGCAATTGCGGGTAGCCGGCGGCCATCGCGGCCGCAGGCCACCTGCATTGGCTCCTACATCACGGGCCGGGCGTGCGCACGCGCCCCCTATACTCAAAGCGCCCGCCGTACAGCTACGGCGATTCGCGCAGGAGTGCCATTCTGCCACCATCAATCGACGGTGGGCAGTCGGCAAGGGGTTAATATATGAGTATAAAAAATGAAATATGCAAAAGTATGTAAAATGTTAATGTCTACTTTGATGTCTGCACTGATTTATTTTAACCTTCAAAAAATGCCCAATATATATATATAGTCATCAATTAAGCATGGTACTGAAGTAATAGCGTGCTTGGTCTCAGCACTCACGCACAGTGCAGCACAGCCCACTACCATGAAGCAGCTCATGAAAGGAAGAACATTCACCCATGTGAGACAAATTAAGGTTAGGCATAACAGAGATGACATATTCAGCTGCCGGAGTCCAGAACAGTGCGTGCAAGCTACAACTGAGACTCATTAACAATCTTCATACTCATCCACAAGACAGAAGACACTGCACAAGACTGTCCTTTATGACCACAACAGATTGCCATAAAATAATTTCAGCAGTCTGCATTGTTCCCAGAGATAACACATCATATCCTTAAACTCAAACAGATTTCATGCAGTACAGGGCTGAAGCCTTGACCTCTGCTCTGAGATTGAAATTAATGAGCTGTAAAGTATCTCCAAGCCTCTCTCCCATATCCCGCTCTAACTGAAATTAATAACACCCAGGGTCTTGAAAAATAAATTGGAGCACACAGCAGCCTTGTACTTGAAATTGCTAAAAATGTGTTCGCTTTATGCATTCAGATCAGGAACACGAGTTCCAGAAAGGCTTTTTTTTTCACAAGCCTGGATCAGAGTAAAGGGAAACCTTTCTCTAAATATTAAAATATACATTTATTGTTTGGGACAAGCAACAATTTATATAGATGACTCTCTGTGCAACCTTGGTTCAAGTGTATTCCAAACTCAGTAGTGCTATATATTGTGTGAAAAAATAATAAAACAAAGAAAATACCAAAAGGCCTGGTACAGATTGGGGGGGCTGGGGCCACGCCATTTAAGAATAAAAATTCTATTACCAGCAATTTAAATGCCATTTTTTGTTCCTTATAAAGGTCAGTTTTGCTGCAGCAGGTTCTATACATGGTACAGATGCACCACTTTACAGACAGACTAAGTAGATCGATATTTTAAGGAATTTTTCTTTTTATTGTTTCACTTTAAGCATCATTAAAATCACTGCTTCTGTAAAACACGTTTTTTTGTTTAAAACCAAATTGCATTGATGTTCCCCAAGGCAGTATCTGGGCCCCTATACCCTTTTTATGGCCAATAACTTTCATATAAGCCTTCAAAATGGGCACTTTATATTTTTCGGGTCCCATAGACTTTAATAGGGTTTGCGGTTCAGGTCCGAACTTTTGCGATGTTCAAGAGTTCTGGCGTGAACCAAACCGGGGGCTATTTGGCCCAACTCTAAATATGAGTGACAATCTATCACTTGATTACTTCCTATATGATCATCACATACACATACTTATTTATGATTAAACATAAAAAACAAAACTATGGCAGTTATTTCAAAATGATCAGTAATTACATGCCAACAGCATTCTAGGCTATATTCCAGTGTTCTATACACCATAAGTTTATCACAGTTCCCAAATAAATCCAATGGCTGTTTCACTTATTGCTTGCCACCCTCCTTGTGCAGTATTGCCCATGTGAGTTCCACCACCATTCACTCTGTGCTCTCACCTGAACACCTTGACCTATACAAACAATAGGTCACAATGCGCTTTGCCCTTTAAGGGGCCTCGATCATCCATTGGGGTATCTCCAGATTTAACGTCACATCACCTCCCCTCTGCAGATCTTCTTATTGGGCTTAGCAGTTTACCTTTGATGAAGTCACATGATCAAGTGACAAAAAGCGTTGAGGCGGACCTATGTGACGTCATTGCATAAGCCCAGATGTAAATGGGTACAGCAGTTTCTTTGAGGTGTTGCCGAATACCAGGTCCTAAGGCTGTTGAATGGGTCCACTGAACACTGAACACTGAACCCAATAACAAGATCTGAGGGGAGGTGATGTGATGTTAAATTTAGAGATATCCCAAATGGATGATAGAGGTCCCTTAAAGGGGAAAGCACATTGTGACCTATTGTCTGCATAGGACAAAGTGTTCCGGTGAGGGCACAGAGTGAATGCCAGTGGAACTCATGTGGGCATATTTGCACAAGTGATTTATTTGGGGACTTTAATAAACTTATGGTATAGAACAATGGAATATGGACTAGAACACTGTCGGCATGTAATTACTGACCTTTTTTCTTAAAGTGGGGTTGCACACAAAAAAATAAAAAAATATTAATATTCCTAAAAAAAAAAAAAAAACATTTGGAAAATATATTTTTTTAACTCACCTCTAAATGGCTGTTGCTAGGGGGTCAATCATAGTCTGCCTCCTTCAGTGCCTGGGCTGGTGACATCACTTCCCGCACAGGGAGGGCTGTATGCAGTGGAGCTGCAGTTCAATGTTAGGCAAATTAAGTTGGGCTCACTTTAACCAGTGTGGCTGTGTTTATTGCTTTGGCCTGTTCTATGTCTCGGTGGCTGCAGAATTGATTGCTTCCCCTAGACAGGTCCAGAAATGTTCTGGAAGTTAGTGGGCAGGAAGAGTCTAATTAGCGGCTAAATATTAATACAGCCCTGGTCAATCCCTGAGGGTAGATGCCCAGATGGTGACTGGGAGTCTGTATAAATACTCTGAGACAGAGAGCAGCCTGGTATTTATCACTAAGGAGGAAATCACATGCTAGGGGGGCTGCTAGCCCCCTAGTCCTTTCTGTCATGTGCCTATGGAGTGTCAAGGTTTTAGGTGGGCGACCTGGAGGCCTGTTTTGCTGAAAGTTGCTGAAAGGTGACTGAGGGACTGCCATCTGAGGATCTAGTCTGGTCACGGGGTGGAAGTGTCGAAAGGATATTGGAAGGAGACCAATATTTCCAAGGACATTTGGGAGTACAGACTGGTGAAAGAGATTCTAGAGCCTTTACCTTCCATCAAAAGACTGTCAATTTCTTGGATATCAAGATTGACAAGAATGAGGATGGGAGTTTGGGCTCCACCCTCTACAGAAAACCATCATCAGGTAACACTATTCTTAATGCGAATAGTACCCACCTGGCACCCTTGGTATCAAGTATACCATATAGTAAATATTTGTACCTAACACTTAATTGCTCTAAACAGGAAGATTTTGTGAGGGAGGCTAAAGCATTACAACAACGTCTCAAAAAGAGAGGGTACAGTAAGGCTCTATTGAAGGGAGCCTATCAGCAAGACAACAGACAAGAGAGAAACACCCTAATACATGGATCGAGATTGAGGACAGGGGATAATAATGTAAGATTAATTACACGTTATTCTGGGCAGCAAAGTCGGGTTTGGAAAATAATAAGCAAGTTCTGGTACTTTTTGAGGGCGGATGAAAATTTAATGCCAAACATAAAAGAATACCCAGAATACCCAGAAATTACATTTAGGAGATCTGAATCCTTAAGAAACAAACTAGTCCATAGTCACCATGTACATTCCAGGAAGAAAGGATTTTCCAAAGTTGGTGGTGCTGCCAAATGTGGCAAATGTAACTTATGTCAATACATTTGGAAGGCGCAGGAAATTTTGTTGCCCAATGGCAGAATGTATAGACCTCACCTCTTTGCTAATTGCCAATCGCTAGGCATCGTGTATTATATGGAATGCCAATGGCAATATGGTATGTTCTACGTTGGAAAGACCAAGAGGCCATTTTTCCATAGAATTAGGGATCACGTTGGATTGGTAAATGCAAAGAAATTTGAGAGTCCTATCAGTTGCCACATGGGGCTTTACCACCAATTTGATGCTACAAAGATGAGTTTTTTTGCCTTGGAATACATCCCCCTAAACGAGAGAGAGGGAGTGAGTAGACAGGGAGTAGACAAATTGCTTCTACAGCGAGAAACAAAATGGATTTTCAATCTGTCTGCCATCAAACATCCAGGGCTAAATGATGCGTTAAGGTTTAAGCCGTTTTTATAGGTTTAACCATGACCCTGGGGTGATTTTTTTGCCCTAAGGTGCTTTGGTTTCTATCTTCTTTGCCACCCAGCACTCTTATACCTATGAATTAAGGGGCTTATGCAATGGTTAATCTGCATTTCTAATGTACAGATTTATTAAATTATTTTTGTTCTTCTGATGGTGTGTCACTCTGACTCCTGATGTGGTTTGGGTCCTTGGTGTCCCTTTATGGCCTGTGTTCGGCCCATGGTATAGGCGGTCATATGAGCGCCCAGGTGCCATCCCGGATACTTGGGACCCCACTTTAGGTATGTGGCCTTGTTTTCGGGTGGCATCCTTGGTGTTTCTCCCTCTCTCTCCCTGTTCTTCCTATTTGGTAATTAGCTTGTTCACCTGGGTTTTGATACCCACCCCTGGATTATATCCACTTTGATGCTGTTCTATATATTTTTTTTTCTTTATGATTGTCCTGCCCCTTTAAAAATAGATTTTGGTTAGTGCGGAAGAACATTCACCCATGGGGGTTGTTTAATTTAATTAGTTACAAATAAATCCCCATGCTGCTGCCACTAAAGGGCTGTCTCGACATATGTTGTATGTTTGATTAGTGGGAAGAATAAGTCTTTGTGGGTATTCTTACTATGGCTCCTCTTCCCTTCTCTAGTTTTAAGAACGGCGATATGTGGGTTCAAATACTAGGCGATGTTGTAATGTGATCCTGGTCAGATGGATCATGTGCAGGAACCAGAGTAAGAAAAAGGGTAGTTTCCAAAATACCCGCGGCGGGTTCACACATGCGCAGAACATAGCCGTGAGCAAAGAGAAGAAAGTAATAGAGTAATTGAACAGAGTTTCCAAAATGGCCATGGTGGATTCACGCATGCACGGAACGCCGGCGCGAGTGTTTCCATGTCTTTTTATTGATGGGAGACAGCAGTTGGGATTTGGGACCAGCCAATGAGTGTTCGTATCCTGGCGGTGAAGTCAGATGGCGCTGGGATTAAGTGGATATTTAAGACCCTCAGGGTGGAGGCGGTGTTGTTGTGGCCCATCTCCCTGTATGGTACTGGCAGGCCTTTGCAGGTGTGAACGTAGGGCTATTGACCCCCCCCCCCTTTATATGGCACACTTACATCTCATTGGACCTCTTGGTGGGCCCTGAGGACCATTTGGAACCTTGATCACTTTGGGATGAGAGTGCATCCATCAGACAATCTATATATTATTGTAATTATGTAAATATATGAATTGTAAATGTGATAGATCCTTTGGGGTGTTTGTGTGTCTTTTTATTTCTTTTCTTTTCCTTTTTTCTTTTTATTTGGATTTATTAAAATTCTAAATGTATTGTTTTCTTTTAGGGACATTGTATTAAGGTCCTACAAAAGCCCCAGAAGAAGCCACGATTGTGGTGAAACATGTAGAGGCAACCAACTTTTGTATTATTCTCTTTTTAACCATGCTTGTTAAATAAAATTATGAAATTTGTAATATCAATTTGATTAGATTTTTTGCACCTCAAAACTCCCAATTTCATTTCTTGCTACTTTAAGATTCTAGAGCCTGTGTGCTGAGGCCATCCGTCAGCGGGTTCAAGGGGGACATTGCGTCCTGTGTCCTGAAGAGCTTAGTTTATTTAATTCCAAATGAAAGGACTTTGCTTGGACTGTCCATACTGTACAGGAAGATAAATCTCCTCAAGTTACTACTTCAAAGCCCAGTCCGCTCCTTACTTCTACAAGGGCTTGACTCATAGTTCTGCAAGAGAAAGTTCAGTGTTCTGAAATCATTTCTAAGTGTTACAGATGCTGCATCCTATCATTACCCACTGCCTATCCAAGTTCTACAATAAAGCACAAAAAAACATACCCCTAGACTGGTTAATGAGCCTGAAAAGTAATTGAACTATGTGTTGTGCTGCAAGGAATCTATTGGGGAAAAAGGATCTGGGCGAGCAATTTAGCAAGGGGGGGTACACATGTATCTTCGGTTAGGGACATTTCCATTCAATTCCTGTCTTGGAAACACAACAAAGAGGGAGTGGAAACCTCTCCACATGAGGAAAGATCCCCTCTAAAATAGTTGTCAATAGAGTTGGTGTACCCTTTGGAAGTTTCCCCCTTCCCTTCTGTTTTGGTAACAACTATGAAATTTTGAATTTACCATAATTTTCGATCCTGGTAACAGTGGCCTACAGGACAACTAAGGAGAGTGACACAGACAGCAATAGAAACAGAGGTTCTAATCCTTCTTTACCTAAAACAAAAAAAAAGATAAAGATTTTGTTCTGGTTACACTTTATTATCCTGTTTCCTAAGCAGCATATGTTTGCCTTTCCTTCACTCTCCCTGCTGCTTCATTCCACTGATGGCACAAAAGAAAATACCATGTCAGTCACTCCATGACAGTGCTGGTGATTGGATATTGGGCCAGTTCTGTTACACGGGGAGAACTCAAAATGTTCTTAGGGCTCTCCTTCTTCCTTCATGGGATGAGCATACCTCCAAACAGGGACACGTTTTAGAACATTATATGTGGGAAGAGGACAAACCCTTACCATGACCCCAGTTATGCCGACCAAGAAGAATTGATGCACGAAAAATGACAGGTTAAACCCACAAGGTTTTTCAACCACTATTATTTAAAAGACAACTATGGGCAAAGCTTTTTGGCAATACTTCTATTGTGAGTCACAAAAGTGCACTTACTTTTGTTCTCCTGTAAATAGGGTTGCCACCCCTTTAAACCTGAACACATATGAAGAACAAAGGTTCTGAGGCTAATTTTAGCAGGCAGGGCATCAAATGAGTTGAATTGCCACCTTAATCAGCCACAGAACCCGGGTAATTAATGTGTTCGGTTTTAAAGGGATGAGGTGGCAAACCTACCTGTGACCCTGAATCAGCTGACAGCGGGCTATAGCCCACTATCAACTGACATGACAGAGCTGTCAGGGATCCACCTAGCTGCCTGATTGACAGCTGGATTCGCCTCTCAGTACCCAGCTGAGAACCAGACCCAGCTGTGCCCACCCCCTTCCCTGCCCAGCATTATAGTGAGCTGTGCAGGAGCAGAGAGCGGTGATATCTGCCACCGTTCTCCGCTCCAAGCAGACCAAGAATTGAGTGATCAGTGATCACATGACTGCACAGTTCTTGTTCTTAGAACCAACAGGGGACAGATGCAACATCACACCAATGCTGCAGCATAGATGTGAATATATAGGTTTATTTTTTTGAAAACTACAAACTTCTGCTTTAACAAAAAGTATTTTTTTTTTTAAGAAAATATGCAATAATTGCTGTAGTATAACACCTTTGGTAATTTAATATTGCATTTTGCTACAGTGGTCTACATTTGCACCAAAAAAATACAACCGAGGAGAGATTTGGTCTCAAAGAAGGGACAGTCCCTCCAAATCAGGGACAGTTGGGAGCAATGGGAAAGTAAAGCATAGATATGCAAGAAAGGGGTCATTAAAATGTATTTGCTATAAATAGATTTACTTTTAGGTCGACCTAAACTAAAAAAGTGAAGATTTGCTATCTAGTAGACATGTGCAATTAATTTCGTAACGAATCGAAATTCGGCCGAATTTTGCATCTTTCGGACATGCATCCGAATGTCCAAATAAAAGAATAACAAATTTCAACTAATACGAAAGAAATTATAACTGATATAACGAATGAATTCGACATGATTCGGTAATTCGTTAAGGATCTAATGAAACAAAAGGTCAACTCAAAGTAAATCTTACAGTCCAATCAGCTGATTAATATTGTGCTGGAGGTTGGATTACTGGCAAAATGCATTCCTGAGAACTGAGTGAGAAGGGTGTTGTATTGTATTTGAGCAGAGGAGAAGAGATATTGTCATTGTGTGTGTTAATAGATTCAATAAACAAACGACTTTCCAAACTACAAATCATTATCACGAATATATATACATCCATAAATATCGAATTTCAACTAATATGAAAGAAATTATAGCGGATATAACGAATGAATTTGACATGATTCGAGATTCAGTATAACACAAATTATTAAACAAATTATTACACAAATTATCCAAAAACAAATTAACCGCTTAAGGACCGCTTCACACCGATATACGTCGGCAGAATGGCTCGGCTGGGCACAATCACGTACCTGTACGTGTCTCTTTAAGAGCCCAGCCGTGGGTCGCTCACAACCCGGTCCTGAGCTCCGTGACCGCGGCCACGGGACCAGAGGACCCGATCGCCGCTGGTGTCCCGCGATCGGGTCACAGAGCTGAAGAACGAGGAGAGGTCTGTGTAAACAAACCTCTCCCCGTGCTTTCTAGTGACGCTGTCACTGATCGGCTGTTCCCCGTGATCGGGAAAGTCGATCAGTGATGACGAATATCAAGCCACGCCCCCTACAGTAAAAAAAACACACACAAGTCACACTTAACCCCTCCCCGCCCCCTAGTGGTTAACTCCTTCACTGATTGCTGTATAAATGACAATGGTCCCAAAAATGTGTCAAAAATGTGTCCACCATAATGTCACAGTCACAATAAAAATCGCTGATCACCGCCATTACTAGTAAAAAAAAATATATTAATGAAAATGCTATAAAACTATCCCCAATATTGTAAACGATATAACTTTTGCGCAAACCAATCAATAATCACTAATTGCGATTTTTGTTACCAAAAATATGTAGAAGAATACGTATCGGCCTAAACTGAGGAAAAAAAAAATTATATATATTTTTGGGGATATTTATTATAGCAAAAAGTAAAAAATATTGCATTTTTTTCAAAATTGTCGCTCTATTTTTGTTTATAGCGCAAAAAATAAAAACCGCAGAAGTGATCAAATACCACCAAAAGAAATCTCTATTTGTGGGAAAAAAAGGACGCCAATTTTGTTTGGGAGCCACGTCGCATGACCGCGCAATTGTCAGTTAAAGCAACGCAGTACCGAATTGCAAAAAGGGGCCTGGTCCTTTGGCTGCAAATTGGTCCGGGGCTTAAGTGGTTAATGTAACATAACGAATATAACAGAATAAAATTATGTATTTTACGAATGACAATGAAACTAAACTAAACAAAATTTTCTGTTGTGCACAAGTCTACTATCTGGAATACGTAGAAATGTTAATTGTGCCTAAGATGTACCACTAAATGTATTTATTTTTTTGGCATGAATTCAGCCTGAAAAACAGGAGCGTTCTTCTTAATGTGAGCCGGTACCTACAGCTTCATAACAGTATATCTGCAATGTGAGATCTAGGGCACTGCTGCCTCTGACTGCTAGTCTCCAGAGATTGGAAATTAGATTTGGTGATGTCACTAATATGCGGCTCTCTGTTTATCTTGCTGGAGACTCTGACATAAGGATGCCAAAGCTTGCCTCTACCAAGATGGCCGCCTTCACACAAAGAAACAGCAACAACAACACTATCTGGTGGGCTCATGGCACTGCGCTGCTGTCTCAGCCAATGAGGAGGCAAGTCCTGGGCAGCTGAGACACTCCTAAAACATTGCTGGATCTAGATGGGGCTCAGGTAAGAATTAGAGGGGCTGCTTTACACAGAAGGCTTTTTATCTTAATGTATAGAATGCAGTAAGATAAAAAAAAACTTCTGCCTTTACAACCACTTTAAGTCTGACTCAATTGAAACTGAAAATTAATTTGCACAGGTCACAGTTTTTTTTTTATAAAAAGGGTTAAATGAACAGGCACATACGATGTAGTTGTTTGTTATTGGCTGTGTGCCCAGGTAACACTTCAGTTATTCAGTTGAGAGGTTTGCTTTTGTCATATGAATACCACAAATAGGAAGCATAGAAGGGTAGTTCTAAACAAGTAAGGAGAGTATAGAACAAAGGAAGCAGAGCGGTAAATATGTTATATGCCTGTTTAAACACTTTTCACTAAACAGTACAATAGAAGATCAAAAAGCAAATATAATGGATACACACACCAAATGCACTTTAACAGTACACTGGATATGACACACTACACTGTGGTCTTTTTGGATAATAGTGACTATTACCACAGGCTTAGTCTGAATTTTAGTTCTTCTTTGATAGCTATTGGCCTGGAAAAGCTTTGTGACACAGGTCCTACTAAAAATTGCATACACACCCAGCCTTAGCAGTTTTTTATGCCCTTCCATAGGTTTCGCACTGGAATGTTTCAAAATCAAACCTCTTGTTTACACTTACAGTGTGGGGGGGGGGGGCATAAAAACAGGCAGTTGAGCCCCTCAAATGCAGCGGACTGGGGAGTTCACATGCAAAGGGCGCAATGCTTTAGACATGTGCGCCGTCAATACATTTTTGTTTTGTTTCGTTCCGTTCCATTTCGTATTAGAATTAATTTGTTAGGTTCGTTAACTTTTACGAATTACGAATGTTCGTTATGATGAATTTATCATTATGAGGGGCTCCCACCATCCCTGTGCTGTGCTGACTTCCTGGGTTTTTAACTTTTAGGTTTGTTAACGTTTCGTAAAAATTACGAATGTTCGTTATGAATTTGGATCCAAAATTCGTAAACGAAATTTTGTATTTCGTACAAAATTCAGAAGCATAGCAATTCGTATTTCGGATCCTCACGAATGTACGAATTTTAGGGAAACTAATCGCACATGTCTACAATGCTTTGCATCACAGCGCAGCAGAAATTATCCCCTCTGTTGCATTTGCTTTGCAGCACCATTCACTTTAATGAAGCCACCCCACAACCGCTCTACAACGGCATTGTTGACATTAAAACAGACAGTGAGGAGGCAACATAACGCCATCTTACCGCCTGTCAAACACCCTCTAAAGAGTGAGCTGCTGCTGATCGCTCTTCAGAGGGCTAACACAAATATAAATTTGTTTTGAGTGCCCTGGTTGGCTGAAAAGGCAATGCTTCACAAAAGTGTATAAAGAAAACTTAAGCAATCCCTGTGACACAACATGGTCCACAAAGGAAAGGGGAATTGTGAGGAGCACCGGGGCTTTGCGACACCCACATATTTTTTAAAAGTCATACACAGTAATGAAAATATAAAACATTTATTGAAAAAGCTAAAATGTCACCTCTATCAGAGTAGAGGGCATCGCTGAACATTAAAAATACAAATAGCAATAAACATGTAATACAATACAGTGGATCCAAATAGATACTCTATTATGCGTTTTCCCAAGTGTATCCAGCGTGTTTTGACCGTTGTGGTCTTCTTCAGGGTGTTGCACTTTAATAGCACAGTTGAGGATTTTCGAAAAGTAAACATACAACAATACATATGCTACATAGCCAAATGTACATGTACAAACATCTAGAGGAAACTACATATACCATAACAAGAATGCATGTAGACTTACATAGCTGATACAATCTACACATTGCAAATTGATTGGTGATGCCGGAGATCATCCAGAGTGGAGGTGGAGCATAGGAAGGTTAGAAAATATCTGGGTGCCACAAAGCTCTGGTGCTCCTCATCATTTCCCCTTTCCTTTGTGGACCATGTTGTACACGAATTGGGACTGACACCCACCATTGATTATTGTTGGCTGTATATGGGCTATTGAACTATAGTTTAATCCCTGTGACACCATTGAATAAAAATGAAGTGCTTCTGAGGACGTCATGTTTTGATGAAACGCGTCAAGCAGAACTTCTGATTTGTCATTTCCGGTCTGTAGGTGGAACGCACGCTCGGGACTAGGCAGCATCCATCTTGCCCAGTATACATCAGCCCGATGTCCATACAAATGTGGTTTTGTAGCAATTTTTAATCCTATTTTTTTAATAAAAACAATGTGTTTTTCCACTATAAGAGGACTCCTCTGCTTTCTTATTTCACAAATCACTCCTGTCTATTGGACAAAGAGGATAAAGACAAGAACTCACACAAGGAGGGTATAACATCCAGGACAGTGGTCGTTTGAGAGAGATACAGATAGGTCCTACAGTGACCACAAAGTGCTACTGACTCCTCTTGTTGTACAGCAAGGGGGTCATTGGAATCTGATGAGTGTGGATATTACATGGGCACGAGGGGGAATAGTATTAAGAGGGTCGGTTTAGCACAAGCATTTCTTCTTCCATGTTTTTCTTCACAACTTTTTTTCTTTTATGTGTGGACTTTGTTTCATTGCACAGGTGATCAGTATTTGGGATTATAAGTCCATTATTTTCATTTTTATTCAATTTTTTATGTATTTTTTATGTGATCTTGTATTGCACTGAAATATTACAAGCACATGTATAATATTGTTTGATATGTATGGAGTATTATAGCAAGTGCTGTTAAATATTATTATTTCATTATCTTGACCTGTGTTTAGAGGGAATAGACAGCAGCTGCAAGTTTGTACATTTTTTATTTAATTTTAATTCAGTTTTTTTTATTTGGTATGAGACACAGGGGCGCAGGTGTTTATTTTTAAAAAAATAAAGTGTGAAAGAAAATAAAAAGGAGATAGAAAAATGTAGTAGAGGACACCACTTTAAGCTAAACGCCCATCCTTGTTTAAAACAATAAAAACTTAAGCAAAAAAAAAAAGAAAGAAAATAAATGCACATCTTTTTGCAGGCAAAATTTTTTAAATTTTTTTTTTTTTTTTACACTGCAGCCTGTATAGCATTGTACCTACGATTAGCAAATCACAGGTGCAATGCCAGGATCCTGCAGACTCTCAATCAGTTGTCTGCCTGTTCCTCCCATACAGGGACAGTTACTAAATAGCAGGACAGACGGTACTGGTCGTCTTGTCCAAAGCTCCCAACTATCCCTGTTTTGGAATAAAGTCCCTCTGTCCCTCTTTCCTCCTCATTTGTTCCTCATTTTGATCTGATATTTATAGTTGTATATAAAATGCACATTTGTCTTTAAAAGTGTTTCCCAGTGCTAACCTTTCATCCAATTTCTAAATTAGTGTATTTGTAAATTTCAAAAGGCAGTATAATAGAATATTAATAGTAAAAAAAAAAGCACTTGTGGGTCCTTTATTTGTATATATGCCTATATACTTTTTATAATAGGTGTCCCTCATTCATATCTCAAAAAGTTGGGAGGTATGGTCTTGTCGTTCATTCATTCACAGGAAACTGCTGTGTTTTTTTTTAATTGTGAAAGCGACTGCAGAGAGAGGATCCCCGCCCGCTGTCACAACGAGGGTTCATGGTAATGCAGCCAAGTTATCTTTGGTAACATGTTACATGTTACTGAGAGTGAACTTATCCTTTAAAACATTGGATAGGCGTTTAGCTTAAAGTAGAACTATAGGCAAAACTTTTTTTTTTTCACTTTGGATAGAGTAAAGCCTTGTCGTACACACGATCGGATTTTCAGCAGGGAATTGTGTGATGACAGACTGTTGGCCTAAAATCCGACCGTTAGTAGGCTCCATCAGACAATTGTTGGCCAACTTTCCGCCAACAAAATGTTGGATGGCAGGCTAGTAAATTTTCAGCAGACAACGGTCTGTTGTCAGATTTTCCTATCGTCTGTACACAAGTCCAAAGTACAAACAGACATGCTCGGAATCAATGCTCACCAAACACGATATTAGCAGAAGGTGCCCAAAGGGTGGTGCTCAAGAGCTGAATTTACACGTAGTACGTCACTGTTAGTGTTTGTTGGCTGACAATTGTGTACCATTTGTATGCAAGACAAGTTCCTGGCACACACCCTTTGGACAAAAGTCTGACGCTTTGTCTGCAGAAAATCCGAATCGTGGATAAGAGGCTTTAGGGAGGGTTATATCCCTTTTAAGTTTTTTTTCGTAATCTGTGTCCCATTGCGGAGATTTCCCTTCATTTCCTGTCCCATAACCAAACAGGAAGTGAGAGTCCTATCCCTACAAATTAAGGGAATTCCTTGGGGACCCCCAGGTCACCAGTAAAAGATTTCTCCTCTATTACTTTTCTGGGAAAAACCCAAAATGTGGGGTTTTCTTTTACTTTCAGTTTCTGTGATAATGGTAAACAGGACAAACAGGGAGGGTGAATTTCCTTAATGGAGACACAGACTGCAATAAAAACTGATAGGTGTTCTAATCCCAATACACTCCATCCAAAACGAAAAAAAAGGTTTTGCCTTTAGTTATACTTAAACTAGTTACGGACCGATCGCCGCAGTTATACTAAGGCAGATTGCCGTCATTGTACATTGGGCATGTACATGGCGATATGTGGGCGCGCACGTGCCCATTGGCGAGCGGGGGGGAGCCAACCAGCGGGTCCGGTGGACTCGATGTCCGCTGGCCACCCGCGATCGCTCCAGAGACAGGCAGTGTCAGGGGAGGAGAGAGAGATTGTCTGTTCCTAGAGATTAGGAATGGCGATCTCTCTCCTCCTCCAGTCAGCCCAGCCCTCATATAGTTAGCAACACCTCCCAGGGAATACTTAACCCCTTGGTCGCCCCCTAGTGTTAACCTCTTCCCTGCCAGTGACATTTATACAGTAATCAGTGGCTACTTTTAGCTCTGATCGCTGTATAAATGTCACTGGTCCCAAAAGTTTCTGATCTGTCCGCCGCCATGTCGCAGTCCAGCTAAAAATTGAAGATCACCACCATTACTAGTATAAAAAAAAAAAAATTATAAAAATGCCATAAATCTATCCCATAGATTATAGACACTATAACTTTTGCGCAAACCAAACAATATACGCTTATTGCAATTTTTTTTTACCAAAAATATGTAGCAGAATGCATATTGGCCTAAACTGAGGAAAAATATTTTTTTTACATTTTTTGGGGGGATCTTTATTATAGCAAAAAAGTAAAAAATATATATATTAATTTTCAAAATTGTCGCTCTTTTTTTTTTATAGCGCAAAAAATAAAAACCGCAGAGGTGATCAAATACCACCAAAAGAAAGCTCTATTTGTGGGGGGGGGGGGGAAAGACATACATTTTGTTTGGGTACAACAGAGCATGACCGCGCAATTGTCAGTTAAAGCGTTGCAGTGCCATATCGCAAAAAAGGGCCTGGTCATTAAGGGGGCAAATCCTTCCGGTCATTAAGGGGGCAAATCCTTCCGGTCCTTAAGTGGTTAAAGCAGTATTAAACACAAACCAAACATGTATTATATAGCGGGATGTGGCAAACCATTTGCCACTGGCAGGGTTGTTTACAATTGATCATCTTCTATGCGTGTTTTTTCATCTAAAACCTTTATGCCATAAGAAAAAAAAACTGTTGCTCAAACTGCTTGTGTAACTGCAGTGTAAGCTGAAGTTTGGCTTCAATTTGTTAGTGTAGCTAAATCTGCTAGTACACCCCCTCCCCCCAGACTGGCAATGCTGCATCCAAAGGTGCCCCATGTGCTCCTTAATCCAGAGTGCGGACATTCTAATACATCAGGTGTGTTACTGGCCAGATCAAAAGATGAAAATAGATGGTAAAAGCCTAACAAAGGAAAACAGATGCAGCCACTACATCTAATGCCGCGTACACACGAAGGGACTATCCCGCGGGATTATCCGCTGGACTGAAGTCCAGCGGATAATCCCCTCGTGTGTGGGCGCGGCGGACTTTTTGGCGCCAAAGTCCGGCGGACTTTTTGGCGCCAAAGTTTTAAGTTTGGTTTTAAAATTATCCGCTGGACTTGGCAGTCCGGCGGACAATCCCGCCGTTAGTAGGCAAGTCCGCGGGACTTTTGAAATGAACGGACTTGCCGCTCATCGGCAAGTCCGTTCATTTAGCACGTGACTTCAGGTTACGTAGCTAGCGTAGGCAGTAAATGCCGCCGCGCTAGCTCCGTAAGCTGGCATGGATTTAAAAGGACTCCCCACGCCGAAAAACGAAAAATCCATGTCAGACCCTTATCCGAGCACGCAGCCTGGCAGGCCAGGAAAGGGGTGGGGACAAACGAGCGCCCCCCCCCCCCCCCCCCCCCCCCCCTCCTGAGCCGTACCAGGCCCCGACAACCAACGGCCAGGGTTGTCGGGAAGAGGCCCTTGTCCTTATCAACATGGGGACAAGGTGCTTTGGGGTGGGGGGGCCGCACGGCCCCCCTTTCCCCAGGGCACCCCCATGTTGAGGGCACGCGGCCTGGTACGGCTCAGGAGGGGGGGCGCTCGTTCGTCCCCACCCCTTTCCTGGCCTGCCAGGCTGTGTGCTCGGAGGAGGGTCTGACTTGGATTTGGGGGGAACCCCCATGCCGTTTTTTCGGCGTGGGAGTCCCTTTAAATCCATGCCAGCTTACGGAGCTAGCGCGGCGGCATTTACTGCCTACGCTAGCTACGTAACCTGAAGTTACGTTCTAAATGAACGGACTGCTCCGTGTGTGGGCAAGTCCGTTCATTTTCAAAAGTCCCGCAGACTTTTGGCCGGCGGATTATCCGCCGGAGAAGTCCGTGCGTGTGTGGGCAAGTCCACACGCTCGGAAAGTCCAGCGGACCCAGCTGGAAAGTCCGGCGGGATTGTCCGCTGGACTAAGTCCGCCGGCAAAAGTCCGCACGTGTGTACGCGGCATAAGGATTGGTAGGCTGCAATATATAAAAATTTTGGTTTGGGGTTTAATACTGCTTTAATGTGGGGTCCTGTATAACATTTTTCTTTCACTTTTTTTTATTTATGGTTCATTTTGTGGGGATACTTGCCCATAAGTTTGCGATAGCATATAGCCCAACTTTGCATAAGTTTGCGATAGCATATAGCCCAACTTTGCATAAGTTTGCGATAGCATATAGCCCAACTTTGAGATCTCTATATCTTTTTTATCTATATTGACTATAAAATAAAGTGTAACAAAACTTAAAATTAGGTGTTCCTGTAAGTTGCTTTTCTTCATGTGTTGCCACATACAGCTTGGAGCCCACAGAGAGTGCAAGGCTCTGCTGGACGTTCACTTCATCATCAGAAGGAAATGTTCACTTATGCCGCATACACACAAGCCCCATACACACGGTCGGATTTTTTTTGCATGGATTCTGTCCGATCGGACAATGTTGTTGAAAAATCAGACCGTGTGTATGCACCATCGGACAGTGTACGTCGGATTGTCCGACGGACAAAGTCCTATCTCCTGCTGGATAGATTTGCCGACAACACGGTCCGATCACACCAAATCCGATCGTGTGTACGGTTGTCCGACGGACAAAGTGCTACGCATGCTCAGAAGAAATTCTGTGACGGAAGCGCTCGGTCAGGTAAAACTACCTTTCCTAATCGACACAGCACATTCGTCACGCTGCAATGTTAAAATGTCTTTAATGCAGCGCATTCTCTTTTTCTTTACAATGCAACAAGAATGACATGTTTTAGCTGCTCCTATTCACCCGCACTTCTCACAAACTTAGTTCTTTATTACTTTTCAGGATTTATACACTACATGTTTATTTTTACTCAGATCGTAAAAGAATCTTTGTTATATTTTTAGCATGATTTGTCTTTTTTTTTTTTTTTTTTTGGGAATACATATTTGAAGGAGATTTTTTTTTTTTTTTTTTGGAGGGGGGTTGTGTGTCTCAACTTAGCAAAACCACATTATTAACATTTGTATTTGTTGCTTAAATTTACTAGGAGTTTGTTGGTTGTTGGTGCCCCTTGTTAATTCTACTTTAGGATTAGTGAAATGTACCTGCCTACTCAAAGAAAAACTGTCATTGTAGAAAAGTAAAACACAATAGTCAATGATTATTTCAAATCCAAAAAACATTTATTTAGGTCTCAGCAACAAACCAAAGAGGAACGCAGCCATGGTGAAACTTGGGGAATTTGCAAAGCCTTGGACACCCACGGCAACCATCATTTTTCAAGCTTAGAAAATTGGGGGCATGAGGAGTACCTATCTAAATAATAAGGGAGTGCAATCTGGTCCTGAAGTCCAAAACATCCGGAACTGCAGCAGATGCCATCTAGGTCCCCAGGCTCTGGTCCTACGAGAGGCTCCATCTTCTCTCAGACCAGACTGAATCAAGGTCATCACTCTCTTGTCTTCCTTGTACTCTTCCTTCCACGCCGTGGTGCTGGTGCTGGTGGGGTGGCAGAAGGAGGAGGAGGAGGCGGAGCAAGGTCACTCTCGCAAACATGTGTGAGGGGAGTCATCTCCCCAGCCATCCCCTCATTTAGGATTTTGAGGATGACATCCTCACACATGCTGCGTTGCCCCGCCTCCATACCCGTCATTTTATTTGCAACCAAGGAGGCAAAGGCCTCCTCGTAGGTGGGTGTGGCATATAGGGAGGCTGAAGCGTCTCGGATCAGCTGGAGCGCTGACTCTCCCACCTCCCCCATGCTTTTCGCCCTTCTGTAGGGAAGGCGGAGGGGAGGGACTTGGGAGACAGTCAGGCTCCTACGCCTACCCCCCTGTTGGCTGCCACTAACCCCTGCCTCCTCCTGACTGCCACCTTCCACAGCCACCTCCTGGCTGAGGTCTTCCTGTGTATGAAAAAGGGACATAGTTTCAGTTATTTGTTCATCAAACACACACAATTCTCATCTAGTGACTGTTGCAAAATGTTTACAAATAGAAAACCATACAATTCTCAGCCCTGCAGTTTAGATTCTTCCCAAAAATGTCTCCAACACCACTGTCTGTTGATATGTCAATCACGTTAGGAACTAAGCAATTGGGGATCCTGAATTAACTGAACATCATTCATTATTCCCAAAAATGGTTACAAAACTACTATACCTGGAACAAGCTGGGCTCCTGCACATCTTCCATACTGGAAGGCCCAGGTTGGTCCTCGGAAGCCTCATCAGGGGTGGCGTGCGTGGAAGGACGCGTGCAAGGAAGAGTCGAGAGTGACTTCCTGACATTAGCCTGGTCTTTGAGAAAGTGGAGCCTCTCATAGTACCAGAGCGTGGGGACATAGACATCAGCTGCTGCAGCTCCAGATGCTAGGGACTTCCGGACCTTATTGCGCTCCCGGAAATAGGTACTCCTCATGTTATTAATCTTGACTTTTAAGTTTGCCACGGTTGCCATGGGCAGGTTTGGCTTTACAAATGCCACAAGTTTCAGCATGGCTGCGTACCTCTTTGGTCTGTTGCTGTAGTCGCGGTGCTTTGCTTGCCATAATAGGGGAAATTCCCTGTATTTATCAATGAAGAGGGGGAGAAAACTCACGTCGTAGAAGGCCTCCATCACCTCTGCAAGACACAACACCACACAAAACAATATAAATAATGTCAGCCTAAACTCTCCTAATCTTCTCCATAAAGAAGCCTCAAGTTCTAATCAGTCTAGGCTAGTTATGTACCAACGTCAAATTGTACCTTCGTTTCTAGCGATCGTCTCGTGCGTGAGCTTTCTCTCCCCTCGTCTCCCAGATCGTGGCTACGACACAGGCGTGTGACGTTTTATATACAGTGCGCATGCGTCAAACTCCGCCCGCCCCTGACGATCTTTCTCGTCTATTCCCCACCCCTTCTCCTTACGGCGCAGTGGGGAGAGCACATGGCGGGGACACAGCAGGTGCGCCCCAAATATCCCACCAACGAGGAGGAGGACGAGGAAAGTCCGGAGGCAGAAACGTCCCGATCCCGGAGCCTGAAATTCAAGGCCTCCAATATGTCATTTGGAGAAATGTTGGAGATGGTGGACATATTAAAGAGGAGCGACTATGATGGGAAGTATGGGCCTTACCTCAACCCCAATGTACGCAAGGCCAAGATCATGTCTAAAGTTGTGAGAAGGCTGTACAATCATTTTGGGGTACAACGATCCAAGGAGCAACTCAGGAAACGCTGGTCAGACCTGAAACTGTGGGAGGCCGATCAGTACAGAAAGATCAAGCGAGTTCTTCAAAAAAGTAAGTAGTTGTGTTTTGTGTTTGCTTTCTTGCTTGCATACTGCTCCATGTGGTTTGATTTTTACAAAGTTGTACATTCCAAAATGGCCACTTTCAGGTTCGTCTGTGCATTCGATCGTACTCAGCCTCGATCTTTCTGCCACTGTCATGATCGTGTGTGTCCATTCGATCGTACGCAACCTCGATCGTTCGGCCACTTATAATACGAGGTTTGGTGAAGTTTTTATTGAAAGGAAGTTTGTTCTCACTAGAGATGTCAGCAAGAGCGTAAACCAAATTTAGTCAATGTAAAGGAGAGGTCACTCAGTAGCTGTTTACCCATCTGGACTCTAGAGCACTAGTGCTGGGACACCCAAACCCCCTTTTTATTAGGCTTTTCCACACATGTGCTCCAGTGGATACTAGAGGGGGGTCTCCATCAGACAAACTTCTACCAAAAAGCTAGTAAGTTTAGCACCTTTACAAAGTGACTACATTCATGTAGTTGGCATTTGTAACTGGCCAAACAAAAATAGTGTCCGTCACTTTCAAGCAATGTTTGTCATTTCCTATTTCTGCCCTCAATAGATTGTGTTGCTAAATCTTCCTTTTGTACATTCTCATAGGGGAGCGAAAACTTGGGCCGTCTGAGGAAACCCCAAAACCAACACCTCACAAAAAAGGGGAAAGAGCAGAAGCAGAGGAGGAGGAGGAGGAAGGAGAGATCATCGAACTTGGAGAACTTGTCACCACAACAGGTGAGTGTGGGAGAACACAGCTACTGGTAAGCTAATCAATGTATGGCTGCCTCATTTCCAACACCCGATTTTTGTTTGTTTGTGGTTTTTAAGTGACGTGGATGTTGTGGAAGAAAAATCGCACTTTACCACAGAGAGTGCCCATGTACTCATCGGGGAGATAATGGTCTGCAATAGAGATCTAGATTACATAAAGCAAAACATCAATGATGTTCAACAAAAATTGAAGAACATCATTGATGTTTTAGGAAAAATATGAAAACGCACCAAGTAATTAACACACATTTGTGCCTGCTTCTGAACACATTTGCAACTTAAGAACTGTGTGAAATTTGGAACATGCACACATTGTGTCCACATGTGCTAGCTCCCATCATGGTGGATGAATGCCAACGTTTTTTTGGGGGTGCAACCACTTTACGAACTACGAAAGTGGTTGTGGTGAAGGGGTTGCACCCCCAAAAAACGTCCATTCATCCCCATGATGGAAAATGGCACTTTTGAAGCTTCTAGGCATGTGTTTTACCATCTAATGACCATTTTCAGACCCAAATTGTGTGCATGTTCTAAATTTCCACTTTCCAGGGGTGACCCCCCATGTGATGAAGGCAAGATCAAACACACTTTGAACTAATAGTCATGTCTGATCTTGTCTTCACTTTACAAAGTTGAACTTTCCTAGTTCATAGGTTCTGTTTTGCTCCATGCCTGGTTTTACCAATTGCGGAATGTTTGTAAACAATGTTGTAAATAACCAAGATGTTGTCAGTTTGGGCAAGAAGATTGTAAACGCACTTGTGAATGTTTTCCAAGTAAACTTTTTAAATTTTCTAAATGTGTGGCTTCCTTATTTAAAAAACACAATACATTATGTATGTCAAATGTAAAGGATATGGGGGGCAATGGGTGTTATTTACTTTTCTTTTCCAGGGCACTTTTTCACTGCACTTGTAGAGCATAGTCGATTTGACTTATGTAAATGACACCCACAGTGCTTTGTACGAAAACACGGAGCACAGCATTTTTGAGAATACACACATGTCTGACCTGGTGATGAAAAGGAGTATTTTGGGTGTCAGTTATGCAGTACAAACCTTCTCTAGACCAAAGATTAGGTAGCAAACACACAACATGAGAATAATCTTTTTGGGAAGAAGAGACTGTTACCTCCTTTTGCCCAGAAAGTGCATTCCCACTGTCGAAGGCAAAGGGAAAAAATTTAAAGGTAAAATAAGCTAAAAAGAATACGGAAATGACAAGAAATCATAGGTTGGTTGAAAAATAATATTTATTACAAAATGCCTCTCACACATCGTCAGGCAGAGCAATGGCCCCCCTACCCACAAAGTAGTCCATATATTGCTCGCGGACCGCGCGGGCATTTAGAGGGGGCAAGCCTGGACGTGCCACTTGAAGGGCTGTGAGGTCAGCATTTGGAGGGCCCTCCACATCTGGGCCAACGGGCACCACATAGTTCCTGTTATGTCTTTTGAGGAAGTTGTGCAATATGCAACAGGCAAGAACTATGTGGTTCAGTTTGTATTCCGCCAAGTTAATTGCCGTCAAGAACAGGCGGAAGCGGCTGGCCAGGATGCCAAAAGTGTTCTCCACAACTCTTCGGGCTCTGGACAGCCTGTAGTTGAAGACCCTCTGGTCTGGGGTGAGGGTCCTCATCGGGAACGGCCTCATCAGATGGGGAGTCAACGCAAACGCTTCATCTGCGACAAAGACGAAGGGGAGTCCTTCTGCATTCTCCTCTGGAGGTGGCAAGCACAGACTGCCACTTTGGAGACGCCAGTAGAACTCCGTGTGCGCAATGGCACCACCATCCGAGATCCGGCCGTTCATCCCCACATCCACATACATAAATTCATATGTCGCCGACACCACCGCCAACATCACTACACTATTAAACCCTTTATAATTATAATAGTAGGACCCCGAGTTGGGCGGTGGGACGATGCGGACGTGTTTCCCATCAATTGCCCCTCCGCAGTTAGGAAAGTCCCAACGGCTGGCAAAGTGGGAGGCCACAGTCTGCCATTCCTGTGGCGTGGAAGGGAACTGTGGAGTGAAACAAGAAAAAATAATTAGTCACTTTGCACATAAACATTGCAAGCAGATTAGACAATCAACATCTTGGAACAAGAGCATTGTATAAAATTGGAGGCTGGAAAGTATTTGCACAGAAAAGTAGAGGCTCCCCTTCACAGATTACTCACCCCCCATCAATCCCCACACTTCTGATGGGCCATTGGCAATAACTAGGGTTTTGGGGGGGGGGGGGGGGGGTGTTGGACAGGTAACCCTCTGCACTTCATTGTTTGGCAAATGGCTCAATAATGTGTGCTAGTTTGGGCAGACCCTCTGTACTTAACACTATTGGCAGCCCCCAGGAAAGCTAAACTAACATTTCAAACCCCCCCCCCCCCCCCCCCCCCAAAAAAAAAAAAAGGAAAGCACATTGTGACATTCTGAAATTACCAAGCAAGCTAATAGGAGGGAAAGAACACAAAAAAATAGGAAATGGAAAGTATGGAGGCAGCCCCTTGCACTACATGCTTTTCAGAATTCATCCCTAAAGATGCCCACTATAAAGAGGTAGGTATATAGTGTGTATTGACCTTGGGAAAGCCAGCAGATAGAGGATTGGTACCATCTGACAGAGCAGTTGGGGGAGGGGGTTCCTAATGAGTTTGCCCCCCCCCCCCCACCAAAAAAAAAAAAAAAAAAAAAGGGGGCTCTACATGAAGTAAACCACACAGCAAACATTTGTGCATATTTTAGGGGGTGTTTGGGGGCAAACAATACTATGCAGCAGACAAAAGACATTGCTTAAGTGACTAGGCCATAGGTGTCTATTGGGGCAGAAGAGCATGCTGGGGAGGTAAGTGAAGGGGAAAATGCATGAAGGAGAAAAGGGGCACAGCATATTAGAACATATTGCAATCATGGTAATTAGGGAAGGAGGTCAAAAATAGAAGACATTAGCAAACAGAGCATACATAGAAGGGAATAGTAAAGTATAAATGTTACCTTAATATAGTCCTCCTGCAGGACCTGGATGATGGCAGAACAGGTCTCTGGAATAATGATTCCCAGGGCCTGGGGAGAGATACCTCAAGAGAACTTCAAATCCTGAAGACTTCTCCCTGTCGCCAAGTACCTCAACGTGGCAACAAGCCTCTGCTCCGGAGTAATGGCTTGTCTCATGCAGGTATCCTGCCGGCTGATAAAGGGGGTCAGCAAAGCCAAAAGACGGTGAAAATCGGGGTCCGTCATCCGGAGAAAGTTCCTGAAATCATCAGGATTATTCTCCCGGATCTCACGAAGCAAAGGCATGTGCGAGAATTGGTCACGCTGAAGCAACCAATTCTTGGTCCACATACTCCTCGTCACTCTGTTCATGGACGGGTCTTGGGTCAAAGCTAAAAGCCCGACACCAATTCCGCGTACAGCACGAACTCGGCGACGAGTACGCACGGGAAACATCGCTCACAAGGTCACAAAAGGTCGGCTGGTCAGAACGGACAAACAGAAAGCACCGATAAACAGCAAGGCCTGAAAGAACGAAATGAATACCAGAAACGAGCAGACAATAAGCAGTGCAAATCAAAGCGTCCAATATCAAGATATAGGCCGCAATGACCAACAAATGCGAACTGACTACACGCACTAATAAACAGATACGCACGACAAGCACAAACTGAAGAGCAGTAACGATCTGAGTCAGAAAACTGAGAAGCGCGAATCTTAAGTCACCAAACTTCGACTAACTCGCGATAAACACGGGATCAGCAGAAGGAGCCCAACGGGTGCCTGACGTGGTGCTGAACTTCCCTTTTCTAATCTCGTGGAAGACGACTTACGTCACGACGTTCTTGCAGACCGGATATTCCGACACAACGTAGTCCGACCGTGTGTACGCAACACCAACATCGGACAAAGTACGACGGACAGGATCCGACCGACCTGGTCCGCGGATAGTCCGACCGTGTGTATGGGGCTTTAAGAAGCCTAGAGCAGACTTTTATAAAGGAAGTCGTAACTAACTTGTTCAGCTTGCTTGCTCTGAGGGGTTCATGCTGGGACCGGTAGTTCTTCACTTTTGGGGGGTCAGCATGAACTCCTACTCTTTGTATGGATCTCTGGCTCTGCTCCCTCATGACACTGCACATACGGTTCCAGCCTCACCTCAGGGATTTCAGAGTTCCCTTTCCTCTGAGCATGAGAAGATCATGGAGATGAAGGAGATGGGTGGAAAGCACTAGGCACGATCGCGGATCGGCAGAGGAGGAGGAAGTTAAATCCTCCTCCACTGTGAATGCTGCGGCCTCGGCCTCCCTCTGCATTAGGGCGGGGAGATGACGTGACCTCACTGGTTGCTAGACACCAGGCATTGCCCTAGCAACCAGTGGACAGTAGAGCCAGGCTTTGCCCTAGCAACCAGTGGACAGTAGAGCCAGCGGTGGAGCCAGCTACTGTCTCAGCCACCTCAGCGGCTGCCTTTTTTGGGACATGATCTCGGCCGCCCTAGTGTCCCTTCTGCTTTGGGGGAAGGGCGGCCTGTTTGCATCGTGCCAGTTACACCCCTGCCTGGATCTGGAGTTCAGAGTTACAATGAGCTTTGGGAGGGAAAAAGCTTCCCCCCTGTGTCCAAGTCTTACCATAGACCAGCAGGCTGTGTATGTGCAGGTACGCACAGCCTATTATAATAATGGATAACCCACTTTACCTTCGCTCATCTCTACTTCTCCAAGCTGCTGGTAAAATAACACCCCCTGGTGTTTCAACCCAAACATCCAAAAGACAACGCTAAAATATAAAAACTTTACATTTCACTTATCATGAAATAAACAGCATCTAAGTAAGTGAAATAGAATATTAATCAAGTCCCATAAATTGTTGATTTGAATCCCCTATATCACCACAATATAAGTCCTGTGTTCTCCTTTGCCAAAAATCTTCAGATATATTAATTCTTTCATGACCCTTATTCCTCAAGTGGAAAGTTTACCAGAGTTTAAAAAAAGTGAGTCATTTTTCTGTATAGTGTCAACTCGCTCCAAACTCTGTGGGAATCCTTTCTTCAAGGTACATCTTTTCCTCTTCAACTCAGTCACAATGGAATTCATCATAAGAAGAAAAAACAACCTCATAGTGTAATAAATCAATTTTTAAATACATTCAAATCAGTATACAATTTACTCCTACATAATCAAGAAGGTAGAACACTCACCAAAAAAATGTGCCCACTAGGAATGTCAATAACTCATTTGGATATGATGTTCATTTATATAATCCTCAATTTCGTAAATAGGTAGATGAAATCCTCACCAGAAATATATGACCCACTCTTTTTTTTGCAGGTCAAGATAAAGTTTTAACACAAATCTCCTCAAGTCACCTTCAGTTCCTTCACATGCAACAGCACCTTCAGTCAGGAGACAGGAGTACTCCACATAGGAGTCAGTAGGTTCCCTGACCATAGGCCATGGCATGGGCCAGGGCAGCAGGGAGCTGAGAAAGCTAAGAGTGGTATAGTTGTATGTAAGCACGGGCATGCTGTTAGTCACCCTGGAAGGCCAAGACAAAAGGCCTAGGCTGAAGGCCTGAGCGGAGATGCTGCAGTAAAGCAGGCCGTAGACTGTTCGAATCTCGGCCAGTTCAGCAGAGACAGGCCGTGATTCGAACCATGTATGGGCAGGCTGATTCTACCTACTGTAAGTTGATTGATTGGATTTTTCATGGGATTATTGCCAGCGGCTATAGACACTAGCAATAATAACTGTGTTCTCCCGGCTGGAAACGCTCCACCTGACCCCCAACTGTAAAACACAATAGCCTGGAAGGAGAGATTCAGCCAGTGTTGGTGGGGGAATTGAACCCTTGGTTGTAGAAAAGAAAATCACTCCCATCTATGGCCGGCTTAAGTAGCCAGGAGGCTTGATAATGTCCTCTTTCATATTTGGCATGATGGTGGAAACCCCTGTGTAGGTAACTGATTTTTTTCAACTTTTCTTTCATTTTAAATAAGTGGCCCATCAAGCTCTAAAATTGCACTTTCTGATTGGTGTAAACTCACTGAAAAGTTCTACACCATTGAGTTAACAGTTATATATACTGTATATATAAATCATAAAATACAGATAAAATACAGGCTATACGTGCAGAAAATATTGATGTCAAATCTGTCAATGTTTAGCTTGTCCTTGCAGTCCTTTGAAAAATAATTAAGAAAAACATCTTTGTAAATGTTATCTTAAAAGATCAGGAAGATTCCTGCAACTTTTCCTTTGTAGGCAAAACAGCTCCCACTGATACTCTAAACTTTCCCAGCTAAAATAACAGGGCAGTCCCCAAAGCATCCTGCTCGGAGCGCTCTCAAGTCTTGTATCTTCCCAGTATGTAACTCCACTTGCAGTAAGAGGTGACGGACATTAAAAGAGCAGCGGGGAAACTCCATTGTGTGTCATCTGACAAACTGTACAAAACAGGGGCCACCAGCCATGTTTGTTTTTGAATGCTCAGACTGCAGTTTCTGTCTTCGGTGCCTTTCATAACAACTCAGGACTTGACCTAACAAGTGAGTCAAGGTTGTCTTTGTCATGCTTGTCTGGAAAAATATAATTTCGCTTTCCTTAGCAGATTGAGAGACAGATCCCATGACTGCATAGTGTTTTCACCTTAGAGGTGATTAGTTGTGTTTGTTTCTCCAGACCTTGACTGTGTAGCTATTCAGAATATGCCAGGTTATTGGCCATGTTGATCACATTTCTTACCTCAGTATAACCCAGTTATGACACCGCAGGCTTTTTTCTGTGTATGGTTCTTCATATGTATACATAAAACAAGAAGTATGCATAGCGGATATGTACAGCTAAAACAAAAAAGCTAGGGATGAGATGTCACAGAAAGACGAGAGAAGACAAACACTTGAGGTTAGTGAAATTTCAGTGAAAATGAACAGATTTCTGTGAAATTTCAGCATTTGGGCAAAATGAATTGGAGTCCAAGGGTTGGAAAAATGTAGGTAGTTTGCAATGGGTATCAAGGGTGCATTTGTTTGAAAGGCTTCTAAAGGTTAGGGAAGCTACTTTCTTACTGTCCTGGACCTGTCCTTATGCAAAACACCACCTAGCCTCATTATTAACAAACAAATACACAAAATAAAAAAAAAAAAATCCAAATACAAAGAGTACTAAATGACCCCCCCCCCCCCCCCCCCCCCCCCCCAACCCCCCCCCCCCCCCCCCCCCCCCCCCCCCCCATACGCACACACAAACACACACCTTTTTAAAAGAACATAGTCTTAAAACAAAAAAAAAGTGTGGCCATTTTTTTCTTTTTAATAATAGATAGTACTTCTTCAAATATAATAATGAACAACCCTGGAAATCACATCCTCTAAATCAGCAGCCCTCGAACTATGGCCTACTGGTTTCGTAAATCAGATGGGCAACGAGAAGGCCTTGAATCCAGGGCTTTTATATTGTAACCTGGCAGGAATTGCTGAATACAGATAGACAGCAAAGGGTTCCAGCGCATGGCAATCTATCTTAGGCACTATCAATCAGACTGATATCTTGCCCAATGATTTTTGCATAGCCTTGGCCAAGGTGTCATTACAAAGGAGAAGTGCAAGACCTGGAACCTGCAAAAAGCCATTAAACATCAATGCTAGGGGTTTTCCTAATCCCATTGACACCATTAATGAGTTAGTACGCCCACTGTCGCTGGTGATTAGGCATTTATTACTCTCACTGACTACTATGATGAGGCATGATTTTAATCAAGCTGTAATGTATGTGATTGTACACAATGATAACTTTAATATTTGATTTATGAACTTTATACATGCTGCACGTTTTAAAGATGTCTGTGGAAAAGTTGTTAGATGATACCTCTCGTATGGACTATAAGAAAAATTTGCATTACATCTGCACTACATTTTTTTTTTTACAAAACCAGAATTTTCCTTTATTGAAACACAGGCAAGATACATAAAAATTCAAACAAATGAAATACACAAAGAATATTATTTACACCAACCCCATATCGGGTCATATACAAAAAAGGAGAAATATAAAAATCCTACAACAACTTCTTCAGTATACTAAAGAAAAAACAGGAAAGGAAAATCAGTAAAAGTTCACATGGAGGGGGCAAGCAGCCATCGTAGCAAGGTAACCAACCACCCTATGCAGTCCATGGCAACCATACCCTCTCAAATTTTTTAGGGCAACTCTTATTAACATAGGTCAATTTATAGAGGGAAAGTGCAGCATTAATAGACTTTTCCCAAGAAGTTACGGATGGGGGGGGGGGGAATTCCATTTGATAATGATTTATCTTTTAGCATAATAAAACAAGTAGGAAATTGGTAACGTAGTACATCTAGGCCATTGGTCATCATCTTGGAGTTGGATACCTAGTAGGAGCAATTCGGGAGTAGTCGGAAGGGCCAGCTGGAGACGCACATTCACACAAGCTTTACCCAATTACTCCAGAAGCAGGCCGCCCTCGGGCAGCTCCAGAATATATGAAGGTAGGTACCTACCTCACCCCCACAGCGGGTACATTCTGGGGATCTCTGGGGATATATTCTGTGCAGCCTCTGAGGCATTTAATACACCCTATGCATACATTTTATTTGGAACAATTTATCGCTGGTAGAAATTAGCAATTTAACACTGTCCTCAAGGCAGTCCTCCCAGTCCTCTCTATCCAGGTCAGGTCATCCCTCCACTGAGCCCATAAACATTCCATTTTAGGAGAATCTACACTAGGTAAGTCAAAGTAAAGAGCAGACAGGGGCTTAGACAATGAATCTTGTGCCAGCAGTTCATCAATAGGATCCATAGTAAGGCACGGTGGGACGGGGAACTGGACTCGCACGCATGGCGTAGCTGAAAATAGCGAAAAAGCATCCAACCAGGTAGGATGTATTTGGCCCTAAGTTCTGCAAAAGTTGAAAGCGTACCTGTCCCGAAGATGTCTTGTAGAGTCTTAACCCCGTGTCTGGCCCAATGCTGAGGATCAGGGATGGAACGTAAATGTGGGAGATTTGGGTTTTTCCCCACAATGGGTTATAGGGAGACCCTCTATTAGGTTTACGAAACCTGTGCTTAGCTACCACCCATACCCTAATGCCCTGTACACACGGTTGGACATTCCGACGACAAAATCGGATGGATTTTTTCCGACGGATTTTGGCCCAAACTTGGCTTGCATACACACGGTCGCAACAAAGTTTTCGGGGAACCCGATCAATCGTTCAGAACAAGGTGACGTACAACACGTTAGTCGGGACTATAAAGAGGCCAGTAGCCAATAGCTTTCGTGAAACACAACATGAAAAATATCAGCACCTCTATTAGCATCTATCTACAAGTAAAACTCTTATGCCGCGTACACACGGTCAGACTTTTCGTCGGAAAAAGCTCTGATGGAAATTTCGCTCAAACTGTCTTGCCTACACACGGTCACACCAAAATTCCGACGGTCAATAACACCACGACATACAACACGTTCTACGGCACTATAAAAGGGAAGTTTAATGCTTCCGAGCATGCGTCGAATTGTTTCCGAGCATGTGTCGGAATTTTGCGTGTCGGAATTGCATACACACGATCAAAAAATCCGATAGAAAGTTTTTCCGTCGGAAAAATTAGGAACAGGCTCTCAATCCAAAGTCCGTCGGAAATGCCGACAGAAAAAGACCGTTGGGCATACACACGGTTGGAAAATACGATGAAAGGCTCCCATCGGACTGTTTCCATCAGAAATTCCGACTGTGTGTACGCGGCATGAGTCACATTTACCGGCATTCATTATGTCATCAGTTCTATAGAAACCCCAGTGCATCGGCATGTGCAGCAGGTTTTACCTGTAGCAGTTTTCACCCAACCACTTCAGCAGCTGTGAATAATGTTGTTTAAATAATCATTTCAAGTGGTTTGTCCATATAGGTGACCCGTGACTGAGCCATCTGTGTGTTTATCCTAGAAGTAAGACTGCAAACCTCGTAGCTCAAGTCTTGAGGGGTATCTCTTCCATTTAGGTCATAATAGACACAGGCTGCGCTCATCAATTACCCATTTAGAGACACATTTCTTTGTTGACATGCAGAGGAGTGCTTTAGTTCTGTAGGGTGATACTATTTTGACTTTGCTCAGGAGAGATTCTCCCTGTGACAGAAGCTCGGAGATATTTATATTTTGGGTATCCTCTTTTGAAATTTTAGATGGGGAAGAAAACAGCTTTGGTTATATTTTGCAGACACAAACATGTTAACTGCCTGTATTGGAGGTCCAGACCACTCAGTTGTGAAGGGCAATCAATCTTAAATCTAAAATTTCAGTTTTGAGTTCATTCTGGAAGATTTAAGTTACCAATGGCAATTTAAATGATCTGCTGCCTCCTCATTCTGGGAAAGCAATAGTGTGAACTATGCAATAGAGTTCCCAGCTTTCCCACTCTACAAACGTCATTTTAAGGCAGTCTCTCGTACTCTTATGCCCCATACACACGGTCGGAAATTCCGACCACAAAATCCGTCAGATTTTTTCCAACGGAAATTCCGATGGAAAAAGTCCGATGGCGCCCACACATGGTCGGATTTTCCGACAACATGGGCCGATGAGTCGGAAAAAGTCCGATGGCGCCCACACATGATCGGATTTTCCGACAACATGGGCCGATAGGACATTTTCCGTTGGAATTTCCAACCGTGTGTACGGGGCATAACTCTTATTTTACATTATGGATAACTCAGCCAGAATACTAAGGGGCCATTTACAATGGAGAGTGTATATTGTTATCTGCTCTCTGCTGTACTTTGCAAGGTAACTCCATACAGCCCATTCCTAAAATGCAGGCCATGGTATGCCTGAGGAGTACTAAAGATTTTTTTCTACTCAACATAGCAAAGAAAACTTCATGATTAGAGGATAGGTCATTCACATGACTTTGGCAGGTCAAATCACTGGGATCTCCTGAAGGCCCCCCTTAGAAAAGTGCAGAATCTTACCCTTCTCCATTTTAAGCCTTACCATGCCCATTCTCATACCGATTGCTAAGTGGAGGGATCTGTCTTCATTACTGGCAGCATAGTGGCCTAGTGGTTAGTAATTCTGCCATGCAGCAGTAGGATCATCGGTTTGAATGCCAACCATGACACTACCTGCCTGCATGTAGTTTGCATGTCCTCCCTTTGCTTATGTGCGTTTCCTCTGGCTGTTTTTTTCATATACTCCAAAGACATGCTGGTAGGTTGTCTGGCTCCTATCTGTGTATTTATCCATGTCACGTAGGGACCATAGATTGTAAGAGTTCCTTGAGCGCCGAGACTACTGTGAATATACAATGTATATGTAAAGCACTATGTAAATGACCAGCACTATATATAGTGGGTATAGAAAATAATCACATTTTGTTTCTTTGCAGTCTTAAATGAAGACGGGCACAGTTTTTGTTTTATCCGGCTCCATTTACTGAGTGCAACTTATAACATCCAAGTGAAAGACATAACACCAACATGTCAGAAAAAAAATTTCAAAATTCAAAAACAGAATCACTGAGTTGGAAAAAGGATCACCCCCTCCTAAAAATGACTTGTAAACTCAATCAGGTGTAGCCTATCACCTTCTCAATGGAACACAAAGCCATTTGACTTTCAACTGTGATCAGCTGTGGTCATTTTAATTAGCTCAGCATGAAAGGAGCTTTCCTGGAGCATTTCAGTCCCTGATAGTGCAACTGCAGCAAACAATCAACCATGGGTGGCAAGGCACTGCCATTGGAATCTCTGGGATAAACTGGTGGACAGGCACAAGTCAGGAGATGGATACAAAAAAATGGCAAAGGCTTTATTAATGCCTAGGAGAACAGTGAGGTCTATTATTAAGAAGCGGAAGGTATTGGGTACAACACAGACCCTCTCTGGATCAAGACTTTGCTCCAAACTGGATGGAAGAGCCAGGTGGAAACTAGTCAGAGAGGCTACCAAGAGGCCTATAGCAACTCTGAAGCAGCTGCAGGAATTTATGACAAGGAGTGGTCATTGTGTGCATAAGACAACAATATAATAAATTCTCCACAAATGTGGCTTGTATGGGAGGGTTGCAAGAATAAAGCCTCTCCTCAAGAAAGGGCACATGTAGTCTTGACTGAGCTTTACCAAAACGCACCTTGAAGATTCTGAGGCTACATGGAAAAAGGTGTTATGGTCAGATGAGACAAAAATGTTATGATTTGGCCTCAACACCAAACGATATTTGGTGGAAATCCAATACTTTTCACCATCCAAATAACACCATTCTTACAGTAAAGCATGGAGGTGGCAATATCCTATTATGGGGCTGTTTCCCGTGTCAGGATAGAAGGGAAAATGGATGTGGCAAAATACAGCCAAATTCTTGAGAAAAATCTGCTGCCCTCTGCCAGAAAGTTGTCAATGGGAAGAAGGTTTACCTTCCAACATGACAATGACATAAAGCACACAGCAAAAATGACCACACAGGAGAAAAAGGTGGCCTAATCAGAGCCCAGATTTAAACCCCATTGAAAATCTGTGGAATGACAAGTGGGCACAGATTAGGAGCCCACAACATGGGTTTGTGGCCGCCACGTTTTTAAATAACGTTTTTTAAATATTATAATAAGAAAAAAGAGTGGGCTTGTTACGAGGCTTCTAGGCGGGAAACACGTTTTCCCACACATGTCAGGGTCTATAAAAACCCCTGATGTGATAAGTTCCACTCACAGTTGTCTTGGGTCGGCTTGTCTGAGCTCCCCCTTCCCTCCCACCCTTGTCGTTGGCACCATTATGTGGTTTTGTCACCCTTGAATCAAGGGGGGACTTTGTTTTTTATAAATGTATTCATTTATAGCTTGAGTTCTATGACTGAGCAAGTTTAGAGTTTGTTTTAAATTTTGAAGTATACATTTATTATTTGAATGAAGCTTATTAGATTTCAATACCAATAAAGGTGCTGTGGCCGTTTTAATACCAAATCTTTTGTGTTGTGTAATTTATTAATACATTTAGTCATTTAAAGTGGAGGGCCACCCAAAAAAATAATTTGCATTAATAAAAAAAATAAAAAAATGTTTTCACTTACCTGAAACACTGTTGCTAGGCAGTCTTCCTAATCTGCCTCTTCCTATTCCGCAGCGCTTCCACCTCTTCGGTGAGCGGCCCCGATGCCTTCTGGGACATGTGTGTGTCCCAGAACACAATGGGGCCATTCACAAAGCGCCGCACGACTCGCGCATGTGCACTAAGAAACGAGCAGTGAAGCAGCAAGGCTCTACTGCCTGTTTCCCTTCGTTAGGATGGAGGCGCCAGCAGCCGATCGGCCTCAGGGCGGGCAACATCGCAGGAATGTTGAACAGGTAAGTGTCCTTATTAAAAGTCAGCAGCTACAGTGTTTGTAGCTGCTAACTTTTAAAAAAAAGGAATGCCCCTTTAAGTGTGCGACCTACAATCCCATGACTTGAAGACTGCAGTCCACAAACGGTCACCATCAAATTTAACTGAACTTGATTAGTTCTGCAAGGAAGAATGGGCAAATATTGCAATGTCTAAATGTGCAAAGTTAGTAAAGACATATCCCAACAGACTAAAGGCTGTAATTAAAGAAAAAGGTAGTTCTTTTTTCCAACTCAGTGATTCTGTTTTTTTTTTTTTTTTTTTCTGATATGTTGGTATCTTTTCTATACCCACTGTAAATATCTGTAATATTAAAAAATATAATTTTTTGTTACCTCTGGAGCAGTCTTATGCTGTAATAACTGCATATCTGGGAACCCTTTAATCCTGCAAGTGTCTTAAAGCGGTGTTGTACTCAACTTTGCAAGTTAATCTTAATGAAATCTGTTAGTGCCATAGATGCTCAAATGCCCATTAAAAAACTTTTTTTTTACCGTAATTACCTTTTAATCTGAATTAGTATCTTGACTTCCGGGCTCTCCTCCCGTGGGAGTAGGCATGTTTATCGCCTTTCCCCGGCTGCGCAAAGATCCCTAGGAGCTTTGTCTGAGTCTTCCCATGAATCAGTGGGGAACGCCGTCATGCTGAAATCTCACGAGATCTCGGCATGATGCCAAAATCTCACGAGATCTCGGCATGATGCCAAAATCTTGCAAGATCTCGGCATTCTACAGCGCTGCTTTCTCTTATCATTAAGCATGCGCGGGATCGAGCGGTGAATGCTGGGAGCACAGCATTTACCGCATCCCAGAAATAAATGCTTGTGGGCTTCAAATGCCCACAAGCAAAATTACATCGACCAGGATTCAATTTTATAACTTATTTTTGCTGACGAAATCGGCAAGCGGGGGAACTTGAAACACCAAAAAGTGAGTACCAGGGTTACATTAGTAAAGTATATAGATGAGCATGAAAAAAAAAATGATAGGTGGGCGGAATCCCGCTTTAAAGTATATCTGCTGCAGAGAATGCCTTGTCATTTTAGTTTAAGCTCTGTACAGGCCTTAAGGCAAAGTCCAGTTATACAGGCATGAAATTCGTTTTTTGGGAGCACTCCGCACACAGTGTACAGAATGTCCCAGGTTACCATACTGCAAGATTTTTTTGGGCATTAGCTTTAGATACACTTTAATAATAAATTAAATGTGTTAAATAATAAAATGGATTGTGTAGCAATTATATATGTCATGTTCTGAAAGTCTTCCAAAAAGGACTTTTTCTTTCACATGCCTATCTTTTCTTGAGACAAAATAGGAACGCCCTTCCTAGACAGCAGTAAGCTGGTTATCGGTCTCAGACTCCCACAACAGATCTAGGTCAAAGTCACATGACAGCAGAGAGCCAGCACAGCCATTGTAATCTAAAGCAACAGATACTGCAGTTTGGTTTTGCATTTGAAGTTCAGTATGATATAATTTGTGTCAGATTTTTACATCCACAATAAACCATGACCACAAACTGACCCATGACTAAAAATGATAGATGAGGAGGAACCTGCCAGTCAATCCTCACATTGCAGCAATGCCAGAACCCAGTACAGTTTGTTTACCCGATATCGATGAACCCTATATAGCCACCGTTAGGCTGGCTTCACACTGGGGCGGTGCGGGGCGGCGACGGTAAAGCAGCGCTATATTTAGCGCTGCTTTACCATCGTTTTACCCGCGGTATGCGGCCGCTAGCGGGGTGGTTTTAACCCCCGCTAGCGGCCGCAAAAGGGTTAAAAACCTCCGCAAAGCGCCGCTGCAGCGGCGGTTTGCGGGCGGTATCCCCGCGGTTTCCCATTGATTTCAATGGGAAGGAGCGGTATAGGAGCGGTGAACACACCGCTCCTTCACCGCTCCAAAGATGCTGCTAGCAGGACTTTTGTTGCGGTCCTGCTAGCGCACCGCTCCAGTGTGAAAGCCCTCCGGCTTTCACACTGGAGTGAATGGGGCCGGTTTTTGCAGGCGGTATACAGGCGCTATTTTTAGCGCTGTACCGCCTGAAAACCGCCCCAGTGTGAAAGGGGCCTAAGTGAAGTCACCATCAACTCTATAGTTGAAGTGTTTTGTTGAAAGCAGCTTTTGTCATGTAACTAGTTAACCCCCAATAGTTAGGTTTGCATCATTTAAAAAATCCCCTTAATTTAATGGTCAACGTAAATTATTTCCAACTAGTAAAAGCACTCTCAACATCTGGTATAAACTCAGTGCAAAAAACGTAAATTTATATTCCACTAAAAGCTATAACTTTTGTACATGTCTCTATAAAACAAATGAATGTTTCTAAAACAAACCAATGTCCTTGAGTCGTTCAATATGCAAAACAAAAGTAAAATACATTTTAAAAAATAATAATATATTCAGAGCGATTACCATCAGTATATCAGTCCATGAATTCCCCCTAAATGTAAGTACAGTTAGTGCCCAAACATTAAAAAATTCCATGCTGTTTCTAAAGTTCTGATGTGCTCTTCATCACACTTAGATGTAGACTCACCAAAACTGTATGACCTCTTAATTACAAGAAGTTAAAGAAGCCCTTTATGGGATAGGCTGTGCTCCCTCCGATTTTTCACTAGTTCCCTTCTCTCAAGGACTGCACCACTTCTCCTCTAAACATCAATATACCTGATGTTTTGGCCAATACTGGAGTGCTGGCAATGATGCAATATGGCTTCAGAAGTTACTGCAGCATTGTCACCCCTCTATTCAGTGCATCCTACTGACTTGAGTGGTATGTGGGCACCTTGGCTGTCAACACTCCGATTATGCTGTGTCATTGAGAAAGGACCTACAGCTTACAGCGGCTAAAAGGGCCCCAAGGGGTGCTGGGAGTGAAGTCCTGGCTCCAGTACAAGGCATCGGAAGTGATTGCTAGCACATGACTTGTTGTACCGGATCTGCCAAAAGCCCATTTTCAACAATACTATTTTCGTTCTAACTCAAATAACCACTCGTTACAACTCAGCTGTGACATTCAGATGGTAGGGTCAGAATTTGGCGTAAACAACATGAAGGCATGGATCCATCCTGCCTTGTGTCAATGGTTCAGGCTGGTGGTGGTGGTTTAATGGTGTGGGGGATATTTTCTTGGCACACTTTGGGCCCCTTAGTACCAATTTAACATTGTATAAATCCACGGCCTACCTGAGTATTGTTGCTGACCATGTCCATCCCTTTATGACTAGACTGATGGCTACTTCCAGCAGGATAACGAACCATGTCACAAAGCTCAAATCATCTCAAACTGGTTTCTTGAACATGACAATGAGGTCACTGTACTCCAATGGCCTCTACAGTCACCAGACCTCAATCCAATAGAGAACCTTTGGGATGTGATGGAATGGGGGATTCGCATAATGGATGTGCAGTCTAAAAATCTACAGCAACTGCGTGATGCTATCGTGTCAATATGGACCAAATCTCTGAGGAATGTTTCCAACACCTTATTGAATCTATGCCACAAAGAATTAAGGCAGTACTTAATAAAGAAAGAAAGCAAGGTGTACTTAATAAAGTGGCCGGTGAGTGCATATCTGCAGCACTGAAAGCTGCTGCAGATATTCACTATACAAAACCTCTAAATGCCAGCACTGTAAACCTGCCAGATGCTTTTTTACTAGTTAAAGTGACCGAGTTTCTTTAATGAATTCCTCAGTGGAATAAAGGCGTTTTTATATTTGCCTGGAGTTTCAGTTTGTACCTTGGTGTAACCTTGATTTAACTACCTATTGTTATGCACTGTTGTAATTATACTTTCAGGGGACTATACAACCGCATGCTTTTGAAGCACAAATTATATAGTGGAGGCGTTTGTTAGTAGTCATGTGATCCTCAGTCTGGTGACATCCTGATCATAAATGGTAAAATGGCACTAGAACAAAGACTTACAGGAAGAGAATGCTTGTCACAGCTCGCTAAATTAAAACAATATAGACTCATCTGTTACAATAATTGGGGATTCTGTATGCTTTAAAGCAAATCTCATCCAATCTTTATTACATCCCATGGCAGATCTCACTTTGAATTTGAAGATAGTGTTTGAAGTGCCTGAAAAAAATAAGCTTTTTCATGGCAGAGACTGAAGTTGAATTAAACATTTCTTTTAAAAAATGCATCAGAATCTAAAAAACACTGTACCTTCTCATCTAAAGTATTTCTTTATTTTCTCCGACCTAATCAACAAGTAAAACCAGTAATTGTTTTTCTAGAATTTAGTGGGGTGTGGATATAAATAGTGTTTCAAGCACATTTAAAAACACAGCTTTGAAGCTCCTTAAGTTAGTTTTATTAGAAATGTTTTTTCTTCCTAAACGACGGTTTTATGTTTTTTTTATTTTATTTCTTTTTAATCTTTGTAGACAGAGAAGACAGAGGATACCCAGAGCATTATGACTTACCTAAAAAAGCTCCGTTTGTTGGTAGAAACATTGGACTTAGCAATGAGAGAAAGGGAGGAGTCATAGTGATCATAAACATAACTTTAAAGATTGAGATATGTATATATATATATATCTATATATATAGATATATATATATATATATATATATATATATATCTATATATATATATATATATATATATATATATGGATATATATATATATATATATATATATATATATATATATATATATATATATATATATATATATATATAGATAGATAGATATATATATATATATATATATATATATAGATATATATGGATATATATATCTATATCTACTATATCTATATATATATATATATATCTATAGATAGATAGATAGATAGATAGATAGATAGATATAGATAGATAGATATTTATATATATATAGATAGATAGATAGATATATACTGTATTTATCAGCGTATAACACGCACCCGAAGTTTAGTTGTGAATTTTAAGGAAAAAAACTTTTAGGAGGGAAGTTTAAGGAAAGAAACTTACATTTAAATGCAGCCTTCTCAGTGTCCATCTGCAGCCTTGTCAGTGTCATTTGCAGCCTTGCCAGTCATTTGCAGCCTTGCCATTCGTTTGCAGCCTTGCCACTCATTTGCAGCCTTGCCATTCGTTTGCAGCCTTGCCATTCTTTTGCAGCCTTGCCATTCATTTGCAGCCTTGCCATTCATTTGCAGCCTTGTCACTCTTTTGCAGCCTTGCCATTCTTTTGCAGCCTTGCCGTTCATTTGCAGCCTTGACACTGTCAGTCTCAGCTTGCCATTTAAAAATGGCACCGCCAAGATACAGAGCGGATGTCCTGTGTATCTCGGTGGCGCTCGGTAACTCTTGGCCATTCTCTGGGGCCTTCGGCCATTTTCGGCAATTTTCGGCCGCGCCCAGCCGTTCTCGGCGGCTTTCGGCTATTTCCGGCAAATTTCGGCCACGCCCGGCCGTTCTCGGCGGCTTTCGGCTTTCCGAAGGCCGCGATAGCGGACGAAAATAGCTGAGAACATCCGAAACCGCCGAGAAGCTCACAATTGGCACGCGATCGGCGGGGGATCGGCGTATAACGCGCACCCCCGATTTTCCCCTGACTTTACGATTTATACGCCGATAAATACGGTATATCTATATAAATATATCTATATATATCTTTATAGATATATATATATACACACACACAGTTGTGCTCATAAGTTTACATACCCTGGCAGAATTTATGATTTCTTGGCCATTTTTCAGAGAATATGAATGATAACACAAAAACTTTTCTTTCACTCATGGTTAGTGTTTGGCTGAAGCCATTTATTATCAATCAACTGTGTTTACTCTTTTTAAATCATAATGGCAACAGAAACTACCCAAATGACCCTGATCAAAAGTTTACATACCCTGGTGATTTTGGCCTGATAACATACACACAAGTTGACAGAGGGGTTTGAATGGCTATTAAAGGTAACCACCCTCACCTGTGATCTGTTTGCTTGTAATTAGTGTATGTGTGTATAAAAGGTCAATGAGTTTCTGGACTCCTGACAGACCCTTGCATCTTTCATCCAGTGCTGCACTGACGTTTCTGGATTCTGAGTCATTGGAAAAGCATAAGAATTGTCAAAGGATCTGCGGGAAAAGGTAGTTGAACTGTACAAACAGGAAAGGGATATAAAAAGATATCAAATTAATTAAGAATGCCAATCCGCAGTGTTCAAACTCGAATCAAGAAGTGGAAAATGAGGGGTTCTGTTGAAACCAAACCATGGTCAGGTAGACCAACTAAAATTTCAGCCACAACTGCCAGGAAAATTATTCGGGATGCAAAGAAAAACTCACAAATAACGTCAGGTGAAATACAGAACATGTAGTGTGGCTGTTTCAAGATGCACAATAAGGAGGCACTTGAAGAAAGATGGGCTGCATGGTCGAGTTGCCAGAAGAAAGCCATTACTACGCAAATGCCACAAAGTATCCCACTTACAATTTGCCAAACAGCACAGAGACAAGCCTCAAACCTTCTGGCACAAAGTAATTTTCAGTGATGAGACCAAAAGTTTGCTTTTTGGCAACAACCATAACAATTACATTTGGAGAGGAGTCAACAAGGCCTATGATGAAAGGTACACCATTCCTACTGTGAAACACGGAGGTGGATCGCTGATGTTTTGGGGATGTGTGGGGCAAAGAAACAAACCACTCTGTACCTCTTTCCCGTAAACTCCTGTCTATACGGATGGCTACTTGCATGGCTTCATTTAATGACTTTGGTTCAGGGTTGTGTACCATGGAGTCTTTGATGGAGTCTGATAAGCTTAACCTGAACTGGCTTCTTAGAGCTGGGTCATTCCACCCTGAGTCAGGTGCCCAGCGGTGGAAATCAGAACAGTATTGTTCAGCGGTGCATTTATCCTGACATAATGACCTAAGATTAGCTTCAGATGAATGGGCACGGTCAGGATCATCATACAGTAAACCTAAGGCCTTGAAAAAATCTTCAACACACCCTCTGGCTGGGTCATCTGTGGGGAGAATAAAAGCCCAAGTCTGGGGATCCCCCTGCAACCATGTAATAATCAGGTCAACCCGCTGTGCTTCAGAACCAGAGGAGTGTGGCTTAAAAGAGAAGTATGGTTTTTTTTTTTTGCAAATCATACTTACCTCGGTGGACGGAGCATCAAACCGATGCTGCAGCTGTCCCCTGGCGTCTCTGTACTGAGAACCGAGCCACCGAACACCGCCAATGGCTCAGTTCTCACTCCTCCCCGAGCAGAGCGATGCTCACTGTCAGTCAGCATTGCTCCTTGCCTGCTTCTCCACGCTCATTGGAGCGATGAGCTGTGGACGGGCTGGAAGAGGCAGTCTCAGCAGCTCGCTGAGACTGCCATTAAATCAAGGCAGCTGGCGGATCCAGACTTGGGAAGTCGGGATGACGCGCTGCCTCGACTGATGGCAGTGACGTCAGACTTCAGACCGCTGTCCACTGAAAACGGGTCACAGGAGTGCAAAACGAATTACACTCCTGTGACCTTTAGAAGCTAAAAAGCTCAGGCTGGACTTCTCCTTTAAGCTTAAAGTATAGCATACAACTATTTTTAAAGCTGGAAAACACATGGGGGGTCACCTGAAAAACTATCAGGCGGGTTAACTTTGGGCTCTGGCTCCTGCGTTACTGCTGGAGGTGCATTTACACACAGAGACAGTTCCTGGACTTGGCGTGTCAGTTTACAAATTTCCTCAGCTCAAATAGGCGAGCCTGTGTAGAGTCTATCTTCACAGAAATTTTTTATGGTTAATGGCTTGTGATGATGTCACATCTACCCCAACGCAGGTGGTCAGACACTATAGTTAGCTATTGTGTTCTTCACCTATAGCAGCCCCCTTTCCCATAAGGCAAGCAGGCCTACTGGTACTCGGTTGCCCCCAGGACTTATACACAATGCTATAGTGCCGGCTCACCACACCAGGGCAGATGCGAACTGAGCAAAGCAAATAGATACTTGCGGTTAGCAGACAGATAACGTGGTTCTATGACAGTCCAGGTAAAAGGCAGACTGAGTTCAGGGAATAGTCTAATAATCCAGTCCAAAGTCATACACAGGGATATCCAAACTAGCAAAGCAGTGCAGACAGACAGGGAGCTTGATCAGGAACAACATACATTTCACTTTCTATCACAAGCACCCAAATGAGGTTTGAGCTGGCTTAGAACAGGCTTGCAGGCCTACTCCTAAACTGTGTTCCGGAGATCGGGTTTGCCATTGGACACTGCTGCGGTCTATGGAACGCACAAACCCACCCACACGACTGACACCGTGTGCGTTCCAACAATCACTTCCTAGTTCCGGCGTACACATCACATGACCACTCTACGGAGCCGCTCATCTCTGCCTCTCCAAACACCATCATTGTAAATATGAACGCCTCTGAAGTGCTGCATGGCTGCCATCCAACACAGTACTATACACAGCACCATACAGCATCCCGGCAGGAGGAATGCAGGGTCAACCAAGGAACTATTTGGGCATGTAGCCACTGACCACAAGCTGTAGCATCTAAACCAGCCAGTGGGTAGGTCAGTAATTTGGACGGCTCTTTTCATTCCCACCTATGCTCATAAGCTCTATTAAGACCGCAATATATATACTTGGCCACTATATCTGGTTATTCCTAACAGGTTCCATTCATTTATGTCATTGTTATCTTTGAAGGTCTTGCAGACCAACACTAACTATCAATAGACGACACCATCTGTATCTATTTTTCCTTTACGGTGCTGAGGTGGGTCTTATCACGGCTCATGTGTAAGGTAAAGTCTACAGGTTTGGAAATATCAGTTTGTAAATGGATAGAAAACTGGCTAAAAGACAGAATTTAGAGAGTCGTGGTTAATGATTCTTACTCTGAATGGTCTAAGGTTATCAGTGGTGGGACCCTTACTTTTCAATATCTTTATAAATGATATTGGGTCTGGGATCAAAAGTAAAATTTCCGTCTTTGCATATGACACCAAGCTATGCAGTGGAATAACGTCCTTACAGGATGTCTCCAATTTACAAGCCGACCTCAATGCTCTGTCTAATTGGGCGACTATGTGGCAGATGAGGTTTAATGTTAATAAATGTAAAGTTATGCACTTGGGGGCTAAGAATATGCATGCATCATACATGCTAGGGGGAGTACAACTGGGGGGATCCGTAGTGGAGAAGGATCTGGGGGTTTTGGTAGATCATAAGCTCAATAATAGCATGCAATGCCAAGCTGCAGTTTCCAAAGCGAGCAAAGTTCTTTCTTGTATTAAGAGAGGTATGGACTCCAGAGAGAGAGAGAGAGAGAGATATAATTTTGCCCCTGTTCAAATCATTAGTAAGACCTCATCTGGAATATGCAGTTCAGTTTTGGGCACCAGTTCTCAAAAAGGATATCGGGGAACTGGAGAAAGTGCAGAGAAGGGCAACCAAACTGATAAGAGGCATGGAGGAGCTCAGCTATGAGGAAAGATTAGAGGAACTGAATTTATTCACCCTTGATAAGAGGAGATTAAGGGGGGATATGATCAACATGTACAAATATATAAGGGGTCCATATAGTGAACTTGGTGTTGAGTTATTCACTTTACAGTCAACAAAGAGGACAAGGGGGCACTCTTTACGTCTAGAGGAAAAGAGATTTCATCTCCAAATACGGAAAGGTTTCTTCACAGTAAGAGCTGTGAAAATGTGGAATAGACTCCCTGCAGAGGTGGTTCTGGCCAGCTCGGTAGATTGCTTTAAGAAAGGCCGGGATACTTTCCTAAATGTACATATTATAACTGGGTACCAACATTTATAGGTAAAATTGATCCGGGGAAAATCCGATTGCCTCTCGGGGGACCAGGAAGGAATTTTTTCCCCTGCTTTATCAAATTGGAGCATGCGCTGCTGTTTTTTTTTTTTTTTGCCTTCCTCTGGATCAACTGTGGGTATAGAATGGGGTATATGGGATTGTATGATATTATTATTATTTTTTTTTATATTTGTGGTTGAACTGGATGGACTTTTTTCAACCTAACTAACTATGTTACTATGTATGTAACTATGTAACTATGTTATTCGGTTTTACCTCCTCCATACTACCAGTTTCTTTGACATTCTGTTCACTTGAAGCTCATACACTTTACATAGTAAACCAAGTAACTCTGTCATGGTGTATCCATATTCACAACTAAGTGTCACTATAGCATCATGCATCCAGTCAATTTCGTACTGTTCCCTATACCATCACTTCCACTTACACCACCAATTTACCCCATTCATCTTTTCTCATTGCATGAGTCTGTGTGTATGTCCATACAAGTTTGGATAACTCTGCATATGTATATACATGTGCGTATATATACGTGTGTTTAAGTATTATAATTTATATTTATATTTGCATTTCTGTCAACTTATTCCATTAAGGAGGGCTTTTTCAGCTGTAGTCTTTCATGTTTGCAATAACGCATAGCATAAAATAATATCAACACTCCTATGCATTTGTTACATTGAGCCATTGAATAGTCCGCTTTCCACATGTATCTACAAATACATGTGAGAGTGTGTGTATATATATATATATATATATATATATATATATATATATATATATATATATGTAGGTGTACATATGTGTATGTTCAGGAGTATTTCTGCATACATCTGTGATCTCCACACACGCATTGTGCATGGATGTATGTGTCATGTGCATGTGTGTGTGTGTATTATATATATATATATTATTATTATACAGGATTTATATAGCGCCAACAGTTTACGTAGCGCTTTACAACTTGAGGGTAGACAGTACAAATACAATACACTTTAATACAGAAGGAATCAGAGAGCCCTGCTCCTTTATATATATATATATATATATATATATATATATATATATATATATATATATATATATATATGTATGTGTGTATACATGTGTATATTTGTGTATATGTACATGGTCTGCATGTGTATACATATTGTTGACTTTTCACCGTTCAAATCTCTAATGAGTGTTTTTATTATGTTTTTATCATCTTTTATTCTGCATACTAACTGTTTTATTTATACACCTGATACTATCATGGTTCTTCTAACCTTCTGATTAGCGTCTGCAATTCTATCTATATCTATTTGGTATCTGTCTCATATATAGAGCGTTGTGATGTGGAAAAGAATACTGCTGGAATAAAGGAGAACCCACCTATAGAAATGTACGATCCATCATGTGAAACACCTCCCATCCAGTCTTTTCTCTCTATATAGACCTACAACAGTATACAGACCAGTTTTCGTTTTTTCAAGGCTCTGATGAAGAGGAAACCCCTCGAAACGCGTTAGCAATTTATTAATTTTAACCCCTGTATGGGCACCAATTTTTATAATTTTATCAAATGAAAATATTGTAACTTATTTATTCATGAACACGTAGTATCTTTCTTTGTATATACCAATTTGTTTTGAATAAACTTTTTTATCTTAACCGCTCTGGAAGATTTTTACCCCCTTCCTGACCAGAGCACTTTTTGCGATTCGGCACTGCAGCGCTTTAACTGACAATTGTCTTGCGACGTTGCACCCAAACAAAATGTATGTTCTTTTTTCCCCACAAATAGAGATTTTATTTGGTGGTATTTGATCGCCTCTGCATTTTTTTTCGATATAAACAAAGCGTCAATTTTGAAAAAAAAAAAACATTATCTTTTACTTTTTGCTATAATAAATATATTTATACCTTAAAAACCCTAGGTCAAATAACAAAAAAGAAAACACAACATTATAAACATAAGGATCAGTGACTATTCTACCTTTCACTGACAACTAGTGTTGGTCATCTTACTTTAAAAAAGTAATTACCGTATATACTCGAGTATAAGCCGAGTTTTTCAGCACATTTTTTTGTGCTGAAAGTGCCCCCCTCAGCTTATACTCGAGTCAAGCACTTTTCTGCAGCAAAAAAAAAAAAAATTCCGACCCGACTTTGGGGCCCCGTATCTAACATATCCAAATATGGGGTTCCTAGCACTAAGTGGCCCCGAGATACGGGGCCCCAAAGTCGGTTCGGAAAATGTCATTCTCTGCTGCAGAAAAGTGCTTGACATTTTCTGACCCGAATTTGGGGCCCCATATCTCGGGGACACTTGGAACTAGGAACCCCAAATTTGGCATTCAAACCCAGTTGAACTAGCACTACAACATATCCAAAGATGGGGTTCCTAGCCCTAAGTGGCCCCGAGATACAGGGCCCCAAAGTCAGTTCAGAAAATGTCCTTCTCTGCTGCAGAAAAGTGCTTGAGATTTTCTGACCCGAATTTGGGGCCCCGTATCTCGGGGACACTTGGTGCTAGGAACCCCAAATGTTGTATTCCAACCCAGTGGAATTAGCCCTACAACATATCCAAAGATGGGGTTCCTAGCACTAAGTGACCCCGAGATACAGGGCCCCAAATCGGTCAACTGTGTCCATCTGCATGGGCACAGTGAGGCTGCAAATGGGCATCGTTGACCCTCTTTTCCACTTACAGTAGCTGCGCATTTCTCACCCTAGGCTTATACTCGAGTCAATAAGTTTTCCCAGTTGTTTGTGGTAAAATTAGGTGCCTCGGCTTATATTCGGGTCGGCCTATACTCGAGTATATACGGTAGTTAAGTTACAAATTACTTCTCCCAAAAAGTAATTGAGTTAGTAACTCAGTTACTACATTGGAAAAGTAATTAGTTACGCAGCAAAGTAACTGACTTTTTTTAAAAATATTCTATACGTGTAACTAAGGGGCGGGTCTAGTATTACTGTAACCAAGGGGCGCATTTATTATTATTGTTATATATCGTGTAACCAAGGGGCTGCTCTATTATTACTTTAACCAAGGGGCAGATCTGTTATAGCCTGTAAGCAAGGGGCGGGTCTATTATTATTATATCGTGTAAGGGGCGGATGGCTACAGAAGAGGGCGAATGTTAAATTAATGGGCAGAGCTCGATATATAACAATAATAATAAATGTGCCCCTTGGTTACAGTAATACTAGACCTGCCCCTTATTTACATGATAGATGCCCCTTGCAGAGTAGCACGAGCATCAGGAGCGTGTGGCATCGCCTCGTACAATTACATGTTAACTGCGCCTGCGCGGTGTAGAGTTCACTCAGAGCTGTTTAGGTTCGGCAATTTTCCGAAGCTCCGTAGTCGTTCGTACTGCGCAAGCGCTGCGCCTGCGCAGTACAGGGGGTCCTTATCCGGCGGGGGAACTTTTTCGGCAGGACACCGGAATTACACTACTGCCATCCAGTGGCGGTAGATGTAATTGGGGTAACTAAGCCAAAGTAATGGGAACTGAGTTACCATGAGGGGAAAAGTAATCAGTTAGATTACTCGTTACCCTCTAAAGTAACTGCGTTAGGTAACTCAGTTACTTACATCACTGCTGACAACATTTCTACAGCTGCACTGACAGCGACATAACTCGGATCCTGCTGACTCTGTTTTACATAACACACACCCAGCTATTGATTGATAGATGGGTGTGTTATATAAAATAGCCAGTATGTGATACAAGACATAAGGAGTCATGGGAACTGTAGTTCCCTGTGGGAGATGCAGAACGTAGCCCAGTGAAAGGAAATTACGTGCTTGCTCTGGTGAACTCCTCCCACCATCACTAACATTATCAAGCAGAGAAGTAATGGTTGGGGGGGGGGGGGATTAGAGCCCACAATTGCACCTAAATTGTAGGAAAATCATAATCTCATTCGTAATATTTATTACCATGTGTAGCTTTGAGGTGTTTATATATAGGGGTTTATTAAAATGAGCGCGCTGCCTTTAGTTGTACTTTAAGGCTGAACTCCAACAAACACTGCGTAAGCAGTTACAGCAAACATTTTTTTTCCCCTTTTGGAATATATATATCTATATATATATAGATATATATATACACACACACACACAGTATATCACAAAAGTGAGTACACCCCTCACATTTTTGTAAATATTTTATTCTACCTTTTCATGTGACAACACTGAAGAAATTACACTTTGCTACAATGTAAAGTAGTGAGTGTACAGCTTGTATAACAGTGTAAATTTTCTGTGCCCTGAAAATAACTCAACACACAGCCATTAATGTCTAAACCGCTGGCAACAAAAGTGTGTACACCCCTAAGTGAAAATGTCCACATTGGGCCCAATTAGCCATTTTCCCTCCCCGATGTCATGTGACTCCTTAGTGTTACAAGGTCTCAGGTGTGAATGGGGAGCAGGTGTGTTCAATTTGGTGTGATCGCTCTCACTCTCTCATACTGGTCACTGGAAGTTCAACATGACACCTCATGGCAAAGAACTCTCTGGGGATCTGAAAAAAATTATCTTTGCTCTACATAAAGATTGGCTAGGCTATAAGAAGATTGCTAAGACCCTGAAACTGATCTGCAGCACGGTGGCCAAGACCATACAGCGGTTTGACAGGACAGGTTCCACTCAGAACAGGCCTCGTCATGGTCAACCAAAGGAGTTGAGTGCACATGCTCAGCGTCATATCCAGAGGTTGTCTTTGGGTAATAGACGTATGAGTGCTGCCAGCATTGCTGCAGAGGGTTGAAGGGTGGGGGGTCAGACTTGTATTACCACTAAACAGTATTGTGCCTATTTCCTGGTACTAATTCACACCCGAGGTATCTATATACTTGTGCTTATAGTGCTTGCAGTAACATTCATTCAACCAGGTGTGTCAGAGGAACTGAGGTTGTTCTTGGAGTCGAGGAACAGAACAGCTCCTGAGGGGATATCACTACACAAGCTTTCATGCAGTGTTTTGTAGCTACCTTTTAAAATACCTACATCAAATAACACTATTGCTACATGGTATTTACAGCGGTTCACTTAGGTGCAGAGCACATGATCTGTAAATGATACCTGTTAAAGAAACCCCTTATTAACCCCAATCAGTCAAAATTAGCTAATTTCTCTTCTCCTCGTCACGGCTATTTTCTGCTGATTTGTTTTTCTATTTTATTTTTAACCAGTAATTCTTGCAAGATAGTTTAAAGGAGCTTTAAAAAAAAAAAGTTCAGGAATCATTTAAAGCCCAAAGGCATCCTTAACCACTTTGATGGATTTGACTGTAATGCCACGTACACACGGTTGGAATTTCCGATGGAAACAGTCCAATGGGAGCTTTTTATCGGAATTTCCGACCGTGTGTATGCCCATCTGTCTTTTCCTGTCGTAATTTCCGACGGACTTTGGATTGAGAACCTGTTCTTAATTTTTCCGACGGAAAGCCTTTCTATTGGATTTTCCGATCGTGTGTATGCAATTCCGACACGCAAAATTCCGACGCATGCTCAGAAACAATTCGACGCATGCTCGGAAGCATTAAACGTCCCTTTTATAGTGCCGTCAAACGTTTTGTATGCCACGGTGTTATTGACCATCGGAATTTGGTGTGACCGTGTGTAGGCAAGGCAGTTTGAGCGAAATTCCGTCGGAATTCCGACGGGAAAACCATCAGAGCTTTTTCCGACGAGAATTCCGACCGTGTGTACGCGGCATAAGAGATACGTCCTAATAAAGGAGGCATCTCCTATGTCCTGCTCTTCTTCAACTACCATCTCTCCCCCATTACTATTGCTTACAATTTATTGCAGTCAAAATGACAGTGAGTAATTGCTTTGTATTATACAGAAGGAACTATCTAGCTGGCAAGTTTTATTGCGAAAATACAATGAATCAATTTAATTGTTTCATTTTATTTACCATTTCATTTGTATCTCGGTCAAAGGCGTAACCTATGATCTGCATATAATATCAGTTAAAAACTTTACAAGTATAAAAACATTTTTTAACCACTTCAGCCCCGGACCAATTGGCAGCCAAAGGACCAGGCCCCTTTTTGCAATTCGGCACTGCGTCGCTTTAACTAACAATTGCGCGGTCATGCGACGTGGCTCCAAAACAAAATTGGCGTCCTTTTTTTCCCACAAATCGAGCTTTCTTTTGGTGGTATTTGATCGCCCCTGCGGTTTTTATTTTTTGCGCTATAAACAAAAATAGAGCGACAATTTTGAAAAAAATGCAATATTTTTTACTTTTTGCTATAATAAATATCCCCCAAAAATATATAAAAAAACATTTTTTTTCCTCAGTTTAGGCCGATACGTATTCTTCTACATATTTTTGGTAAAAAAAATCGCAATTAGCGATTATTGATTAGTTTGCGCAAAAGTTATAGCGTTTACAAAATAGGGGATAGTTTTATAGCATTTTTATTAATATTTTTTTTTTTATTAGTAATGGCGGCGATCAGCGATTTTTATTGTGACTGCGACATTTTGGCGGACACATCGGACATTTTTGACACATTTTTGGGACATTTGTCATTTATACAGCAATCACTGCTATTTAAATAGCACTGATTCCTATGTAAATGACAGTTGTAGTTAGGGGGTTAACCACTAGGGGGCGGGGAGGAGTCAGTGTGACGTGTTGTGTTTTTTTTTTACAGTAGGGGGGCGTGGCTGTACATCTGACGTCATTGATCGGCGTTCCCGATGACAGGGAACCGCCGATCACTGACAGTCAGTGTAGGAAGCGCGGGGAGAGGTTTGTTTACATAGACCTCTCCCCGTTCTTCAGCTCCGTAACCCGATCGCGGGATACCAGCGGCGATCGGGTCCGCTGGTCCCGCGGCCGTGGTCACGGAGCTCCCGACCGGGTCGCGCGCGCGCCCCCCGGGCAGGCAAATTAAAGGGGACGTACAGGTACGTGCTTTTGCCTGCCCGTGCCATTTTGTTGACGTATATCTACATGAGGCGGTCGGGAAGCGGTTGAAGTATACAAAAGGTAACTCTCAGCATGAGCTAAGCAGGGTACAATCGGTATAGTAGAAAGTTGAATAGAAGTCCATGTCTGACATTAAACAAGAACAGAAAAAACAAATAAACCACTCTGGAAATTGGACCATAACAGTTCCTGGAATCGGTATCAGCACACTACACATACTAGGATCTGCAGTTATAATAATGCTCAGCCAACAAATTAAATTCAAAATACTAACAACTACTTACAAAGCCATCCACAACTCGGCCCCCAGCTACATCACTGATCTAGTCTCAAAATACCAACCTAATCGTTCTCTTTGTTCCTCCCAAGACCTCCTGCTCTCCAGCGTTCCAGCTCTCTCATCACCTCCTCCCATGCTCACCTCCAGAACTTTTCCCAGAGCCTCTCCAATCCTACGGACTCCTTACCACAATCTGTCTGATTATATCCTACTCTATTAGCTTTTAGACAATTCTTGAAAACCCTCCTCTTCAGAGAAGCCTATGCTACCACCACCTAAAAACTGTATTTTCATTTTCTCCATCTGATTATCCCCCACAGCTATTACCTTTTGTTCCACTTGACCCTCCCTTCTAGATTGTAAGCTCCAACGAGCAGGGCCCTCTGATCCCTCCTGTATTGATTTGTATTGTAACTGTACTGTCTGCCCCCATGTCGTAAAGCGCTGCGCAAACTGTTGGCGCTATATAAATACTGTATAATAATAATAAGCACGTAAGAGCGATTTGCCAATGGAGTTGTAGTAAGGGTAGCATATAACAGATGGGAATAAACTTCAGCCCCTTAGGTCCCTGAGATTGTAAAATACATATCAGCGGATATTTAGAGAAACAAAATAAAAATGTATTCCTATTTAACATTTTATTAAAGGATAAGTTCACCTTTAGTAACATGTTACATGTTACACCCGTAATTAAGGTTAAAGGTTAAACATGTAACATGTTACTAATACTCTGCTCACCCCCTGCCCCGATCAGCCATTCCCCACAACCACTCTGCCCACACAGCCACATCATTCATTCACAACAGTCTGTGAATAAACTACAAGTCCTTCTTGTTCTTCCACTGCCAAAGATGACTTGTAGTTCTCAATGAACTACCAGGGCACTCATTAGTAATAGTGTCCTTGTAGTTCACGGACAGTTTTCTGCAGCTGAGCAACTGTCTGCCGATATGGAGGTATGGGCAGGCAACTGTAGGAGTCTGACATTGCACCCCCAATCTACTGATCGTGGGTGCAATGCAATACACATATTTGTCCTGCAAAATCGTGGAAACTTAGCCTTTAACCCCTAGGTAAACCTAATCAACCCTATTTTCTACTGCTTCTTCATAGCTACTGTTATTCGACTAATTTTTTATTACTACTTTTTTATCATCTATATTTATTTATTTTTCATTCCTTTTGATTGTTACTTTTTTTCATTGTCGCATAATAAGAAAATCAGCAAAATTGGAAAAAAAACTTTTTTCCTTTGCAAATAACTTTACATTTGACTTATCAACGTTAACGCTGATTAAAATAATTAAAATAATTTTAAAAATGCAATCCTTAAATTCCTAATTTTTTTTGTCTGGATTGCATAGAAAAATTTATTTACGAGACAATATTGCCAAAAGAAAGGCTAGTTTATCCCAAGCAATTTTTTGTGGGACAAACTAAGCTTTCCTTTGGTAATCTTGTCTTGCAGAACTATTTTATTTTCTATGTATTCCATTTTCATTTGAAAATAAAAAAAGTGCATTCCCCAATGTATGTATTAATTTGTTATCATATCTAATGGCAAACTTATCAGCAAATAAACAGGCCTATAGTGGAAATGAAATGGAAAAGTCAGGCACTGATGTGGACGAGAAGGCCTGGCTCGCAGTCTCCGCTCCAATTCATCCCAAAGGTGTTCTGTCGGGTTGAGGTCAGGACTCTGTGCAGCCCAGTCAAGTCCCCCCCCCCTCAAACTTGTTCATTCATGTCTTAAATGGCATGCATGATTACATGCACCTCCATCCCTAAATCGGAAATAAAAAGAAAGTTTTTTTTTGAGTGAGGCACAAGACAGGAGAAATTATGTAATTTGTTTAATTGGCATAAAAGCATACCTCACAACATGTGATACATGATTGAACGTGAGTATTTTAATCTATATACAAGACGATGACATACAAAAAAGAAGAATTTATATACGTATACATACACGCATCTGGAATCGCATAGCATCCCATGAAAGAAACTGGTATAAAACGCCAAATGCTTATTTTGGTAATGGATAAAAATGGGTTATAGGATACAGATGAATCACAGTTGAGGTCAAGCTATGTGTTGAGAACATGATGACATTGAATAGGCTTGACGCATTTCGTGGCCAGTTGCCATTCATCAGGAGTAAACGCATAGCATATCTGAAAAAAGTACCGAATAGGATCTAATGCTTTGCCCAGCTGGTAAGAGGAAAAGGTAGGGGCAAGGGGAAACAATGTGTGTATCTCCCTGAAATACTTATGTATAAATTGTTCTAAATAAGCAGAGTTGCAAGTCAGGATCTGCAAATTGAAGTCTATCCCGGGAGCTCAGATAATGAACCCAAGAAAGAAACGATCGCACCAACACACCCCAGGAACACCCTCCAAACGTAATGAGCAAGGGTAAAAAAAATGCAAATTTGTCTGTAAAGTAAATGATATAAGACCAATATGTGTGAATAGTACCAGTATATACATATTCATGGACTATAAACCAACACCCATTATTGCCTGAAAAAGTGAAAAGCATGGTGGATACAAAGTGAAGGCAATCATATACCACATAAAAAGAAGAGAAAATAAAAAGGTGAAAAATCGCATGAAAATCATGTAATTCCACAAACGGGGAAAGGATGAGGAAAAAAAGAAAGGTGTGCGGTCTTGGTGATAAAGAGGAAATCACAGCGATAGTTACCTGGTGACATTGCACAGAGACAAGCTCTATAACATGATGTGCATGTGTGAAAAGAAATACCAGAATGTGAACAAGAATCCCAGTGGGGGTATAAATAGCGCCCGACACTCCCTGGGCTCCTCCCAGTGCCATGCTAAGCAAGGAGGATCGAGGAGAGACGGTCTCACCACAGTGGCAAAACCATCCACTGGTGGCACCCAACTGCTCCACTCGTTTACCAGATAGATGATTAGCGTGCTTGCGTCATGATGTCTGCCAGGGCGCACAACACACGGCGCAGGGCGTGGCGCCGATACACATCAGGAAACCCGCCTGCTCCCCCGTTTAAAACACCACAGAGGGGGAGGGCACCCAATGTGCATCGCAGATCCCGGGTGTACAGACAGATACGCAGCCTGACAAGCAAAAACCACATACAGTAGAAACGATCACTAAACATGGAATGGTAAAGGATGTGTGTGTTCAAAAAACTAGACTCAGTAGAAATAGTAAAAATCAGGCAGTATATGCAAACAAAATGTATAGTATCATCCAAATCATACACGAGTATGAATTGTTCAAATTTTAACAAATTAATCTAAACCAACCAGTCAGTGTCCCTATTAATATGGAAAGCAAGTACGGTAATGGGACTTTAACCACTTCAGCCCCGGACCAATTGGCAGCCAAAGGACCAGGCCCCTTTTTGCAATTCGGCACTGCGTCGCTTTAACTAACAATTGCGCGGTCATGCGACGTGGCTCCAAAACAAAATTGGCGTCCTTTTTTTCCCACAAATAGAGCTTTCTTTTGGTGGTATTTGATCGCCCCTGCGGTTTTTATTTTTTGCGCTATAAACAAAAATAGAGCGACAATTTTGAAAAAAATGCAATATTTTTTACTTTTTGCTATAATAAATATCCCCAAAAAATATATAAAAAAACATTTTTTTTCCTCAGTTTAGGCCGATACGTATTCTTCTACATATTTTTGGTAAAAAAAATCGCAATTAGCGATTATTGATTAGTTTGCGCAAAAGTTATAGCGTTTACAAAATAGGGGATAGTTTTATAGCATTTTTATTAATATTTTTTTTTTTATTAGTAATGGCGGCGATCAGCGATTTTTATTGTGACTGCGACATTTTGGCGGACACATCGGACATTTTTGACACATTTTTGGGACATTTGTCATTTATACAGAAAACAGTGCTATTTAAATAGCACTGATTCCTATGTAAATGACAGTTGTAGTTAGGGGGTTAACCACAAGGGGGCGGGGAGGAGTCAGTGTGACGTGTTGTGTTGTGTTTACTGTAGGGGGGCGTGGCTGTACGTCTGACATCATTGATCGGCGTTCCCGATGACAGGGAACCGCCGATCACTGACAGTCAGTGTAGGAAGCGCGGGGAGAGGTTTGTTTACATAGACCTCTCCCCGTTCTTCCGCTCCGTAACCCGATCGCGGGATACCAGCGGCGATCGGGTCCGCTGGTCCCGCGGCCGTGGTCACGGGGCTCCCGACCGGGTCGCCCCCCGGGCAGGCAAATTAAAGGGGACGTACAGGTACGTCCTTTTGCCTGCCCGTGCCATTCTGTTGACGTATATCTACAGGAGGCGGTCGGGAAGCGGTTAAATGATGTGCATGATTACATGCACCTCCATACCTGGTGCGCAGCCATGTTGGAACAGGAAGGGGTCATCCCAAACTGTTACCACAAAGTTGGCACTTGAGAGCATGAAATGTCTTGGTATGCTGATGCCCTAAGAGTTCCCTTCAGTGGAACTAAGGGCCCAACCCCTGAAAAACAACCCCACACCATAATCCCCCCTCCACCAAATGATTTGGGACAGTGCACAAAACAAGGTCCATAAAGACATGGATGGGAAAAGGCATGTATTATGACACATAAATGCTCTTTAAGCTCCAAATACCAGGAAATTTCCTATAAAATCCTCACCCAATGGTATATAACACCTCAGAAGGCCAGGAGATGGTTCCACTCTGCCTCGGACATATGCTGGCGATGCAAGACTCATACCGGCACATTCTTACACATTTGGTGGGAATGTCCCCCCATCCTTGACTACTGGAACGAAATTAAGACTTGGATAAAACATATAACAGAAACTAACCTAGAATTAAATGCAGCTGCCTGCTTGATTAACATTGCCCCAACCACTTTAAGCCAATATAAGAAGAAAAACTCTCATACCCATTCATTGGAAAACCACAAAAGTCCCAGGAGTCAAGGATTGGTTAAATAGAATACAGTATATTTACAAAATGGAAGAAATTGTGGCTATGAAGAAAGAAAACAGTACAAACATCAACAAAACATGTCAACCATGGTTGATATTCACACTCTCGTCTGAATACCAATCACTCATTGCTTAAAATACCCGTTCTTTAATTCTACCGCTGCTAGAATTTAGACCACAACTGAACTATGTATATTTACCATAAGATAATGAACCTGTGTGCCTTGGACATATCTCCCCCCCCATTCCCCAATTCCCCAACCCCCCCTCCCCATCTCCTACCTTGTCCCTCCCTCTACAATCTCTTTATGTTTTATGTATTTATCTATTAATTTTGCGCCCAACCCCAGTCTTTCCTATTATTATTTCAACTGTAAAACCACACATTATGACACTCATTTTGTCAATATGTTGATACTATATACAGTGGTGTGAAAAAGTGTTTGCCCCCTTCCTCATTTCCTGTTCCTTTGCATGTTTGTCACACTTAAGTGTTTCGGAACATCAAACCAATTTAAACAATAGTCAAGGACAACACAAGTAAACACAAAATGCAATTTGTAAATGAAGGTGTTTATTATTAAAGGTGAAAAAAAATCCAAACCATCATGGCCCTGTGTGAAAAAGTGATTGCCCCCTAAACCTAATAACTGGTTCGGCCACCCTTAGCAGCAACAACTGCAACCAAGCGTTTGCGATAACGTGCAATGAGGCTTTTACAGCGTCCTGGAGGAATTTTGGCCCACTCATCTTTGCAGAATTGTCCTAATTCAGTTACATTAGAGGGTTTTCGAGCATGAACGGCCTTTTTAAGGTCATACCACAACATCTCAATAGGATTCAGGTCAGGACTTTGGCTAGGCCACTCCAAAGTCTTCATTTTGTTTTTCTTCAGCCATTCGGTGGTGGACTTGCTGGTGCGTTTAGGATCATTGTCCTGCTGCAGAACCCAAGTTCGTTTCAGCTTGAGTACACAAACAGATGGTCGGACATTCTCCTTCAGGATCTCTTGGTAGACAGCAGAATTCATAGTTCCTTTTATCATGGCAAGTCTTCCAGGTCCTGAAGCAGCAAAACAGCCCCAGACCATCACACTACCACCACCATATTTTACTGTTGGTATAATGTTCTTTTTCTGAAATGCAGTGTTCCTTCTACGCCAGATATACTTGGACACACACCTTCCAAAGAGTTCCACTTTTGTCTCATCGGTCCACAGAATGTTGTCCTAAAAGTCTTGGGGATCATCAAGATGTGTTGTGGAGAAATTGAGACGAGCTTTGATGTTCTTTTTGCTCAGCAGTGGTTTTCTCCTTGGAACTCTGCCATGCAGGCCATTTTTGCCCAGTCTTTTCCTGATGGTGGAGGCATGAAAGCTGACCTTAACTGAGGCAAGTGAGGCCTGCAGTTCCTTGGACGTTGTTGTGGGGTCTTTTGTGACCTCTTGGATGAGTCGTCGCTGCGCTCTTGGGGTAATTTTGGGCGGCCGGCCACTCCTGGGAAGGTTCACCACTGTTCCATGTCTTCGCCATTTGTGGATAATGGCTCTCACTGTGGTTCGCTGGATTCCCAAAGCTTTGGAAATGGCTTTATAACCCTTTCCAGACTGAATTACTTTCTTTCTCAATTGTTCCTGAATTTCTTTGGGTCTCGGCATGATGTGTAGCTTTTAACCACTTCAGCCCCGGACCATTTGGCAGCCAAAGGACCAGAGGTCTTTTTTCAATTTCGCACTGCACTACTTTAACTGGTAATTGCGCGGTCATGCAATTTTGTAACCAAACGAAATTTGCGTCCTTTTCTTCCCACAAATAGAGCTTTCTTTTGATGGTATTTGATTGCCTCTGTGATTTTTATTTTTTGCGATATAAACGGAAAAAGAGCGAAAATTTTGAAAAAAAAAAGAGATTTTCTACTTTTTGTTATAAAAAAAAAAATCTAATAAACTCAATTTTAGTCAAACATTTGGGCCAAAATGTATTCAGCCACATGTCTTTAGTAAAAAAAATGCCAATAAGCGTATATTTATTGGTTTGCGCAAAAGTTATAGCGTCTACAAACTAGAGTACATTTTCTGGAATTTACACCGCTTTTAATTTATGACTGCCTATTTCATTTCTTGAGGTGCTAAAATGGCAGAGAAGTACAAAACCCCCCCAAATGACCCCATTTTGGAAAGTAGACACCCCAAGCTATTTGCTGAGAGGCATGTTGAGCCCATTGAATATTTTTTTTTTTTAGTCCCAAGTGATTGAATAAAGACAAAAATAAAAAAGATTTTTTTTTTTTTCAAAAAGTTGTCACTAAATGATATATTGCTCACACATGCCATAGTTATATGTGGAATTGCACCCCAAAATACATTTTGCTGCTTCTCCTGAGTATGGGGATACCACATGTGTGGGACTTTTTGGGAGCCTAGCCGCGTACGGGGCCCCGAAACCCAAGCACCGCCTTCAGGATTTCTAAGGGTGCAAATTTTTGATTTCACTCCTCACTACCTATCACCGTTTCGAAGGCCATAAAATGCCAAAATAGCACAAAACCCCCCCAAATGACCCCATTTTGGAAAGTAGACACCCCAAGCTATTTGTTGAGAGGCATGGTGAGTATTTTACAGCTCTCATTTGTTTTTGAAAATGAAGAAAGTAAAGAAAAAAAATTTTTTTTTTTTCTTTTTTTCAATTTTCAAAACTTTGTGACAAAAAGCGAGATCTGCAAAATACTCACCATACCTCTCAGCAAATAGCTTGGGGTGTCTACTTTCCAAAATGGGGTCATTTTGGGGGGTTTTATGCCATCTGGGCATTCCATGGCCTCCGAAACTGTGATTGGCAGTGAGAAGTGAAATAAAAAAATTACACCCTTAGAAAGCCTGAAGGCGGTGATTGGTTTTTTGGGGTTCCGTACGCAGCTAGGCTCCCAAAAAGTCCCACACATGTGGTATCCCCGTACTCAGGAGAAGCAACAGAATGTATTTTGGGGTGTATTTCCACATATGCCCATGACATGTTTGAGCAATATATCATTTAGTGACAACTTTTTGTAAAAAAAATATATATATTTTTTTTTTTTTAATTATTCAATCTCTTGGGACAAAAAAAAAAAAATATTTAATGGGCTCAACATTGCTCTCATCAAATAGCTTGGGGTGTCTACTTTCCAAAATGGGGTCATTTGGGGGGGGTTTGAACTGTCCTGGCATTTTATGCACAACATTTAGAAGCCTATGTCACACGTCACCCACTCTTCTAACCACTTGTAGACAAAGCCCTTTCTAACACTTTTTGTTTACATGAAAACATATTTTTTTTTTGCAAGAAAATTACGTTGAACCCCCAAACACTATATATAATGTTAAAGCAAAGGCCCTACAGATTAAAATGGTGGGTGTTGCATTTTTTTTTTCCACACAGTATTTGCGCAGCGATTTTTCAAACGCATTTTTTGTGGAAAAAATACACTTTTTTTTATTTTAATGCACTAAAACACACTATATTGCTCAAATTTTTGATGAAATAAAAAATATGATCTTAGGCCGAGTACATGGATACCAAACACGACATGCTTTAAAATTGCGCACAAACACGCAGTGGCGACAAACTACATACATTTTTAAAAGCCTTTAAAAGCCTTTACATGATACCACATTAGATTCACGGAGGAGGTCTACTGCTAAAATTACTGCCCTCGATCTGACCTTCGCGGTGATACCTCACATGCATGGTGCAATTGCTGTTTACATATGACGCCAGACCAACGCTTGTGTACGCCTTTGCGCAAGAGAAGGGGGGGCAGGGGTGCTTTTTTTTTTTTTTTTTGTTTTTTTTTTATTTATTTAGCTTTTTTATTTTATTTTTAAACTGTTCCTTCCATTTTTTTTCTTTGTTATGATTTTTATTGTTATCTCAGGGAATGTAAATATCCCCTATGATAGCAATAGGCAGTGACAGGTACTCTTTTTTTGAAAAAATTGGGGTCTATTAGACCCTAGATCTTTCCTCTGCCCTCAAAGCATCTGACCACACCAAGATTGGTGTGATAAAATGCTTTCCCAATTTCCCAATGGCGCGGTTTATATCCGGGAGGGGGGACATTCCCTCCCACTGCTTGTAAAAGCAGTCTAGAGGCTAATTACCCGCTAGAATTGCTTTTACATGAAAGCCGATCACTGGCTGAAAAGAATGATACCAAGATGATACCTAAACCTGCAGGCATCATTCTGGTATAACCATTCAAAGTCCAGCAACATACTGGACATATATTGTAATCTTTTTTTTTTCATGCAGCCTCTTGGCTGAACGAAAAAAAGAGATTGATTGGTGGGTATGCCCACCATTAGAATACCTCCCTTCATCCACCCACTTCTAATGATGGGCATACATGCACCATTTATATATGCCGATGCATGGGGGCATCCTCCCGCAAAAGTTATGCCGTGTACACACGGTCGGAATTTCGACCGTATGTACGTGGCATTAGGAGCCAATCGCTCCTCCCCCCCCCCTGCTGCCCCCATGCTTCGGCATATATGCTCTTTTTTTTAACTGTGGTGGTGAAATCACCTCCTACAGCGTTGGAGTCGCGGCTTTATGTATCGTGGGAGCAAACGCTGTTGCTGTCAAGATAAATAAATCCGCGTTGCAACTGAATGGCGCACCTGAAAACAAAAAAATGCTTAACACTAAAACACAGTAAACAAAATTACATACCTGAAAAGCAAGCATGATAAAACATGATAAAACATAATAAAACATTGCAGAATAGAATGGAGTAAAAAAAGAGCAACAATAGAGAGAGAATAGAGTGAGAGAGAGAACAATAAAACGACAACTATTTTTATTTTTTTTATTTTTTTGAGATTCACAGGTAAAAAAGCTCCTGACTGAAGCGACTGAATCAAAACGCTACCACAAAAAAAATGTTAGCGATCGCAGGGATCAGGCCTGACTCTGCGAACGCTGCAGTTATGTGTGCTTAGTGTTTTGTAAGTGACAGTGATCGATCGATACTGCACTTGGGTGGGCTGGGCTGGGCGGAGGGGGAAAACGCAGGTGCTAGCAGGTATCTGGGCTGATCCCGCTAACAATGCGTTTTTTTTTGGAACCCTAAACTGCTGGGACGCTAGTATAGATCTGATCAGATCAGATATTGATCTGTTCAGATACTGTACCACTAAGGTAGGTGTATGCTTTGCGCGTGGGTGTTTGCGGTACTGGCACTAACCTGGGGCGACGCAGACCTTATTTGACCCTAAAACCTAATTGATATCACCCGCCGGGCGATCAGGGGGTTAAACCGTTATTGGGTAATAAATGGCGGGTGCCCTGACAGTATAAAAAATAAAGCTAACTAACCAGCGTCACCCGTAACAGTAATACAAAAAAAAACTGGTTACCTAGCGACACTAATGCAGCGATCAGAAAAACGATCGCTTAGTGACACTGGCAAAAGGGGGTGAAAGGGTTAACTAGGGGCAATCAGGGGGTTAAAACCTTTATTAGGTAATATATGGGGGTACCTGACGCTATATAAAAACCTGACGGGGAACCTAAATAACGAAATAACTAACTGGCTAACCAGCGTCACCAGTGACAGTTATACAGTGATCACTGGTGAAAGGGTTAACTCTAGGGGCAATCAGGGGGTTAAAACCTTTATTTAGGTTGTAATATGGGGGTACCTGACCTATAAACCTATTTATGAACCTATATAAACATGGCGGTTACCTAAAAAAAAAAAATGGTTACCTAGCGACACTAATGCAGCGATCAGAAAAACGATCGCTTAGTGACACTGGCAAAAGGGGGTGAAAGGGTTAACTAGGGGCAATCAGGGGGTTAAAACCTTTATTAGGTAATATATGGGGGTACCTGACGCTATATAAAAACCTGACGGGGAACCTAAATAACGAAATAACTAACTGGCTAACCAGCGTCACCAGTGACAGTTATACAGTGATCACTGGTGAAAGGGTTAACTCTAGGGGCAATCAGGGGGTTAAAACCTTTATTTAGGTTGTAATATGGGGGTACCTGACCTATAAACCTATTTATGAACCTATATAAACATGGCGGTTACCTAAAAAAAAAAAAATGGTTACCTAGCGACAGCAGTGACACTAATACAGCGATCAGAAAAACGATCGCTTAGTGACACTGGCAAAAGGGGGTGAAAGGGTTACCTGGGGGGCAATCAAGGGGTTAAACCTTTATTAGGGGGGGGTAGGGGGCTACCTTGGACCTAAAACTAACTGCACTGACAGTTATTACAGTCACACTGACACTAAATGCAGTGATCAGTAAAAAAATGATCACTGCAATTAGTGACACTGTGACTGGGGGGGGAGGGGGTGATCTGGGGGGTGATCTGGGGGTGACAGGGGGGTGTTTTGTGTGCCTATGTGTACTGGTGTCAGTGTACTGTTGGTGCACTAACCTTTAGACGTTCACAGCTCGGCGTTCCGGTCACATAGACCGGCGCACCGAGCGTGACATCACTTCCTCTGCCTGTGTTTTGATTGACACAGACAGAGGAAGCATCTGATTCGCCAGGAGCGATCGCGAGGGGGTGGCCAGAAACCACTGGCCGTCCCCTCATCCCGGATCGCTCCTGAAGCGATCCCGACCGTCCCCGCCGGCCGGGGGGGTCCGATCGGACCCCCCACCCGCCGGAAGAATGGCACGTACAGGTACGTGGTTCTGCCTGTACGTGCCATTCTGCCGACGTATATATACAGGGGGCGGTCGGCAAGTGGTTAAGGATCTTCTGGTGGACCTGTGTCAAGCAGCTCCTATTTAAGTGATGCCTTGATTGTGAACAGGTGTGGCAATAATCAGGCCTGGGTGTGGCTAGAGAAATTGAACTCAGGTGTGGACAACCACAGTTATAGTATGTTTTAACAAGGGGGGCAATCACTTTTTCACACAGGGCCATGATGGTTTGGATTTTTTTTCACCTTTAATAATAAACACCTTCATTTACAAATTGCATTTTGTGTTTACTTGTGTTGTCCTTGACTATTGTTTAAATTGGTTTGATGTTCCGAAACACTTAAGTGTGACAAACATGCAAAGGAACAGGAAATGAGGAAGGGGGCAAACACTTTTTCACACCACTGTAACTCTATCAAAACATGTTTCCATACCAATGTCAATAATTTTTTGTTATTAAGAGTTCTTTGTAAACTTGAATATGCTTTCAATAAAAACCTTTGATTGTGAAAAAAAAAAGACATGGATGAGCAAATTTGGAGTGGAGGAACTTGACTGTCCTCACCTCAACCCGATAGAACACCTTTGTGATGAATTAGAGCAGACTGCAAGCCAGGCCTTCTCTTCCAACATCAGTGCCTGACCTCACAAATGTGTTTCTGGAAGAATGGTCAAACAGTCCCATAAACACACTCTTAAACCTTGTGGACAGTCTTCCCAGAAGAGTTGGAGCTGTTATAGCTGCAAAGGGTGGGCCAACTCAATATTGAACCCTACGGACTAAGACTGGGATGCCATTAAAAGTTCATGTGGGTGTAAAGGCAGACGTCCCAATATGTATTTAGCCAAAATGATAAAATTTTGGCAAAATTACCCAATTTTAAACATTTTTTAGCAAAACTAGTATCGCTCGCTCCTACTATACTGGTCATGCCAATGTGCCTGGGTTAACTTGGTCAGGGATTACTTTCCATGTCTTATATTTGTGCTGTGCATCTCTTGCTTCCATAAAGTATCTCATAGAGTATTGTTCAAAGTAACGACCTCAGACTGGAAACCAGGCAATTTAAGTTGAAAGAAAGGATCTGTCACATGCAGAAACTTTTTGTGCTTTTGAAAAGTATATTTTGGAATTGAAATAGGCAGTATTGCCTGGGTCTGCATGATGATTTGTGTTTACCATTCAGCAGTGTACGTTTACTATTCTCTACTCTGATGTGGTCTTTTGTTCTTGAACATTCCTCCTCTACCTATTGTGCGTGCTGCTTTGTTTCCTTTGCATCCTAATTATCTGAGATCCTGCAGATGTCATAACAACTCTTTGATGACAAAACGGTAACATTGACAAATTTCTTTCTCCTTTTCTTCCTAACTAAACTGTCAAAACAAAGTGTTCTAGGCAACGAGAAAGCAGCACTGAAGCATTAAAGAGACATCCCCTTTAATATGTCCAACTGCCAGTGAAAGAAATTAAATGAGATTAGCAGGTTTAAATAATGATAATGCGTCTTCTGCTCCCTGATGACTAAATTAAAACTTTCATTTAAACAAACCCTTCAGGAATAACTGTACTTTTAAAGCACATGAATATTAATACATTAATATATATGTTGATTCTTAAAGCGGAAGTAAACCCATCGCTTTAACGGCTTCAAAAAAAAGTTACGTTCCCAGCATGCTGTAGAATGCTAGCTGTCACGTTGGTTGTGCTCTCAACCAAACTGTCGAACCATCCAATGGCTGGAGTCATAACTGATCACATGTGCAGCATCATGGCAGTTGAAGATTAGACAGAGGCCAAGATGGCAGCTTCCTTGGCTGAAAATGATAGGAGGGCTTACTTCCGCTTTAAAAAAATGAAAGTGGTGGAAAACCCTTACATATACCCAGTGAAGTGACCAGTGGCAGCCCATAATGCAGGGCGCATGGGCGACTCCACCCCTATCCATGCGTCGGGCCCCCTAATCTACATGCTTGGCGCCGGACACATGGATTCCAATCTGGGTTTTATTTTTTTGAAGCACGTGATTAGAATCAGAAGCTCTAATAGGCTTCAAAAAAGGGTGGGTGGACCCAGTGGTGTGAATATAGCGAATTAATGGACCCACCCAGTTGTGTGACAATAGCAAATTAATATTGGCTTCCTGATTCTCCAATCAGGAAGCGGGTCTGAGACCCATTTCCCGATTGGCCGAAAAGGAGAAGAATTTCAATTGGCCTAGGAGGAGGAGGGAGGAGACGCACGGCGGGAGTCACCATGATGCCGAGGAGGAGATGCAGGGAAAGCTGCTGCCCAGAGGGAGGCACTGCTTGCGCCATAGATGGGGCTTGTGATGGGCTCGTGACCGTCCAACTGACCGGCCCGGGGGGGGGCTGTGTGTGCACTGTTTGCCGCCCCCCAAAAAAATTAGCTACCTGCAGCCACTGGAAGTGACTGGCCATAGGTGATACATGGAAATTAAACAAATCCTCCTACATAAGTTGTACCTGTTTATCTGCAGTCTACTCTTCACTACAGCCATTCAAACTGTAGAATTTAAAGAGCTTGTCTCAGCTGTCAGCTCTGTAAGGGGGGGTAGACTGGTAGTCCGTCACATCCTCCATGTTTCCCTCTCTCTCAAGGGTCACACATGAGAGGTTCCCCCTCGGGGTGGGATCTTTGGACTATGTCAGATATTGATCGGGGTTACTAACCCTTGCATGGGGTAATTCTTCACCCAAGGGCATGCTCACCATAGCCCAGGGACAGGCAGGAGCCACGGTCATGTGAAAAGTCAAACGGTCTCCGCTCTCCTAACTCAGTGATAAGCCACTTGTGTGCAGTACCCAAGATACGGAATTACTCTTTAAGCATCTTCGTGTTCTACACACTTGCTTTGATGTATGATTTGCATTTGCTGAGCCACTGCCCACTCCTCCAGTCAGCATACCTCTGTTACCTCACTCCCAGTAACAGTATGTGGTCCCACTGAGCACATAGCATGAACCTCATACCTGCTCTCACTTAACTCTTCTCTTTCCTTACCAAGTGACCAGGCCTAGATCTCTGTAACACTGGTCCACTCCCAAGTACCACATCAACGACTGGTTGCTATTTCTCCCTGTAGTTACTAATGAAACTTTGTGGTAGTGAGGTTTCATATACCCAATATTGTGGTTGAGGACCCAAGTTCTTTAATAGCATGCCTAGACCTTACATGCACCCCTTTCAATAACTTCCCTTTTATAGAACATGGGAGGGAGTCTGGACCCCAGCAAAAGCCTGCAAACTACCTGAGAATGGCAGCACAAACATTAACCCCTCCCCCCCTGACCTTGGCAGCTGGGTGCTAACTACACATACAGTAGGCTACCTACCTACAGCTCTGAGAGTTGATTGGAGAGAAAGAACATGCCCTCCTTCACATCACACAAGAACAGAGCTGAGGCAGTCAATCACTGGCTTTTTGCTAGAGATCCCTCCCCTGTCACCTCTTTTTCTTGGCGTCAGGAAAACTTGTCAGAAGTGAAGCAGAGGAACGGGGCAGTGGACAGAAATTACATTTAGTGTTCTGGATTGAGACAAGTACACACTATAGAGGGAAATGCTTTGTTCATATATTTGATGTCTGAGGTTTACATCCATTTCAACAAACATAACCTATTAGCTTTTTTCCCTGTGCTTTAAGAACTTTCATCACAGGCCCAGATCATTATAGCAATTAGTTTGTCTGTAGTCCGCACTGTAACTGCAGACCAGGACTGAAACTAACAAAGAAGACATCTACTACACATACAACTTGTTTTCTGCACTGGTCCAAATCATTTGGTGGAGGGGGTTATGGTGAGGGGTTGTTTATCGGGGGTTAGGCTTGGCCCCTTAGTTCCAGTGAAGGCAACGGTTAAGGCGTCATCATGCAAAGACATTTTGGACAATTTCATGATCCCAACTTTGGTGGGAACAGTTTGGGGATGGTCCATTCCTATTTCAATATGACTGCGCACCAGTGCACAACGCAAGGTCCATAAAGACATGGATGAGCGAGTTTGGGGTGGAGGAAGTTGACTGGCCTGCACAGAGTTCTGACCTCAAGCCGATAGAACACCTTTGGGATGAATTAGAGCGGAGACTGCAGGCCAGGCCTTCTCTTCCAACATCAGTGCCTGACCTCACACATTCGCTTCTGGAAGAATGGTCAAACATTCCCATAGACACACTACCCTGTTTCCCCGAAAATAAGACCTAGCGTGATTGTCGGTGATGGCTGCAATATAAGCCCTACCCCCCAAATAAGCCCTACCCTGTTTCCCCCAAAATAAGCCCTACCCTGAAAAGAAGACCTACAAGGACTTTAACTAGGACTTATTTGGGGGTAGGGCTTATATTGCAGCCATCACCGACAATCACGCTAGGTCTTATTTTCGGGGAAACAGGGTACTAAACCTTTTGGTCCACCTTCCCAGAAGAGTTGAAGCTGTTTATAGCTGCAAAGGTTGGGCCAACTCAATATTGAACCCTACGGACTAAGACTGGGATGCCATTAAAAATCATGTGCGTGTAAAGGCAGGAGTCCCAATGCTTTTGGTAATATATTGTATATGTTTCATTTAATAGGGAGATTTGGTAAAGAAGGCTGTTCACATAGCAAAGTAAACAAGGTGAAGCTGTGTTCATCTTAAATATCCAATACTGTGTAAAAGACAGTGAAAGAGAGTTGGTTGATTGAAGCAAACACAGCTTCAATCAATCGGACTAAATCGACCACCACCTGAGCACAGCGCCAGTTCCAGACCTCACAGGACCCTAAGCCTTTTTGACTCACTGTCGTACGACATGTGTGTCCACCCCAGTCGGTAAGGCCCCTTTCACACCGGGGCGTTTTTCATGCGGTGCAGCGCTAAAAATAGCGCCTGTTCACCGCATGAAAAAATCCGGCCCCTTTAACTCCAGTGTGAAAGCCGGCGGGCTTTCACACTGGAGCGGTGCGCTAGCAGGATGACAAAAAAAGTCCTGCTAGCAGCATCTTTGGAGCGGGATAGGAGCGGTGTGTTCACCGCTCCTATACCGCTCCTTCCCATTGATTAGAATGGGAGACCGCGGTAAAACCGCGGCAATACCGCCGCGAAGCGCCGCTACGGCGGCGCTCTGCGGGGGGTGTTTAACCCTTTTTCGGCCGCTCGCGGGGGGTAAAACCGCACCGCGAGCGGCCGAAAACCGCGGTGAAAACGGCGGTAAAGCAGCGCTAAATATAGCGCTGCTTTACCGTCACCGCGGCTCACCGCCCCAGTGTGAAAGGGGCCTAAGAGTATTTATTTACTTACCTTCAAAGTTCAGAGTGACTACAGACAAGTTGTTTCCGATCCCCATTGGTTTGGCGTCACCTCAATAAGAAAATTTTTTCTTCATTTTCACAATCATGTGGACTGTTATCTCGTATTGATTTACGTATTTAATGTGTCCCAACACTTTCACTATTGTTGTTTATACACAATTCAATTTCTTTTAAATACACATTGCATTGAGATAAATGTATGATTTGACTTCACTGTACACATTAGCGTTACACTTTTTGGTCCATTAATCACTGGAGAAACAAAATACTGCAGAACATACTGGAGAAAAAAATGAATGTATTATTTTAATTCATAGAGCACTGACATATTCTTTGGTGTTTTCCATTCATATAAACACACACTGGGATCAGTATGGGTAGAAACAATCAACATATGAGTACGTTTCTGGATTGTGGAAGAAAGCATAAAACATTAAAGCTCCAGAGAACTGAACCCAGACACCCAGTGCTGCAAAGCAAAATACCAATTATATAACTTTCACGCAGCCACCGCATTATTTGTCGATAATCCCTTAGTAGATTATGTGGACATCTTGTATGTTGTAGAGTAGAACCTAGCTTCTTTGCAAAATAACATTTAATGAGTGGAAACCGCCATATGCTGTTTTCTTTGGAAAGTCTCTGTCACAGACTATAATGGATCAGTGCCCCTGAGGATAAATTATCATGGAAAATAGCAGAGTATTTGTTTGTATTTTCTGAATATAGTTTATAAGCATTGTTTATAAACAGGAGCTTACTCTAAATAAAGTATTAGACTAGGTCCACACTTGAGATACCCAATGTGCGATTATGTAGTGCAACTTGGATGCAACTTTGATAAAAATTTGTATATTCTATGGGGCCAAAATTGCCCTGGATCAAAGTAGTATGGGAACCGTTTCCAAAATTGTGCCGCGCTGAGTTGCATTGATGTGAATGGGCACTATTATATAGACTGTGTTTTCTATTCTCATGCAGTTTTGTGCAACTCAAGTTGCATTTGAAATTGCACTAGTGTGAACCAGGCCTTAGTGTCAGCATAGCAAGTCTCAATAAGAATAAACGGTCTGTGGATCAACTCAACTAGTACCATTTCCAGCTCTGGGTGAGGTGGTCAGCTGTTTGGGGTGCCATTCAGTGTTGGGTGCCATTTTTTTTATGTAATCTTTATTTGAATTTTTTTTGCATCATACAACATATAAAAGGCAAACAAAACACATAAAGAAGAGTAAAAACATACTTTACATAAAGAATCCTCGTTGGTGTCATATGCATTACTCAATTTAACTGATTAAAAAAAGGGGGAGAGAGGAAGCAAAGGAACATCATAATTCAACTATATCATATGAACACTAACATCAATGAATCGCCCCTGTCATTATCCCCTGACATGATACTATTGATGACTCAGACCCCCAAACGTGGATAAAAACTGTGAGTAAACAAATAAAAAGGAAAAATACCAAACAAAACAAAATAAACAAAACATATTAAGGTGTCATTCCATGCTGGTTTGTTTCGTTTAAGGATCGGGAGCCCCCACAATTACACTCCTGATTGTTAAAAAGTAAAAAAAAAAAAAAAAAGATCCACGTCCTGTCAGAGGAGAGGAGACCGATGGTGTGTCCCTTGTACATAGGGACACCGATTGGTCCCCTCCCCCCACAGTTAGAATCACTCACATAGGGAACATATTAACCCCTTGATCACCCCCTAGTGTTAACCCCATCCCTGCCAGTCATATTTATACAGTAATCAATGCATTTATAGCATGGATCGCTGTATAAATGTGAATGGTCCCAAAAATGTGTCAAAAGTGTCCGATATGTCCGCCGCAATATCGCAGTCCAGATAAAAATTGCAGCTCGCCCCATTACTAGTAAAAAAAAAAAAAATGCTATAAATCTATCCCCTATTTTGTAGACGATATAACTTTTGCGCAAACCAATCAATATATGCTTATTGCAATTTTTTGTTTTACCAAAAATATGTAGAAGAATACGTATGGGCCTAAACTGAGGAAAAAATTTGTTTAAAAAAAAAAAAAAATTGGATATTTATTATTGTAAAAAGTAAAAAAAAATATTGCGTTTTTCCAAACTTGTCCCTCTTCTTTTGTTTATAGCGCAAGAAATAAAAACCGCAGATGTGATCAAATACCACCAAAAGAAAGCTCTATTTGTGGGGAAAAAATTTTATTTGGGTACATCGTTGCATGACCGCGCAATTGTCATTCAAAATGCGACAGCACTGAAAGCTGAAAAATGGCTTGGTCAGGAAGGGGGTGTTCGTGCCTGGTAGGCAAGTGGTTAATAACCAACTCAATTTCTGGCAAGGAGATGGGGGTATCTAGCTGGTCGCTAATTGAGGTAGCGAGCTGCTGGGACTGGGCCTTCTCTAAATATTGCAGAATACGTTCCACCCTCTGAGATTCCATGGAACCAGGCAGAGTAGTAGGGAGATGGTATAGTTGGGCAAAGTAATCCCTAAAGGCATTAGCTATTTTCGATGAAAGAATCACGGAGGGGCACGCCGCAGTGGGGAGCTTATGAACATGTCCCGAGTCACGTTGACGTTTGAGAGCATTTTCATAGAATTTGTGGGAAACGTGGCATAGTCGCGCCCGAATCCGAACATCAAGCAAGTAGACAGTTCCTGCCTAGGAGAATGTAGTTCCAGCATCATCTTTGGGGTAACGCAGCGTTTATGGGCGAGTTCAGTCAGACGGATTTTTTGACAAGAGGGTTTGCAGTTTCCTGTCTTCTGCCTTTTTTCTTTTTTTTTTTACATGAAGGTAGTAGGACAGTTGCAGTCCTGAGGCTCCTGCTACCTGAGTAGCTTTTGGGAGTGGTATGTATACCCCCGAGGGGGAGCATTCGGAGACAGTTCAGTTCAGTATATGTGGTTGACGTCCCATGGTTCCAACTATGCACATGTCCTAACAAGGGCACAGGGATGTAGCCGAGTGGTCTACCATGGCAGTCTTATACAGTGAGTTCCACAACAGTAACAACAGGTGGAAAACAAGGTGTTGCAAGGTATGGTTCAAAAAGCCAGGTAGACCCTGAAGCTCTGCAAAGTTAGTTAAGAGGCATTTGGTGTAAGGACAATGAGCGTATGGGCATATATATACCTACCACCACCATCACTACCACCCCCATCTATCCCAGCCTCCACATTTTTTTCTTATCTTGTGAAGCACTTTATACTAACCTAAGTCCCTTGCTGGCACTGTTTCTGGATGTAGGGGACTAATTCAGTGCTACAGATGTGCCTGTGTCGACTGGTCCCCAAGATTCCCCTGACATTGGTGTTACTCTACTTCTGGACCCTGGAAGAACTCCACTGCTAGACAGCCATTAATGTCTAAACCGCTGGCAACAAAAGTGAATATAAGTATAATAATGCCGCATACACGATCGGAACCCTCCGGACAGAAAAAGCCTTAACCCTCTTGGGCATGGAGTTCACCAGAGATTCAAAGGTTGCCACTGGAGTCCTCTTCCACTCCTCCATGAAGACATCATGGAGCTGGTGGAAGTTAGAGACCTAGACAGCCAATTGCAAGTGTCTACATCACACAAGCAGTGATGTGGACATCCGAAGAAGGACCCCATCTCATGTGAACCACAGAGAACAGCAGACTTAGAACTGGAGCATTATGTGACTGTGCCTCTAGGTAAGGGCATTAGCTTTTTGTTTCGTTTTTTTAAGACTGCAATTAGTTACAGAGGGGTGGGAAGGAGGTTAATACAAAATTTGCCCAAGGATGGGCTTTAAAGTGGTTGAAAGTCCCATGTCTAAAAATTGATAGATTACATAGTTACACAGCTTATGAGGTTGAAAACAAAGACACAGGTCCATCCAGTTCAATCTATGTGTGTATTGTTGTGTAACTTTTATTTTCTGAGAATTCCCATAGCCCTGTATATTCTGTTTCCTGAGGAAGACAGTTGTGAACACCTTCAGCTGGGACCACATATCACTGCTCCAGCAGTAAGGAACCCTTTCCACAATCTAAAGTTGAACCTTCTTTCTTCTAACAACAAATCGTGGCCGCATGTCCTCTTCAGGGACCTTAGGGTAAACAGTTTATTACAGTTACTCGAGTCACCTGTGGTATATTTGTGCATTGTAATCATATTCTCCCTTAACCGCCTCTTCTCCAGAGTGAAGAACTGTAATCTATGTAATTGATCCTCATAGCTGAGGTCCTCCACCCCCCTCATTCATTTTGTTACCCTTCACTGAACTCTTTCTAATTCAACAACATCTTTCCTGAGGATTGGTAACCAAAACTGAAGTGCATAATCAAGATGAGAGTGAACCAATGTTCTGTACAGGAGTAGAATTATTGATTTATCTCTGAAATGTTTGCTTTTTTTTAATGCATGACAGTATTTGCTAGCTTTGCGAGCTGCGGCTTGACATTGCATGCTATTGTTGTGTGTGATCTACAAACAACTGCATATCGTTTTCCATTACTGATTCTCCCAGGGGAGCCCTTCCTAATGTGTAGTTTGCTTGTTTTTTTTTGGCATCCAAGTGCATAACAATATATATATATATGTGTGTGTATCGCCCTGCTCCTGATGGGCAGACGCTATAAGTAGAAATTTAGTTTGTCTGAGCTGTAGTTTAAGCTCAGACTGATTATGTCAAAATTCTGGTTCTGTTCCAGTTCAGCTGGGTTGTGTGGTTTTCCACTTGGCCGAGTGGGTGGCGCTCTCGTTGTTGGCCAAGGTTGGAAATTGCAACAAGCTGGGTGTATTGAGTTCCCCTATTTGCCCGGAAACAGTCAGTGGGAGTGGTCTACCCACTGTGATTTCTGGGAGAGGGTACTTAAGGGACAGACCCCTTGATAGGGTGTGTTCCGACCTTATGGCCCTCCTGGCCCAAGGTGTGTTGCTGCCAGTCAAATTGTCTAGGGACCGGCTGGCCCGAGGCTTCATTACTGAAAGGTAGGCCCAGAGGTCCTGGGGCCTACCGATCCAGGGGTGGTCCTGTGCTGTCTTGCCTACGGGGAGAAGTCAAGCAATTGGAGGATCCAGGGGAGGACTTTTCAGAGAGAGGACCGAGCAGCAAGGCTGGTGCCTCTAGAAAAGCATGGAGACTCAATTGGAGGACGCATCCTGGGTCATCTACCTCACAGTATCGCCGGATTGGCTGAAAGAAACTGGTACTGTGTGACTGTTCTTTGATATTGCAAAAGTTGCTGGTTACACAATCCTGTGGCAGAGGATTGTGCAAAGGTTCTACAAATTCTTTAAGTCTGTGGCAGAGACTATGACCGAGCATCGCATCGGCTGCTAGGTCAGTGAGAGAGGCCTATCCGGTGGTTGCTGGATCCAGTTGTGGAGCTTTTTGGCCTCTGGATCAAGAAGTATCCCTGACCCGCAATTATAAGGTACCTGAATCCCCCTAAACCCTCTATCCCTCTACTGAAATATCTTTTCTGTCAATAAAGCATTGCAAAAAAAAGGACTAAGTGTCGGAGCTGAAATCTGTGAGAAATTCTTTAATGGGACCTCTATGATGGACACGGTGGAATGGTGAGGTAACGGTAAGTCCAATCGAAATATCAGCAGCTCCTTCGGGGGTAAGTGCTACATACACACACACACACACACAGTATCTCGCAAAAGTGAGTACACCCCTCACATTTTTGTAAATATTCTGTTATATCTGTTCATGTGACAACACTGAAGAAATTACACTTTACTACAATGTAATGTAGTGAGTGTACAGCTTGTATAACAGTGTAAATTTGCTGTCCCCACAAAATAACTCAACACACAGCCATTAATGTCTAAACCGCTGGCAACAAAAGTGAATATAAGTATAATAATGCCGCGTACACGATCGGAATTTCCGGACAGAAAAAGACCGATGAGAGCTTTTCATCGAAAAATGCGACCGTGTGTAGGCTCCATCGGAATTTTGCTGGCCGAATTTTCGACAGCAAAGAATTGAGAGCATGTTCTCAATTTTTCTGACGGAAAAGATTTCTATCGGAAATTCCGATCGTCTGTAGCAATTCCTATGCATGCTCGGAAACAATTTGACGCATGCTCGGAAGCATTGAACTCGGCTCGTTGTAGTGTTGTACATCACCGCGTTCTTGACGGTCGGAATTTGGTGTGACCATGTTTAGGCAAGACAGTTTGAGCAGAATTCCGTCTGGAAAACCGTCAGACCTTTTCCCGACGAGAATTCCGATCGTGTGTACGCGGCATAAGTGTCAATATTTTGTGTGGCCACCATTATCTTCCAGCACTGCCTTAACCCTCTTGGGCATGGAGTTCACCAGAGATTCAAAGGTTGCCACTGGAGTCCTCTTCCACTCCTCCATGAAGACATCACAGAGCTGGTGGAAGTTAGAGACCTTGTGCTCCTCCACCTTCCATTTGAGGATGCCCCACAGATGCTCAATAGGGTTTAGGTCTGGAGACATGCTTGGCCAGTCCATCATCTTTACCCTCAGCTTCTTTAGCAAGTCAGTGGTCGACTTGAGGTGTGTTTGTGGTCCTTATCATTTTGGAGGACTGCCCTGTGGCCCAGTCTCCGAAGGGATAGGGAGCATGCTCTGCTTCAGTATGTCACAGTACATGTTGGCATTAATGGTTCCCTTAATGAACTGTAGCTCCCCAGTGCCAGCAGCACTCATGCAGCCCCAGACCATGACACTCCCACCACCATGCTTGACTGTAGGCAAGACACACTTGTCTTTGTGAAAGATTTGACTCCCGCGCTTATGGTACAAAGAAAAATTAAATGTAAAATATGTGAAGAGCTGCAGCCTCTATCAATAAATTTAACCTAAGGTAAATCTAGAGAAATGTGTAAAAAAGGAAGGATAGATATGGCGCTGCTCTTATTAAGAGGTCATTTGCAACCTCTAGATACTTGAGGAGTGTGTATACCACGGGTGCATATAATGCAAAAAGTGAAAAAAAGTGCAGAAAATAACCGCTTCCCGACCGCCTAACGCCGATATACGTCGGCAGAATGGCACGGCCAGGCAAAACCACGTATATATACGTGGTCCATTAAGAGGCCTGCCGTGGGTCGCGCTTGCGACCCGGTCGGGAGCTCCGTGACCACGGCTGCGGGACCAGCGGACCCGATCGCCGCTGGTGTCCCGCGATCGGGTCACAGAGCTGAAGAACGGGGAGAGGTCTGTGTAAACAAACCTCTCCCCGCGCTTCCTACACTGACTGTCAGTGATCTGCTGTTCCCTGTTATCGGGAACAGCCGATCAGTGACGTCAGACGTCAGCCACGCCCCCTACTGTAAAAAAACACACAACACGTCACACTAACTCCTCCCCGCCCCCTAGTGGTTAACTCCTTCACTGCCACTGTCATTTACATAGGAATCAGTGCTATTTAAATAGCACTGATTTCTGTATAAATGACAATGGTCCCAAAAATGTGTCAAAAATGTCCGCCATAATGTTGCAGTCACAATAAAAATCGCTGATCGCCTCCATTACTAGTAAAAAAAAAAAAAATTAATAAAAATGCTATAAAACTATCCCCTATTTTTTAAACGCTATAACTTTTGTGCTAATTGCGATTTTTTTTACCAAAAATATGTAGAAGAATACATATCGGCCTAAACTGAGGGAAAAAAAATGTTTTTTTATATATTTTTTTGGGGATATTTATTATAGCAAAAAGTAAAAAATATTGCATTTTTTTCAAAATTGTCAAATACAACCAAAAGAAAGCTCTATTTTTGGGGAAAAAAGGACGCCAATTTTGTTTGGGAGCCAAGTCGCACGACCGCGCAATTGTCAGTTAAAGCGACGCAGTGCCGAATCGCAAAAAGGGGCCTGGTCCTTTGGCAGCCAATTGGTCCGGGGCTGAAGTGGATAAGAAATGTTAAGGATATCCTACTGTGTAAACTTCCTGATCGCTTATTTATAATGCATACTGTTAGAAGCTATGTGCATTCAAACAAAAATAAAATTAAAAAACAAATAGAAAAGCGCTAACATTTCCTGTCTGAAATCCACAATCCTGTGCAAAATCTGCAATTCAAAGTAACATTCCTGTGCCAAAAAATAGAACATATATGACTGGTATATAGTATTGCTGTGAAACTGGGCTCAGAAACATGCATATACCGTTCTTAAACCCTGGTGTATAAAAAAAGTCCAATAATAAAGTGACAATGTGCTCCTTCAAATTGTTCTGTGCGTCTTAGAAAACATTGCACCATAAGAAACGCACTCACCTCTATTATTAATTAATAAACACTAATTCACACCTATGTATTTTTTAGTGCGTTTTGAAGTTTGCAGAAATGCACTACAGTACATTTAACATGGTTTCCTATGGTACTAGTTCACATCTATGCGTTTAGCGGCTGGTGCGTTTTTGGAAAGGGTCAGGGACTTTTTTCCTGTGATTTGCAGCTAATAGATTTTAATGGAGCTGCACCAGAATCGCAAGTGGTGCAATTTGGATGTGTTTTGCGTTTCTTATTTTACCACTGTATATAGCTGGTTGCTAAGCTGGGGGCTGGGAAGCCAGCTGCCACGTCCTTAGCAACCGATGAGTCCGAACAACCGATGAGTCATCAGCTGTCAGCGGGGTTCCCCCCCCGTCAAAAAAATTAATTGCCAAAAAATCCCACGCCGTTTTTTAGCAAATTCAGTTTTCAGCGGGAACCCCACTGACAGCTGATGACTCATCGGTTGTTCGGATCGTGGCGGTCGGCTTCCCGGCCCCCTCCTTAACAACTAGCTTTATACAGTGTGTTTTACAGTGCGTTTAAGGAGAAAAAAAAACATAAACTGCAAAATGCATGAAAAGTGTTTTTAACCTGTCTGTGCCACCTACTGTGTCTGTACCAAGGCCAAACATTCCAGGGTGTGTAAACTTTTTATCATTGGCCATTTGGGTGATTTCTGTTATCATTAGGATTTAAAAAGAATCCAAAAAACTATGTGATAATAAATGGCTTCATGTGATTGCTATGCTTAAATAAAAGTCAGTTTTTTGGCATGATTAGTCATATTTTCAATATTAACCCCTTCCCGACCAGCCGCTGCAGTTGTACTGCGGCAGGTTGGCTCCCCTGGACTAAACAACGTTACCTAACTTCTCTTTGCCTTTTGACTATTATGAGGGTGCGCACGTGACTCGCTACCGGAGCCGATGCGAGTGCCGTGGCCGTGATCGCTCGTAACAGAGCGAGAACCGGGATCTATGTGTGTAAACACACAGATTCCGGTTCTCTCAGGGGAGAGAGGACAGATCGTGTGTACATACTAAGTATGAATACCGATCTCTCTCTCCTCCTAGTCAGTTCCATCCCCCCCACAGTTAGGGAACACAGTTAACCCCACAGTTGATCTCCCCTAGTGTTAACACCTTCCATGTCAGTGACATTTATACAGTAATGAATGCATTTTTATAGCATTGATCGCTGTATAATTGTCAATGGTCCCAAAAAAGTGTCAGATGTGTCTGTCGCAATATTGCAGTCCCGATAAAAATTGCTGATCACGCCATTACTAGTAAAAAAAAATTATAATAATAAAAATGCCATAAATCTATCCCCTATTGTGTAGACGCTATAACTTTTGCGCGAACCAATCAATATATGCTTATTACCAAAAATATGTAGAAGAATATATATCGGCCTAAGCTGAGGAAAAAATATAAAAAAAATAAAATATTAATTGGGATATTTATTATACCAAAAAGTAAAAGATCTTGGGGGTTATTTACTAAAGGAAAATCCACTTTGCGCTGCAAGTGCACTTGGAAGTAAAGTCGCTGTAGATCCGAGGGGGACATGCAAGGAAAATAAAAAACAGCATTTTAGCTCGCACATGATTGGATGATAAAATCAGCAGAGCTTCCCTTCATTCCAGATCTACCCCTTAGATTTAGAGCGCCTGCACTTCCCAGTGCACTTGCAGTGCAAAGTGGATTTGCCTATCGTAAATAACCCCAATTGTGTGTTTTTTTTTTTTTTAATTGTCGATCTTCCTTTGTTTATAGCGCAAAAAATAAAAACCGCAGAGGTGATCAAATACCACCAAAAGAAAGCTCTATTTGTGGGAAAAAAAGGACATTGATTTTGTTTGGGTACAGCGTCACACGTCGCTGTGCAATTGTCAGTTAAAGCGACGCAGTGTCGTATCGCAAAAAAATGGCCTGTTCATTGAGCAGCCAAATCTTCCAGGACTGAAGTAGTTAATGATTGTATATATATATATATATATATATATATATATATATATATATATATATAATCATTTGGTTCCTCTCATGTATACTCTACACCAGGGGTGCCCAACCAGTGGCCGGGGGCCACATGTGGCCCGCGGAGAACTCTGATGTGGCCCACGACCTCCTGCTCTGGGATGTAGAATACTGTTATTAAAGCTCAGTTTATTGCTAAAATTACAGTGTATATATTGGCATATCTGTTCTGCAGTGGTTACTGGGCTGCTTTCAAACTGATCCACAGATGCAGAGCAGTGCACCTGCGGGGTTACCTGCACTGAGCCATAAACTTCTGTTATTACCTGCGTTTGGTGAGCTTTCTCAAAGTGCACCAAACCTGCAGAAAATAATAGAAGTCTATTGCAAAGTTCAGGTAAGCCAAAAGGTACACTGCGTTGCACCCGCGGTGCGGGAAAACCTCAGTGCATCAGTGTGAAAGCAGCCTTGGGCCCCTTTAATACGGTCAGTCTGACCCAATTGGACCCTCCATTCACCTCTAAGGAGTGGCAGATGTAAACCGACATGTGTCCTACCACCAACCCGATCCGCTAAAAAAAAAAAAAGGAGTTTAGTGGGCTGTGTCCGTGTCTGCTCTGCATATGCAGAGTGGATACAGACCTGCCATCCGCCTGCTCCACTCATTGTGGCCTGCGACAGGTTACCAAGTCGCTTAAGTGGCCCTTGTGCTTCAAAAGGTTGGGCACCCCTGCCCTACACAGAGCTAAACCCCTAGATCATCAGTGTTCAAGGTTCAGGCATATTTTCTTATATGCATAATTTAAACAAGAAAATAAGAAGGTCTGTTAGAAATGTTAATGCTCCAATCTATGCTGCCAATCAACATAGTGTAGTAGATGTACCAGGCACTTACTTAAAATAGAATACGTTTTTTCTTGATCAAAGGTTTTTTTATGGCTACAGTGTATTTTTTTTCCATCTATAAAATCTCAAGCTAACTCCTAGTTGAAACTTTATAGTGAAAAGTAAGAAGCCAGAGCAGAAATTAAAGAATGTGTGTTTACAATATTCAACATAAAGGATTAGGGTCTTTCGCACTCAGTGCTGAGCGTTAAGACATGTACGGAGCTGCAGTGAAATGTAAGCGTAGTGCAAACATGACAGGGTGCAAGGGGGTTACCGAGAGGTCAGCAAAAGGGGGTTGGTATATTTACCTAGGGGGGCTTACCTTATTGGAGTTCAGCAGTGGTGGGTGGAGTACAGGTCATTGGTGTGGTGGGGAGCAAGGAAAGGTCACCAGTCCAGAGGTAGCAGGCAAGGAGAAACGTTGGGAAGCAGGACCCTGAAAAAGATGAGTGGATTAGATCAACTGTGGGAACAGCTTAGGCAGGCAGCTGAACTACATGGCTCAGACTGGCTTCACAGCCAAATTGCAGCCAATTTGCAGGGGGTAGGGCAGGGACCCCAGACAAGTAGGGACCCCCCGTTGCGGCCTCGGAGGTCTAACCCTCCGGTGCGCCTGAGCCCGGACAACACCCCACGGACTCGACGACGCATTGGGAGCCCCACTAGGGACCCTCCAGGCCCCTCTGCCAAGCGGACACCACGGTCGGCGGGCAGGGGCCCTGGGAGGAATCCCCGAAAACGTCTGAGTCCCAGGAGAGGGGGGGGCACTCACCCAGCCGGATCCGCGGCCCCCTCCAGGACCATCCAACCAGAAGGACACCAGGCGGCTGCTGCTGGCGATGCTCCGGTCGGGGCAGCCGTCCGTCGCGGGAGAATGCGGTCCTCGGGTACCGGCCTTGTCGTGGAAGCGGCCGGTGACCTGCCACGTGTGGGCGCCATCTTGCCTCCTGGAGGAGGGCCAGCGCCATTGTTACAGCAGCAGTCGGGAGGCCACGCCTCCAGGCCCAAGTCCGGGTCTGGGAGGGACGGCCGCTACAGCGCGTGCGCGAGCACGTCGACGGCGGCGCAGACGGATGACGCCAGCGGAACTGACGTCAGTGACGACGGCCGGAAGTCGGCGGAAGAAGATGGCGGCCGCCATCGGAGCAGCCAAGAAGAAGACCGGAGGCGGCCTGGGGTGCCTGGCGGAGCGGCACAGAGGCCTGGGACGGCGACCGGAAGGCGCGAGGACAGCAGCTGCGAGGAAGGAGAACTGCTGGAGGAAGAAGAAGTCCCGGCGGGAGCAGCGGTCGGTGCGGCTGGTGGGCCATCCAACCTACGGCAGCCAGGTAGGACACGGGGTGTCACTGGGCATCCGGGGGGGAGGGGGGAGGGTGCTGGTTTAGGGGTGTGGGGAGCGGACACTGGTGTGGGAGGTCACCGGGGGGGGAGGGGGGGGTGGTGGACATGCTCAAGGCCTTGCTACAGAGGTTGGGAGGGGGGACAACACAGGCAGCTGCCCCGACCAACCCCTGGATGCCCCCCAACACCGCACCGCTGGAGACTGGGCCCAGGCAGGGGGTGGGGGTCACGGCGGAAACTCAGACGGAGGCAGCGAGGGACAAGGCCGAAACGACACCGGACAAGGAAGGGGACAAGGAAAAGCACAAGGAGGGTGACAAGGAGAAGGAACTTAACAAGGATAAAGATGCTGAGAAAATTAGGTTAGCCGATGCGGCCCGCTGCGAGGTTTATGTGTGTTTCGAGGGACCGCTGGGGGCACATTTGAAGAAAGAGGTGAGGGAGAAGATCTGGAAGGATGAATTTGTAGAAATTTTTTCCCTACTACCGTTAGAAAAATTTAATTTGGACAGGGTCAAGCCTGACGAGAGCAAAAAGGAGGAGGAGGAAAAGCGTAGGTATAGGCTGATTCCTCGCACCTTCTCAAACTGGCTGCAGGCATTCGCGATCCTGGCGAGTGTGATTGGGGAGAAAGCGCCGGAACATTGTTCGGCTCTCTTCTGTTACCTGGAGGCGATTAGCGAGGCCTATAGGGTGTACGGGGGGTTGGCATGGCTCCGCTACGACGAGCAATTTCGCCAGAGAAAAGCGGTGCGTCCGGCCATTAGATGGGACCATAAGGACATCAGCCTGTGGATGAAGTTGATGACTTCTCCCAGGGCTGCGGGACAGTTTTTTCAAGGGGGGGGCCGGCGGAGCTTCCTCAGCAGGATCGCCGGCCCCAAAAAAGAAAGGGGTGTGCTGGCAATTTAATGACGGAACATGTAAGTTTGGGAACTCTTGTCGGTACAAACATGAATGTTCAGGTTGCAGTGCAGCACACCCTTTCTCCAGATGTTTCCGGAAAAATCGCGCAGGTGATTCCACTGGAAAAAGGGATGACGCCGGTGAAGTTGGAAAGGATGCGGCCTTTCCTAAGTAGATACCCCGACCGGGCGGCTGCCCAGTTGCTGGAAGCGGGCTTTAGGGAGGGGTTTAGGATTCCGAGCGTGTTGGGGGAGGTTCCGCCAATTTCGGATAATCTGAGGTCGGCGTTAAAACATACGGAAGTGGTGTCAGGTAAATTGGGGAAGGAGGTGGCGCTCGGCAGGATGGCCGGTCCATTTGCTACCCCTCCGGTGTCCAATTTGGTAGTTTCTCCTTTGGGAGTAGTACCCAAGAAGGAACCGGGGCAATTTAGGATGATTCACCACTTGTCGTACCCAAAAGGGGGCTCTGTTAACGATGGTATTGACCCGCAAGCCTGTGCGGTAACCTATACATCGTTTGACGCAGCGGTATCATGGGTGAAAAAATATGGAAAGGGGGCCTTGATGGCAAAGACGGACGTAGAGGCAGCGTTTAGGCTGTTGCCAGTACACCCCCAGAGTATGCATTTGCTGGGTTGTTATTGGGAAGGAGCGTACTTCGTGGATCGCTGTCTGCCCATGGGATGTTCGATTTCATGTGCCCTGTTTGAAACTTTCAGTTCATTCTTTGAATGGGCAGTTAGGGAGACGGCGGGGGTGAATTCGGTTATCCATTATTTGGACGACTTCCTTTGCGTAGGCCCCCCGGGATCCCGCGGATGCGGGACATTATTGGGGACGCTACAGTACTTGGCGGATAGGTTCGGTATCCCCCTAGCGGCGGACAAAACAGAGGGCCCGATTTCGGAGCTGGTGTTCTTAGGAATTACAATTGATTCCGTGGCGATGGAGTGTAGGCTGCCGGAGACAAAGGTGGTGGCATTGCGGCAGGAAGTCAAGGAGGCGCACGGAAAAAAGAAGTTGAGGTTGAAGGAAGTGCAATCTCTCCTGGGCAAATTAAATTTTGCTTGCAGGATTATACCGATGGGGCGGGTGTTCTGCAGGAGACTGGCGGCAGCAACGGCGGGGGTGAGGATGCCCAACCATTTTATCAGGTTGTCCGAAGGGTTGAGGGAAGACTTGAGAGTATGGTACTCGTTCCTGGTGGAGTTTAATGGACGATCTATGATGTTGCAGGGACCAGTTAGCAACGCTGACTTGGAACTGTTTACTGACGCGGCGGGTTCTGCGGGTTACGGGGCTTATTGCCAGGGGAGTTGGAGTGCAGGTCCTTGGCCGGAGGAGTGGAGAGCAGCGGGTTTCTTGAAGAACCTGGCACTGCTGGAGCTCTTCCCCATACTGGTAGCGGTGAGGTTATGGGGGGACAAGCTAACAAACAAGAAGGTGCGGTTCAATTGTGACAACATGGGGGTGGTGGTGGCCATTAATAACATTTCAGCCTCATCCCCCCCGGTAGTTAGATTGTTACGGCAGTTGGTACTTTGTTGTTTAAAATTGAACGTGTACATGTATGCGGTTCACATCCCAGGGATCGAGAATAAGTTAGCGGATGCTCTGTCTCGTTTCCAGTGGGAGGAGTTCCGCAGACTGGCTCCAGAGGCAAACGCGACGGGGGACCCGTGCCCGCCGGATCTGTGGAGGATTGCGTTGGGATCGCCGATGGATTGATTATGCAGTCGCTCAGCGAGAGCACTAGGACGGCGTATCACAGGGTGTGGAGTGAATGGTCCGCTTGGTTGACTGAGGTAGGAGGGTCGGAAGACCCCGAGGTATTGGTACATTGGGTATTGTGTTTCATTTGCGGTAGCTACGTGAAGGGGGTGTCGGGCACGGCAATTAGTAAGAAGGTATCAGCGCTGGCATTTAGGTTCCAGTACAAAGGGCTGCCTGACGCGACCAAGAATTTTTTGGTTAAAAAAGCATTGAGGGGTTATAGGAGGGGCCTAGCGCAGAGGGACTCCAGACGCCCCATTTCGTTTGCGGTGTTGAACATTGTGTTGGAACAGGTTAAGAAGGTGTGTTCTACAGTTTTTGAACAAAAACTCTTCCGAGCTGCCTTCCTGTTAGCGTTTTTCGGGGCATTGAGAATTGGGGAGCTGGTGTCGCCATCAAAATCCATTCCAGGTGGTTTGAGGTTTGGGGACGTTACGCTGTCACAGTCAGCAGTAGTCCTATGGGTTAGGAGGTCGAAGACGGACCAGCTGGGAAAAGGGGCACGGATCGAGCTCTTTGCAGGTTCAGAACCACAAGTATGCCCGGTAGCAGCAGTAGACCAATTTTTAAGGGCGCGCCCAGTAGGGGACGGGGCCCTACTGATTCATGAGGATGGCTCGTGTTTATCCAGATACCAGTTCACAGCGGTGTTTAGGAAATGCTTGGAGGCAGGGGGCCTACCCTCAGGTGAGTATGCGAGTCACTCTTTCAGGATTGGCGCGGCCACGGAGGCTTCCAGGTGGGGTCTACCGGGGGAAGTCATACGCAGAATTGGCAGATGGGAGTCAGCACGTTATCAAGTGTACGTTCGCCCCCACCTGGTGTAACGATGTGGGGGATTGGGGATGTTAGTGTGTGGGTGGTACATGTTTTTTGATATGTTTCGGTTATTTGTATTAGATATCTATTTTCATGTTTTTCAGCCCCTGTGTGTCTCATATGGATCCTGGGACACTCGTTTGTGTTCTGGGGCGCTAGAAGGGCAGATGTACGGCCGGACGGCAGACAGCTCAGGATGTCCAGGGAGGAGGGTAGGATTCGGTGGATTGGGGTCCCAGGCATGAGGTGGAACAGGGTGTTACCAGAAGTCCACAGGTTTGCAGGAATGGATCGACATCCGGACGTTCTGGTCCTGCATGTGGGGGGGAATGACTTGGTGGTCCGGCCCATGCGTCAGATAATCAAGGATGTACAGTGGGACTTTATCAGGCTCAGCACCTCTTTCCCCGGCATGATCATAGTATGGTCAGATATTGTGGCCCGCATGTCGTGGAGAGGGGCCCGCTCCTGGGAAAAGATCAACAAGACCAGGATTAAGGTCAATAAGGAGGTTGGCAGGTTTGTAGCCAGAAACGGAGGCATAGTGGTCAGACACCGGGACCTAGAGGTAGATACGTGGAGGTACCTTAGGGGAGACGGAGTTCACCTCAACCCGGTTGGGATTGATTTGTGGTCTCTGGACTTGGAAGAAGGCATCAGGAGAGCGATGCAGGTGTGGCGGCTGGCACAAGTGTGAGGTGTCACACTTGTCCCGCGGTGGCGTGTTGGTTTTTTTCCTTGACGACAGTTAAGTGACTCAGTTAAGAGGTGTTATTCAAAAGTTAGGACCCATCACTGGTATGGAGTCCGCCCGAGTGGTCTGACAGTTGGCCAGACTCACGGGTTAAATCTGTTGGGGGGTCTGTGGTCAGTTGGCAAGTCCCCGAGGCGAGTCTGCGGCTGGGGAGCTTGCCAACAAACGGGATTACAGGCTCAGTTGCAAGTGGTCGTCAGGGATCAGAAAATAATAAGTTGATTAGCTGATTAGCTGGATGAGGAGTATAGAAAAGGTAAAAAGTTTTCAGTGGTTTAAAAAGTAATAAAGTTTGTTTGTTTGAGTTAATGTTAAATAAAAGGCCGAACAGGCCATTTTCATCCAGCAGGTGTCAGTGTCTTTATTATAATTATTATAGAAACAGATAAGTATTCATATGGTACATGTGTGGGTCTGGGCAGTAAGTCATCTGGCTACCCTAGTCAAGACATGTACGGAGCTGCAGTGAAATGTAAGCGTAGTGCAAACATGACAGGGTGCAAGGGGGTTACCGAGAGGTCAGCAAAAGGGGGTTGGTATATTTACCTAGGGGGGCTTACCTTATTGGAGTTCAGCAGTGGTGGGTGGAGTACAGGTCATTGGTGTGGTGGGGAGCAAGGAAAGGTCACCAGTCCAGAGGTAGCAGGCAAGGAGAAACGTTCCCGCCCGCCCGCCCTATTGGTAGGGTTAGTTGGTACGTTGGGTTTAAAAAAGCCAGCGTTGGCGTGTTGGTTTTTTCCTTGACGACAGTTAAGTGACTCAGTTAAGAGGTGTTATTCAAAAGTTAGGACCCATCACTGGTATGGAGTCCGCCCGAGTGGTCTGACAGTTGGCCAGACTCACGGGTTAAATCTGTTGGGGGGTCTGTGGTCAGTTGGCAAGTCCCCGAGGCGAGTCTGCGGCTGGGGAGCTTGCCAACAAACGGGATTACAGGCTCAGTTGCAAGTGGTCGTCAGGGATCAGAAAATAATAAGTTGATTAGCTGATTAGCTGGATGAGGAGTATAGAAAAGGTAAAAAGTTTTCAGTGGTTTAAAAAGTAATAAAGTTTGTTTGTTTGAGTTAATGTTAAATAAAAGGCCGAACAGGCCATTTTCATCCAGCAGGTGTCAGTGTCTTTATTATAATTATTATAGAAACAGATAAGTATTCATATGGTACATGTGTGGGTCTGGGCAGTAAGTCATCTGGCTACCCTAGTCATGGGAACCAGTTTAGGTGAAACAGGTTAATTTAGTTGTCAGGGGGCTTACAAGGATTTACAGTAATTTGTTTCAGCTGGGAAGGGGAGAGGTTGTTTTGGTATCAGAAGTCCCAATTATTTTGCATCAGTAACTTTGTCAGTAACCGTGAATTAATGGACATGGTGTCTTAAAGTTTGCTTTTTTTGATTTTGTAACACTAAAAGCCTGCATAAAGAAACACCAACTCACAAATTTACTTTAATGTGTGCAGTAATGTAATGATCAGGTATGGAAAGATTTTCTGTGCCAATGAGACATAGTATATATAAAAAAAAAAAAATATATATATATATATATATATATAAATATCTGACACATACACAGCTGAATTACTGAAAGACTAAATCATTTTAGAACTAACCTGAAAATAAAGGGGCTGTGTATGAAGTATAGTCAGATAGATGCCAAGGGACAAGTACAACTTATGTGCCAATTGTGCAAAACATGAAGACCTTCTAGGATGAAGAGGCCTATTTTCACGAGATAGGGGTCGGTGGATTCTGGGATCTCTTCTCACTGCTGCATAGACCCGAGCATTGCTAATATTTTGGCCATGTGAGAGATAGAAGCAATTATTTATGATACCCTAATTATCTCCCTTATTTAAAGCAGAACCATGGCCTCCCATCTAAAACTGTGCTGCAGTACATTGTATATGAGTCTGCTTTTACTTAGTCCCCCTGCAAAGTCCTTTATGTAGGCAGTGCCTGTCTGCACAAAAGTGGGTGAAAAATGTTGCAGGTTACATGGCTATCAGTATTATCACTGCTGATTCTTAAAATGGGGAAAAAAGCCCAAAAATGATTACCTCTGTCCCAACAATCCAAAGCCTGCAAGGTTCCTCGCTGGCACCGACATCTCTTCCCCTGTTTCATCTGGGTGTTACCTTGATTGGCAGGCATAAGATGACTTCCCTCCCGTGCATGAGTCATCGCGGTGTAGCATCACATATGTCGACCCATCACATTTGGCTACCTGCTGGACTGCGCATGCGCGACACCGCCATATGCGTTCCAACACTGTTGTACCACAGGGCCCCTCATGGGCTCGCTTCGCTTGCCACGTTTCGGGCACAGCCTCGCTTCGCTCGGCATAATTATAATCTAGCTCTGTGTCCACTTGGATGGTGGGGCTTGAACCTGGACTCAGGGGTGTGGCCACAAAATTCTGCGTGTTGGAAGCATATGGCGGCGTCACGCATGCGCAGTCCAGCAGGTAGCCAAATGTGATGGGTGGCCATATGTGATGCTACACCGGCATACAGGCGCTGCACCGCAATGTAAGTTGGGGTGCGCATGCGCAACTCAGTGTACGTTCTGCAAAGGATTCTGAACAGGCAGGCAAGTGTATTTTATTTCAGGTCAATTCTGCAATGAAGAGCCTTTTTGTTTGCAATTTTTTTTCAACTTTAGTTTTGCTTGAAGTCTGTAGCTTTCAATAAGCAGGTGGACACACCCTGCCCTATCTGCTGTATTATAGATTGACAGAACTGCTAAAACCCTCCAGCTTTGAGCTACATGCGAGACGCATGTGGGTGGGGTCTATCTGCCCATGTATATGGGGTAACACCTCACCCGACGGCATGCTTATTAATGCCCGGGACCAGCCAGAGGCTGCAGTCCTGTGAAAAATCAAACATTAAAGCAGTCCCCAAATCGGAACAGTGATGTAAATGTGCTGATTCATGTTTTTTGAATAATTAGACTGGACTGTAGCTCTGAACTCATAAAATAAACGGGTAAGAGCTATTGTTAAATTAAAATTGCCATGTACGTGCAATAGATTTTCCTTTCCTTAATACATGATGTTAATGAAATCATGTAGTAAAGCAGTGGAAAATATTTAAATGCAATATGGAATAGTCATCTTTTCTCATAAGCTTCTGAAATGTCCAAGTTTCACTATTTCCTTCAATTAGCCATTATGCTTTGGCTGCTGTTTTGTTTAAATGTCATGTTCTGTTGTGCTGTTCACACATCTATCTGCTCCTTGTATCCTGTCTGCTAAAATAATGACCAGGTCTCTGGTGAAGAGGAAGGAGATGCAGAGGCTGGAGGAAATCATTTTAACTTAAGCTGGTCATACAAGGGTCAAATTTTGGCTGATTCCCACTGAATTGGGCAAAATTCAAGTTATTTTCCAATGAAAACCGATGTCCAGCCAAAAGAATGACTAGCCACAACAGCATCTAATTAAGGGTCCATTCAAACCTGACTGATCGGCTGCAGTGCCTTAAACTCATACATGGGGCCGCCCGTGTGTTAGCGGTAAAACGCTGCTCGGTTAAAAACTACTGTGTTGCAGTGTTTCTGATTCGCTTTTCAGGCACTTCGGAAACGCTGCGCAACCGCCCTAAAGATGGACTTTTTCTAACATCCTGCAAGCGCACCACCCAGGTGTGAAAGCACCCATTGCAATGAATGGGAGGCAGTTTTCAGGCGCTTTACAGGCGCTATTTCTAGCGCTAAAACGCCTAAAATCTGCCTCAATGTGAAAGGGGTCTTAAGGCCCATACACACAATCAGACTTTTTGACAAAAAACATGCAAATTAACTGTTTTAAGGCAACATCCGACCGTGTGTACGCTCCATCGGACAAACTTTTTTTCGGTTTTCATCAGACAAAAGTTTGCTCTGCAAACGGACAAACTTGGTGGCAACAAAAGTCTGATGGAGCAAAGTCCGATCGTGTATACAGAAAACCATCGGAGCAAAGTCCAATCGTGTATACAGAAAACCATTGGACCAATGTACAAAGACGGATGCTCAGAACCAATGCAAAAGATCAGACAATACAGAATTGACCAAAGGGTGGCGCCAGAGAATTGAACTTCCTCTTTTGAAGTGTCGTCAGTACGTTGAAACGTCACTACGTTCGTGTTTGTTGCCTAAAAAGTCCTGCCATGTGTATGCTTAACAAGTTCACGGCCAACGCCCTTTGTACAGAAATCCACAGAAAAGTTTGTTTGAAGTGTGTGTTATATAGTGCATTAACATGCGTTGTCTTAGGCCTGACAAATAATTTGCAGTAGTGCATTGTCACATGTTGCACTGTGCTGCAATGTAGGAACACTGTGAATGTGCATTGGGGTGCCATTTAGAATGAATAACACTGCAGTGCACCAATGTGCAATAAAGCTGTATATTAGTGTTAATAGGTCCTAAAGGAAATCAGTAGAATATTTATTTAGGGCAAAGTTGCACATTCACTTTATAGCAGATACCTTTATTTGTTTGTACTTATTATCCACTCACTCTAACACCTCCATTTTTGATAGCTGGAGCCCTTTAAAAAATCTCTATGTAAGTTTCAGAACTCCTGCGGGTGAGAACTTTCAAAGGGCTAAAGTCTGCTACCAACCAACACCATGTGACAGCACTCAGGCCTGATTGGCTGCAGAGGCAACTACCACTGCATTGTGGAAAGCATTCTAGAAAAGAGTCATCAGCTCCCCAATGCCCTTATGAGTTTTTTTTGGGGCTCTTTCCTTAAATCAGAGATTGCAGAAGCACCAGAGATTGCCTGCCTGCCATTTGTTGAACATATTACTTTGAGAATAAAAATTGTTGTTGGGACTTTATATGAGACCTTGACCCTCCAGTACATAGGTCTCCATCCCCGATATATTGGAAAAAGAGGGAAAGTGGGGGACATAAGGGGCATGGGGACTTTATATGAAACACACTTCTCGGGTAGGGTGAGAACTAGATATAATATACATAATGTTCAGTAGTGACAATGATGAGCATACTGTATTATTAAATATACCTTTAATTGAATCAATGAGTATCATACAAAGTAAGTAAAACATGAGTGGTAACATCATTTTAAAATAATGATTGGTAGCATAGTAGACAATATGGCATATGATAAAATAGATATTGACAGTACACTCAAAATGGACAAAAACGTCATGAACATGTTAATGCTGGCTCAACCTAATATACCCATGGTGTAGACGTGGATACTGTGACATGGCATCAAATATGAAAGCTCTACGCGTTTCGTGGATTGTATCCACTCATCAGGAGCAGCTACATGGGAATGCCTATAATGAATAATAAGTAAATAATTAACAATAGTTAATTAATACAGGAAGAGAGGGAGCAACATAAGTGGTCCTATCACTCTTACCTGTAGGAGTATGGTGTAAGTAATGCAAAGCGAATGGGTAATAGAGGTATTGTGATGTATTGCACCGGGGGATGAATGACCATCCCCCCGGGAGCTGAGGTGGCTACAAAGGCAGCAGCAGAACCGGCCCCTCCAGGAACAGAATTGGAAATAGTTAGATGGACCAAAATTCCCCTTCCAGTGCTGTGATAATGAGTGTAAACCATAAAGGTGCACTGTAATAATAAAGAAAATCCAATTGAGCATGTGAGCATTATAACACAGACCGTGTGAAGGGGGAATGGGGAAAAAGGGGGTGAGAAAAAGGAAAAATGTGAGAGAGGAGACTTGTGCAGAGTGGACAACTCCTAAAATAGGAGAAACTGAAAGTGGATTAGAAAGGTGAAGAAAGACAACCCCCAGGGAGAACATGGCACCACAAAGCAGGTTGGGTGTTACCTAAAGTGAGAGAGAAAAAGATAGAGTAGTCACCATGGGGTGTAGAAGACCTGGATAGATGATAGAATAGAGGTTACCTGCCACTGAACAGTGTACCACCAACGTCACGCTATATCGTGCTCTGAGGGAGGAGGCGATACATACAGGCGGAAAGCCGCCTATATGTAAGCACCTAATCCACCGTCAGTGTATGCACGCAGATGATCAATTAGCACGCCAGCACGCGGCGTCAACTTGACGTCAATCGTGCGTGCGTGTAGGGCGTGGCGTCGATGCGCAGCGGGTACACGCCCCCCACGTCCCGCAATCATAGGAATGAGGGGGTGGGGAACCGACACGGTGCACGTCGCAGCTCCCGGAAGTAAGTGAAACCAAACCCCCGGCGCTATACACACAAATAAACATAGAAACAAAGAAACTAAACAGGATGTCCCAGTATTGCCAAAAACCTAAGTTGGCACTTGATGTAAAGCAGCAGTAATCCATGGAGTAAAAACAATAAATGAGAGTGTGTTACCATGCCTAATAAATTGAGAATAATTAATTGGATTTTCTTTATTATTACAGTGCACCTTTATGGTTTACGCTCATTATCACAGCACTGGAAGGGGAATTTTGGTCCATCTAACTATTTCCAATTCTGTTCCTGGAGGGGCCGGTCCTGCTGCTGCCTTTGTAGCCACCTCAGCTCCCGGGGGGATGGTCATTCATCCCCCGGTGCAATACATCACAATACCTCTATTACCCATTCGCTTTGCATTACTTACACCATACTCCTACAGGTAAGAGTGATAGGACCGCTTATGTTGCTCCCTCTCTTCCTGTATTAATTAACCATTGTTAATTATTTACTTATTATTCATTATAGGCATTCCCATGTAGCTGCTCCTGATGAGTGGATACAATCCACAAAACGCGTAGAGATTTCATATTTGATGCCATGTCACAGTATCCACGTCTACACCATGGGTATATTAGGTTGAGCCAGCATTAACATGTTCATGATGTTTTTGTCCATTTTGAGTGTACTGTCAATATCTATTTTATCATATGCCATATTGTCTACTATGCTACCAATCATTATTTTAAAATGATGTTACCACTCATGTTTTACTTACTTTGTATGATACTCATTGATTCAATTAAAGGTATATTTAATAATACAGTATGCTCATCATTGTCACTACTGAACATTATGTATATTATATCTAGTTCTCACCCTACCCGAGAAGTGTGTTTCATATAAAGTCCCCATGCCCCTTATGTCCCCCACTTTCCCTCTTTTTCGAACATATTACTTTGCCCTGAATGAGTGAAGCATGGGTTAAATGTGAAGCACTCATGAGGAAGTCTGATTCGTCAATCAAAAATGATCCGACCCTTGTACAATTGTTTTCCCATCCACTCCACAAATTCAATGGATAATTCTTGATGCCAAGGACTAGTAGAGCAGCAGGTGTGGGCTTGTTGGGGAAATTACCTGAAGATTTTCCAATCCATTTAACTAACATCCTGATGTCTGTCTTTTGTCTTCTGTAGTCATTTTCTGTACATACATATTGAAACTGCAATTGAACTATTCAGCTCATGTAACTATTTAATTCTTCACTGTACACACGGGCTTTGAACTATCCAAGAATAAATTATTTCCCCCTGATAGAACTTTTTTAGAGGAGCTCTCCATTAGCTCTTTCTGTAGGCCACACAATATGACACAGCTTAGCAAAACTAGCAGTTGTCTAAAGGTTCTAATCCAGCAGATACTTTTCACCCGTCATAATTGCCTGTGCACCATATTTGTTGAGCAGGTGATTTCCTAGAGATGAATGTGTTCACTGTTATTGATTGTGATACCTAGAACTTTAGAAGTATGACAGTATACTATACTGGACTAGGTGGCATCTAATAATATCATATGACTTTAACTTAACCCGAAAACAGGAGTTGAGAACCATAGCACCCCAATATGATCCACCTCCTTTACCTCTGTGCTTTCCTGTGGGTTAGTAAGGGAAATTATTGTATGCAGTGGACAACAGGAAGATGAGGAAGAATTGGACAATAGAAGGTATAGCCCTCTGGACTTTTATCATCCTGCAACAATCTGGAAATTACCCACAGTTTGCACTAGGCACCTTAATGTCTCCTGCACCAGGTAAGGGAAAACCCTTATTATAACGGCCCATTTTTTTTAATTACACATGTGTATGTTGTAGGGTTGCCACCTTTTCCTCAAGCCAAACCCAAACACTTTAGCGGCGCATGACAAATTTTTTTGTGCTATACACTATAGGATTTTAAAGACCTGGAGAAAAGCAATAATGCGCCACGCTTAGTGTGGATAGTAACTACTGGTACCATCCACTGCCCTACTGACACCGTCCACTGCCCTACTGACATCATCCACCTCCCTTCCCACAGACTCCCTTCCCTTATATTGGTCCCCCCCTCGATTAGATCAGGGAACCCACCCATCAGTGTCCCCTGCCCCGAAAGACCCCCATTGGACTGCCTTACCGAGAGCCGCTTCGAGCCAGGAAGTGTGGGAGCCGGAGCTTGGAGGTGGGGGAGGGAGCGGAGAAAGGGGAAGGTAAGAAGAGGAGGTGAGAGAGAGGCGGTGGTGAGGGGGGTGAGAGAGAGGCGGTGGTGAGGGGGGTGAGAGAGAGGAGGAGGTGAGGGGTGTGAGAGAAAGGGGGAGGAGGCAGGAGAGAGAGGGGGAGAGTGGGGGTGGGGTGAGATGGTGGGGGTGAGAGGGATGGGGATGATAGAGAGGGGGTGGGGTGAGAGGGTGGTGGTGAGACAGGGGGTGGGAGGCTGAAAGAGAGTGTGTGAGAGAGAGAAAGGGGGGCTGACACAGAGGAGGGGGAGCTGACACAGAGGAAGGGGGAGTGACACAGAGGAGGGGAAGCTGACACAGAGGAGGGGGAGCTGACACAGAGAAGGGGGAGTGACACAGAGTAAAGGGGAGCTGACACAGAGGAAGGGGGAGCTGACACATAGAAAGGGGGTGTGACAGAGGAGGGGGGGTGTTACAGAGGAGGGGGGTGACACAGAGGAGGGGGGGTGTTACAGAGGAGGGGGGACACAGAGGAGGGGGTAACACAGAGGTGCTGACAGAGCAGATGAGACCTCAGGAGACACACATAGTGAAGCGGGACTCCGGGAGCAAGCACTGCAGGCGCGATTATCAAATCCACAGTCCGGCCCCGCCCCGGCCTCCATACATGACCAGCACCAGCTCCGCAGGGCCATTTACGGACCCCCATGTCCCCCGCCCGCCCCGTACATGGCCCGTTCGGCCAATCACAGGGCACCTGCTGGCTCACAGCGCACCGCTGTGTGACAGTGATAGCGGGCACGGGATCATGCGTGCAGCCCCTCTAGATGTTGCGGCCGGGGACAGCGATCCGGCTGCCACTGGCCACAGGATGGTGGAATGTGTGCCCGGGTTTCCAGCAGGCAGAAACCTGGGCACATGTGTCAAAACCCGGACTGTCCGGGTCAAAACCGGACAGGTGGCAACCCTAGTATGTTGTCCTGGCTATATGCATCCCATTAGGGGCCACAGCCTTATTTAGTAAAGAGTTTATATTCTTAAAGTATATGCCAGGGCAAAAATAAAAATGGTACTATGGTGAATGATGAACTCACCTGTACCCTCCATAATAATCTTACTAAATTTCACAAGACTTGGGACCCCTAAAATAAGTACATCTCCCCTGTGGACTGAGAATGGATGGGCCACCCTCTCTTCCCTTTCTTCTTTTTCTGACCTATCCTCCTTTTTTCTGTTGGATTTGATTCAACTCTATCCTAGTGTATATTGATTTGACATCTGTGCCTTCGGGGCACTTTTTTGAGGATAGGGGTGCGCATACCTTTATTATAATAAGCATGGCCCTGTTAGGCCTTGATATGTTCCGGTTCATACACACATGCCTTGCCACTGATAACTACATAATGCACCCTTTTCCACAAGGAGATGCTCAGTTATGTCCCTGGTTATTTTTTTTAACCGCAACATTTATGGGGCATTTGCTTTGTATTGTTTGAAAAACTTTAATAAACAGATTGAAATGTAAAAAAATAGTACATCTCTCCAATACATTTATATTTGCCTTACATTGTATCCTTATAAAATGCTGCATTTACAAAAAATACCTGTTGGTCTACCATAAATCCACACTGCTCCTAACTTCCAGTTTCAGCCTGCCAACATATGGGGTTGATTTACTAAAGGCAAATAGTCTAGCTTCACTTTACAAAGAATACTTATCACAGGATGTTTGCTTGCAGAGTCTATGTGCCTTTAGTAAATAAAACCAGCTGTGTAAAGGTAAATGGCTCTTGGGAGATGTAGTTCTGGGGGTAAGCCTTCAATAGGAAGTGGCCTCCCAGCAGCCAACCCTGCAAAAACTATACAAGCCTGGTGGTGAAGTCGCAGAAAATAATAAAATAGCTTTAATAAACAGGCAGATTCATAGCTCCTCTCAAGACTTGCCTCTCCTGTACATGGACAACTTGGGTGTCTCAATTCTTCATTGAAAATAGGAAAAAATTAGCAGCACCCCAATTAGGTCTTGCAGTTTTTTTTAATAATGTGCATTGATTGCATAAAACGATGTCTCCAACCCAAAAACTTTCTTGATGCTTTTTACCACTCCTGCCTTGCTCACAAGGATAGGGGAAGCCCCTTGTCCTTGTGAGCAAGTCAGGAGTGATGAAACATGTCAAGGAAGACTGTTTTTGTGTAAATTATTAAAAATACTGCAAAAAGAACTAATTTGAGTGTGGCTGATTTTTTTCCTATTTTCAAAATAGGAAATTCATGTTACAGGAACAAGATAAATTCATGTTACAGGTACAAGATAAAAGAAAAAAGTACTGGGACATGCTCTAGAGTGGAAAGGGAGGAGTGTGGTTAAAGTGTTACTAAACCCACAACAGTAAAATCAGTCTGTATATGCAGTAAAGCATGCTTCTTATACTCACTGTGGAACCTAAGGGGTTAATCCTCTGCATTGTGTAAAAGGTTTGTTTGATCCTGTCTTCTCTGATCCTCCCCTTCTTCCACTGCCCCCAATATATTTAATGATAGTACAGAGCTAGGGGACAAGCTGCACATGCTCAGTTTGGTATGTATTGCTATAGAGTTGTTTATTTTTCTTGGGAGAGGGCATGTGATCAGCAAAGGGACAATCAGCACTGTCCAGACAGAGGGTCAGGGGTCCTGCATCCTCATAGGACAGGCAGTGCAGAATGAAAACTCCTCCTACAAGCTTTAACCAGACACTGATAGAAGTCACAAGACTGCTCTAACTGCGGATGAGAAATAGTATTTAGCAGTTTATATTTACAAAATAATTTTTCCATGTTCTGTGTACTGTGGGAGACCAGATATAGGGAATGCAGGGTCCTGGGTTTAGCAACACTTTAAATTAGGGTAATGCCTGCACATAGTCTCAATCTTGTACATGTCTGACTTCAGTAAAGTGAATGACTTTTTGCTATGGGACACTGCACTTCAAAGTTAGCATTTAGGTAATATTGCAGAAGCAGCAGAGCGAATGGTGATTCTGAGGCAGGATGGTGAAGTGGTGTGCTGAAGTGCGGGATCACAGACAGGGGCTGTGTGTGGGTGCTGCCAAGGTGAACAATTGAGCTGTCATGAGGCTGTCTGTACAGATGCAAGGATGGTAACATAGTGTGCCGTGTCAGGGGATATGTATGTGTGTGGACACCACTGGGGGTCCCATAGGATGCGTTGAAACCTTCAGTGCAGGCTGCTGGGCACTGTGATAACTACTGTGTTTTTAATTATAATATTAATAACTGTGTTAATTTGTGCTCTTTTCAGCTGCCTGAACATCCAGCTTTAATTGTAGATGGCAGAGTTCTCTTTTAAATGTATTTATGTGCTTCAGATTTAATGATCCTTTGAATATATTCTCATAGATCAGTAGTAAGCTAGTAATTAGGTTTATATTTTTGCATGCTATGAAGATTTAGCAGCTCAGTGTGACTTTACATTAAACCCATTAAGGGAAATGGAAGAGGATCCAGTGAGCACTTCCTACACTTTACTTTGGGTGACTCTGTGGGAAAATAATGCCTTTGATCTTCCAGAGTCTTGTAAATGTCATCATGCCTATAAATGTCTTCATCTTTGCTGCATTTGTAAAAAAAATATATCTTAACTGTGTGTTAGCAAAATCTGAAAATAATTACCAAGACAAACTACAAAATCTGTATAGAGTTTTAAATAGCTAGTTGGTTTTCATCCAAATGTACAGAGATTTATGATAATAAACATTATAACTATGAAAAAATTGTGTCATTTTCATTATTTTATTGCTGGGGTGCCAAAAAATTATATTAAGCTCTCTAAACCTAAAACAGAAGCCAGTTGAGCTATTTAAAATATTTATAGGATTTATGGTAAAGTTGCGGGGTAAAAGAGGAGCTAACTAAATGTTTTTCTCCAATCCTCCCTTACAGGCTTGTAAATTTGCCAGTCCATGTGAGATTTTGATCCATCACAATTGGGTCACCCATTTATGATCTATTGAATGAACAGAGATGATTTTTAAAGAGGAAGCAATAAAAAAGAAAGCGATTTGGTTGTGCTTAAAGCATATTTAAACCCAAAAGTAATATTGCAGCTTATTAGCCCTTAGATGTGCTGCATTAGTTTTATTTTTCAAGTGTTTTCTCCCATATTTCCACATGGCGATTCTGCCAGTAACATACTTTCTGCTCTAGGGTGGCAATGCTCACTCACTAGGCTGCCCTCTTGATTCTCCCCTCCTCATCTTCATTAAAAGGGAGGATCAGGATGGCTCAGGATTTCATATAGGATGGCTGGGAAAGCTTGTGAGTAGGTCAGGGTGACAGTGCGGTCGTCACATCCTCCATGTTTCCCAATAACTCATTGGGTGTCAGGTACTGAGTCACATGGAAGACCTACAGCGGGGTGGGTTCTTCTGAGCTATGTTAGGCACCTTGTACAGGATCACTTTACTACACATTTGGTATTTTTGCTTTGTGCCATCTTCAGCAATGCCCTGGGACAAGGATGAGGCTGCCGTGGGGGAATACTTGAACTTAAGTATTAAGGGGGGTCTCTACCAGTGGCAGCTGGTGCTACATTTTTGGGGGGGGGGCGCAGCAAACCATTCGCTCACCCTTCCGCCCATCAGCCCCGCAACTACCCCATCTAGGTCATGGACAGCTGTGGCAGCTTCCCCCTGCGTCTCCTTCTCGTGGCCAATACGGTTGCTTCTCCTCTCGGCCAATCAGGTAGTAAGACCAGCTTCCTGATTGGCCGAGAGGAGAAGCAGAAAGACAGTAGCAAATATTACACAACTGGGTGTTCTCAGGATGCAGTGCTCTGCTCCCCAGCCCACCCTTTTTTGAAGCCAATTAGAGCCTTAGGCCATGGAACTTTAACTGTTCCTCAGTTAACTCTGTTCTCTGTGACAATGTACACCTTCACCCTAACTTGCATTTTGAAGGGACCAATATCCACTTCCACCTGTACAGCTTTTTCCACTACTACTCCCATCTAGCGTAGTGAGCCCTGCTGTGCACCTTGCACGGGCACCACATGTGCACTTAACTTGATTCTTGAACCTTCCGTACCTTTGTACAGGATGGGGAACCTCTGTGATGCAATCTGCTCCTGTTGCTGGCGGAGACAGACCGCTGGTGGAAGAAATGCCGACAACATCTCTATCTCTGCTAGAGGCCATGCCACCTATAACAGGTACATGCTATCGACAGGCTGCTCATTACACTTCTGTTACTCTAGATAACCACTTGTGTCTATGTGTTACTCTATTTCACAAGAATACGTTCGTACCCTGATGTATTCAGACCCACTGGTTAACTGTGTCTGTGCCGGCTACTTGCTATAAATGTCTTTAGGATGCGCACAGCTCAGGGTCCTTGCCAGGCTTGGCACCACCACAATCACAGTCTCCAACATTGATGGCGGCACACCACCCTCCCCTGTCATGGACTGTAGTAACTTGTGGAAATGTGGGACTATGAGCTCAATGTTAGTCTTGTAGAATTCTACCAGTAAACCCTCGGGACCCGGCGTTTTATTCATTTGAAGTGAGGAGAGGCGACCGCCACCTGCACTTCCTTAGCTGTGATTGGGCCATCTAATCTCTCCCTGGCCATTACCGATAGTTCAGGGAAATCTATAGACTCCAGAAAGGAAGTTAGACTCTCTGGGGTATAATCTACTTTAGAGGAGTATAGAGTCTTGTAAAACTGTGCAAATTGGGCATTAATTTGCGTCGGTTCAGAATACAGAGCACCATTCCTATCTCAAATATTTGCAATATGTGATGTGGTAGAGCCTTCCGTCACACCAGCCAGTCCAAATGTAAAACTGTCCTCTCACCTTGCTCAAATATATGGGACTGGGATAGGAGCTTCCTACAGGCAGTGACCCGCAACAGGGCTATTTCCTTATACAACATTTGTAACTCCCGGTAAGTTCCATCATGCCTATTACTTACATATAGGGATTCTAATGCCCCGTACACACGGTCGAAAATTCCGACGGAATTTCCGACGGAAAAAATTTGAGATCCTGCTCTCAAATTTTCCCACAACAAAATCCGATCTGACTTTTTCCAATCGTGTGTAGGGAATTCCGACGGACAAAGTGCCACGCATGCTCAGATGTGGACAAAGTCGGACAAAATCCGTCGGAAAAAATCTGACGGATTTTGTGGTCGGAATTTCTGACCATGTGTACAGGGCATAAGGATTGGGCCTTCCTCTCAGCCTCTTTCAGGGAGAGAGCAGATTCTTTACGTTCACTACCAATAGCTGCTTGGTATTGTGCATGAGCCTTAAAGGCTGTGACACACAATTTCTAGTAGGATCAATCGGTATTTCCTCTGTACTTAAAAATGTTTTACTTAGCATGGAAAAAGAAAACAGTCACTAAATCTAAGGACTCACAAGCTGGATCATATTACATTTGTGTTCTTGGGTTTAGATGTGCTTTAACCACTTCAGCCCCAGAAGAATTTGCACCCTTAATAACCAGAGCATTTTTTGCAATTCGGCACTGTGTCGCTTTAACTGACAATTGCGCGGTCGCGAGGCGCTGTACCCAAACAAAATTGATGTTCTTTTCTTCCCACAAAAAGAGCTTTCTTTTGGTGGTATTTGATCACCTCTGCGGTTATTATTTTTTGCACTACAGTAAACCCCCGCTATATTGCGGTTCAGTTATTGCGGTCCCGGTATATCGCGGTATTTTAATTAGGACCTGTTATTCTGATATTGTGGTAATATTTCGCCATTTTCGCAGTTATATACTCTATTTTTTACTGTACTGTACTGTTAAGACAATATTTTTGTGTTTTAAAATTCCTCTTGATCTCTCTCTCTATCTTTAATGTGTTTCTATTGCATAAAAGTGTGTTTAAAGACCTTTAAATGCTATTAAAAAATTAACAAAACATGCCTAGGGTGTATTTAAATAGGGTCTTTCTATTTCGCGGATTTTCACTTTTCGCGGGTGGGTCCGGAACATAACCCCAGCGATGGAGGGGGGTTTACTGTATAAACAAAAAAAGACCGACAATTTTGAAAAAATAGCAATATTGTTTATTTTTTGCTATAATAAATATCCCCAAAAAATATAATAAGTGTGTGTTCCCTCAGTGTGTTCTAACTGTAGGGGGGATGGGCTACCACTGACATGACAGAGATCACTGTTCCTGATGACAGGGAACAGAAGATCTCTGTCATGTCACTAGGCAGAACAGGGAAATGTCTTGTTTACATGCATTTCACCATTCTGCCTCTCCTCACCGCGATTGCGATCTACAGGCAGACATCGAGTCCGGGGGACCCGCAGGCAGGCTCCCGTAGCATGTGCGCCCGCTAGCCTGCTCTGAAGCAGGGACATACGGGTACGCCCATTTGCCCACCCGTGCCATTCTGCCAAAGTACATCGGCGGTCGGCAAGTGGTTAAAGATGAACTCCAGGATCAGCAAATAGTGTCTAAAGAAAAGAGTCATGTGTATTCTTCTTGAATCTTGGTGTGATTTGTGCATTTCTTCTAGATCTGTGCAGTAATCCAGTGTGAAACTTTGTTTCTGTTGAGGAGCTTCCTGTAATAAATATCAGGCATTGTTGCTCTCTTTCCTTGTGCAGGGTAACTGGTCTAGTACCGTCCTTCCTGATAGTATTCTGCAGGCAGACTGTAGTGGGTGGGCCTGTTGGGCCCTTCCCATAGCTCTCTTCTCTGCAGGTGCACAGGCTATGTACAACACAGTGATGATGGCACTGCTACTTTACAAGGTTAGAGCTAGGCTTGCAAAAGCATGTGCACACAAGGGGAATTTATATTCTTCGAGGCTATTGAGGAATATACTGTATTTAAATGAAGGTTTTTGTGCCTGAAGTTTAGCTTTAAAAAAAGTCCACTCAGTTTACCTTTTTAATCTATTGAATCATTTTGTCAAAGTTTTTACATTGTTTGTGGTTTGGCGTGCAGCCTCTGGTCACTTAATTCTGTTCTGTGCAAATTCACTTTCCGGCTCCAGTAAATGCAAGGTTCCATTGGGGTGAGAGAGGGGGGAGCTAAAGACCATGGACAATTCAACCTACCTTCTCAGGCTCGAAGCAGAATAGCCATGTGTAGAACACGATGTATAAATATGGATGGAGTAGTGCAATATTTGAAACTGTTTATCTTCCCCTCCCTCTTTCCTTTTGGAAATACAACCCAGGTATTCATCATGTTATTGTTCAGGTCACATACATAAACAGACAATCCCATAGACAGGAAGGAGATCACTTCCTACACTTTTGATTTACATGTATATATTGGTGGCACAGCTTTCCACTGTTATTCTGCTGCTTCTTAGCTGCAACATACTGTAAGTTCAGAATAAGCATATTTTATCAATGTCACTTGATATTTAAAGTGTCCAATACGGTGTAGCCAACAGCTGTTGGCCTGCTGTTGTTACACAATACCGAAAATCATATGTATAAGTGATAATGACATACAGTAATCAAGAGAGAGGGCTGCAGGGTAATGGGGGTCCTTTGCTGCATTGCAGGTTAGGTACATTTTTTTTTTAAATGTAACCCAACATTTCAGCTGTATCAAGCATGGCAGCACCAGTAAAAAATCCATTAGCCAAAATACCTGTATAGCCACCATAGGCCGTGGCCTGGGAAAGCAGGGATGCACAAAACTGCCACCCACACATCACATTGCTAACTG